>CM076584.1:49676262-50246675 GCA_034641835.2 Pinus albicaulis
AATCAGATTCAGATGGAATTGTTGTAGAGATGTCACACAAGGTTTAATGTATCAGTGGGTTGCGGCTGCCCATTTGGGGTCTTTACTGTAATGGAAAATGATGGATAAGATCCATAGAAATTGAATATAGAGGTTAAATCATGCGTGGAATGAATTCCAGAGAGGGTTTGAAGACTGATTGATATCGTGAAATCAGAACGATGGATTAAAGGAGAAGTCATAGTGCAGTGAAATGGTTTGTTTGAAAAAGTATACGGAGGAGGTGTAACGAAAGAAATTAGATGTGGAATTAGGAGTCAACGGCACAGCAGAACCGTGAGTAGCATCACAGTGAATAGTGAAGGTGATTTCGGAAAACAACAGATGTTTTTCACGCAGCCTTCGAATGGTAAGTGGTTTTATTTAAATTGAATGCGATCAAATAAGACTGTGACACGTCATGGGCGTGAAACCGCCAGTTTTGCGTGACTTTTGAGGGATAAGTCGTCGGGGTTAATTGAACGCGATACCCGTTCGATCATCAACAATTGAGATCCGACGGTGTTCGCACCCGAAGTTGCACAAGGGTTAACAAAGGTGTGGGACCAGCAAAGGCAGAAGCAAAGGCTAAACCTCGTGCACATCGTATGAGTGTGGTTAACGTTGATCTGGGATCAACGGTACCGCGGGGGCACAAACAGTCCGATGATTAACCCTAGGGGGTGCCTCCGCAATTGACCCGCCCATCCAGCATTGACCGCAAATCGATGGTTGTCATTCACTGCAGCAGCACAAGCCCGATGATCTTTCCGTACCGAGGAGTGCCTCCGCAGTACCGTGAATCTAATTTAATAATTCAAGTGCCTTTTGAGGTCCAGTGCCATACATATTGTGGGGCCAATACATTTTGTTGACATGCTTTGTTTTAAAGCAAAAAGTATATAAAGAGCAGAATGATAAAAGGTGTGGGACTAGTGTCACAAAGCGGGATAGCGTAAACAAACGAATGATATTAAAGGAGATGCGATGCGATGGATGTGATGCGATGCGATCGCATATCGCAATCGGGGCAGGAGAAAAATTGCACAAACACAATGGTCACAGAAAATGCGAAGTGCGATGTAATGACATGGGGATGACGTGGAAAGTGACGTGGCAACTAACATGGACCTGACCCTACAAATTGTAAATAAATCAAGATGATGTGGCAAGATGACGTGGCAATGACGTGGTGATGATGTGGCAAGGTGACATGGCACGATGACATGGATATGACATGGACCTGGCCCACATATCGCAAATCGCAAGATCGGAGGAGTGAAGATCGTAAAAGAAAAGTTGCGATGCGATGGATAGAAGCGATGTGATGTGCCGATGTGAAGGGACACATGGCGGCATAATGCAATATCGCAAATCGGCGACGCTTATGTGATAAGAATTCGTAAGTTATAGAACTTGCGATGCAATCGATGAATGCAATGCTATGGAGGCGATGCGAATTTCATCGCATACCGCAGATCGCAAAGCTTAGGAGAGATATCACACATCTTAGAATTCATGTGAGTTGTGATGCGAAGTAGCGATAAATTCAAGTGGGACCTGATCGCATATCGCTCATCGCAAGCTCAGGACAAAGTACGATAAAGGATCCGGATGCGATGCAGCTCAGAACCATTATTTAAGAGATTTCAAGTCCGGGAGTATGTGGATTTTCCTTTGTAAATAGTTTCAGAGAGCAAAAGGAGGATTATAACGTAAAACAAAAAGGAAAGTATGAACGTGGGTAGAAAGGCTCGGGTAAGGACCCGACACAGAGAAAAAGGTAGAACCGGATGTTTAGAAGAGAAGTGAAGGTTGAACGATGTGGACACGAGAAAAAGAGGCATGGTCAGGCAAAAGGAGATATGATGACACTGTTAGAAATTCAATAGAATGGGTCAAGTCAGACAAAATGAGCAGTTATGCAGCAAAGCTAGACTATAACAGCAGAAACTAAAAAGACAGTGACAGCAGCAGAAAAGACAAATGTATGGCGAACCAAGAGCTGAAAGGGCTGAGTGAAATGTATTATTGTATCTGTAAATTTAAATGATTTAATTATTTTTAATGTATGTGATGCAAAGGCAAGTCTCCATAGGAAAAAAAAACTCCACTGTACTACACAAGTGTATACATTCTGTTATACTATTCTGAATGTGCTGGACAAGAAAATGAGAAGGGCGAAGGCAAAGAGTCATACATGTTCATTTCAGATTCCCTGTGGAATGAAAATAGTTATGAGGTGATCTCTATAAATAATGTTACCAGCATATGCATAAGGGTCGAGAGAATGAAGAAAGAAGTGAGAAAGAGTAAGAAGAAGATGGAGCAGACAGAGAAGCTATGAAGATCCCAAGAAAAAGGCAGATATGAAGGGTGGAGGACAACAGTGAAGAAGGAATATAACAAAGCTGATATCCAGGTAAATCAGCATGTGTTTTCATAGTAGTGTGAGGAAGTTGGTGCTTCCATATTAATTTGTAGCTTGATATATGTCCAGTTGTAGCTGGCTGAGGTAGGAGCCTCCTGTAGGTTGTAGCCTGCAAAAAATATATGGGATTTGGAGCTTCCTTGCAAGTTGTAACTTGCAGAATTGAGGTAGTAGCCTTTTGTAGGTTGGAGCCTATATAAAATCAGTAGTGAGAGGGAGTTGGAGCTTGCCCTTGCAACACAACAATAATAAGATGTGGTTTTCTCCCTTATGGGTTTCCACTTATATCTGTTGTCTATGTGCATGATGATTATGTGTTGATATTCTATATTTAATCTACTTAATACCTGCTGCTCACTTATTAAGATTGTTGTTCCATTGAATATTAAGTTGATCACAAAATGAAGATGTAAATAAGTGTAAAAGAAAGTTTTACAAGACCATGACTACATTAAACTGATTCACCCCCCTCTCAATTTAACCAAGGGTTCAACAATTGGTATCAGAGCCAGGTTCCTTCTGTATCAGTTTAAAAACTCGAAGGAGATCCTAGGTCCCCAAGATGGCTAGTCTAGAAGGATGCTCAACAAATAAAGCCCGTTTGTTCACTGGTACAAATTATGCCTTTTGGAAAATAAGAATGAGGACATACATAATGTCTCTAGGAATAGAAGTTTGGGCTGCTGTGGAATTGGGATATGCCCCAAAGGAGTCTGACTCAGAGAAATATGCCAAACTAGATTTTGTAGCTAATGCAAAAGCCATGAATGCTCTCTTAAGTGGTTTGTGTGAGGCAGAATTTATTAAAGTAATGCACAACAAGACTGCCAAAGAAATATGGGATACATTAGAAAGTATCCATGAGGGAGATAAAAAGGTGAAGGCTGCCAAGCTGCAAGTCTATAGAGCTCAATTTGAAAATATAAAAATGAATGAAGAAGAAGATGTTGCCAGCTTATTCTAAAGGGTTGTAGAAATTGTGAATAACATGAAAGCTCCAGGAGAAACCATTAGAGAATGTGTAATTGTTCAAAAGATATTGAGATCTTTACCATCCAGTTTTAACCCCAAGGTTTCCGCCATAGAAGAAACAACTGATTGGGAAACATTGACCATGAACCAATTACTTGGAAACTTAATAGCCTATGAGATGAGACTTCCACAGAGGAAGTCAAAAGTGAGGTAGGCAGCCTTTAAGATAGAGAAGAGCAAAGAAGAAAAAGAAGATACATGCTCTTGCTCTGATGAAGAAGAGGCCAAAATTTTCAGAAGATTGGATAGAGGGTCAGGAAAGTATAAAGGTAAACTTCCATTTAAATGCTTTAACTGTGGAAGAGTTGGGCACTATGCATCTAAGTGTCCTCTTAAGAAAACAAAGAATCAGACTCAAGAGACAGATAAAACCAAAACAAATAACTGGCAGAAAGGGAAGAGATTCAATAGAAGATCATTTTAATCTCAGCAAGATAGCAGTGCATCTAAAAACTTAGATGGATCCTCAAATGAAGAAGGAACCTCTGAATTTGTGTTGATGGCCAAAGAAGAATCATAAGGATTCCTTTTAGAAGAGGAGGAAGAATGTGAGGTAGATCTTGAGGGGGAACTAAGAAGTGCCCCGGAGGAAATTGACAAACTTAAACTGAAGTGAAGAAAACAGAAAGATACTCTCCTCAAATATGTAAAAGAAGCACCAACTTCAGAAGACCTCATTCAATTGAAAGTAGAACTTGAAGAAGCTAAGAAGGTGGAAGACATTCTGCTAAAGCAAATTAAAGATAAACGTCAGGAGCAAGAGAAATTGGAAGAAGAAGTGGTATGCCTGAGAAAGAAACTATAAAACACCCAAAGGGAATTATCAATGAACACTCCCCGAATGACAAGCATTGAATAGTTGGACAAGATTCTTAATGCTCAAAGGTCTCCTCTCATAAAGGCCGAGATAGCATATGAAGGAGAAACTAGTAAGTCCAAGGTAGAAGATAACAAGAATATCATTTTTGTAAAAGCTGTAAAGGATAATGAAGCAGCTCAAAAAGGAACTACAGAAGCACAAGCCAACAAGAACTTGATGTGTGATGAAACAAACAGAAACAAGCAGCAACATCAAGAGACAAAGAACGAAATGAAGAAACAGTCAGCTGAAAAAGGCTCTTACAATCCTAAATATGCATTGAATAAATTTGGAAGCTGTCAAAAGAGATTCTTTCCTCCTATAAGATAATCGATTTCAACCAGCAAAAGATGCAGAAATTGAAAAGACTACCTCAAGCAAACAAATGGAGAGGACAACCCTTCACCAGGTACACTAATCATTTCCATGGGTATTGTTTTTGTTGTAAGGGGTTCGGCCATAAAGCCATGGAGTGATGAACATATGGACAAAGACTGATTTTCAAAACCCCAAGAATATTTATGAACAATGGAGAGTTCACTCATACACATAATCCATTTAAAAATATAATCAAATGATTTGTATGCCATAAAATCGGACACATGTCTTCCAAATGTCCTCTCAAAGAATTTGGTCCATCTTCTCAGAAAAGGTGCCAAACAAATAGCTGCCTTCAGTGGAAAAAGAAGTTGAATAAGTGTGACCTGGCTCTAATAGCTCAAGATCAGAAAAGCCAATGGTATATGGACAGTGGATGCTCAAAGCATATGACCGGAGATCTAAGCATGTTTGTAACATTTGATGAAAATAAATCTGGAAATGTAACATTTGGCAATGATAAAGCAGGGAAAATCAAAGGAAAAGGCTCATTCAGTCTGAATAATGGAAGAGGAAAGGCTCAAGATGTACTATTTGTGGATGGGCTGAAAGCCAATCTGGTAAGTGTCAGTCAAATGTGTGATAAAGGCTGTGAGGTCCTCTTTAGAGCCCAAGATTGTGAGGTAAGATCAAGCACCACAGGAAAGACCTTGATCAAAGGTGTTAGAACAGAAAGTAATGTCTATATAGTGGAAGAAGAGAATGAGGCATGCCACGTAAGAAAACTTGATGAATCATGGTTATGGCATAGAAGACCGGGACACCTAAAATTTGACCACATTATCATTCTGAGCAAGAAGAATGCAGTCAAAGATATGCCAGCAATAAAGAAGCCTTCAAATACCATATGTAAATCCTGCCAATTGGGAAAACTGACCCACACATTTTTCAAGACCAAAGATGAACTATCGACAAGTAGGCCACTTCAGCTTGTTCACATGGACCTGTGTGGACCTTCAAGAACTAATGCACCTGGTGGAGAATCTTATTTCATGCTAGTAATAGATGATTTTACCAAATTGACGTGGGTGGCATTTCTCAAATATAAATCTCAAGCAATTGAGAAATTCAAGATATTCAAGGCATTGGTAGAAAATCAAACAGGATGCAATATAAAATGCATCAGATTAGACAGAGGAGGTGAATTCACAGACTATGATTTTGAAGACCTATGCAATGAACATGGGATAAAACAACAATTTACAATTGGAGGTACACCTCAAGAGAATGGAGTGGCAGAAGATAAAATAGGTCAGTACAACAGATTGCAAGAGCCATGATGCAAGAAAGTAACATTCCCCAAACCTATTGGGCAGAAGCAGTACACAACTGTTCATATTCTCAACAAATCCCATCTAAGACCAAATTGTGATAAGACTCCTTACGAATTATGGCATGGTAAACTAGCATCAATCAAGCACTTTAGAGTATTTGGAAGCAAGTGTTTCATAAAAAATAATGATGAAAAATTGGGGAAGTTTGATGTAAGAGCTGATGAAGGAGTATTTTTAGGATATGCATCCAAGAGTAAGGGTTACAGGTGCTACAACAAAAGACTGCACAAAATTGTGGAAAGCGTTGATGTAAGATTTGACGAAGATCTACCAAACAGAACAAGAAGCACAAGATGCAACAATCCTCCAGATGATCATGAAGATGAGAACCAAGATAATGATGAACCGAGCAAGACAACAGAGGATACTGAATTAAACTCAAAAGGTCCCTCAAGACACACTCAAAAGAACCATCCAGAAGATCAAATCATTGGGGACAAGAGTGTGGGAGTCCAGACAAGAAGACAACTTGCTGAACAGACAGAAGAAGTATACCTAGCCATGCTATCTCAAATAGAGCCAAAGAAGTTCGAAGAAGCCAGCAAAGACAAAAACTGGGTAAATGCTATGAATGAAGAACTGGACCAAATTGATAAGAACAATACCTGGGAATTAATTCCAAGACCCACTGGGAAAAATGTCATTGGCACAAAATGGATATTCAAGAATAAAATGAATGAACAAGGGCAGGTAATCAGAAATAAAGCCAGACTTGTATGCAAAGGATATTCACAAATTGAAGGTCTTGATTATGATGAAACCTTTGCCCCTGTAGCCAGAATGGAAGCAATCAGAATGTTTTTGGCCTTTGCATGCTATCATGATTTCAAGGTATATCAAATGGATGTGAAGTTTGCCTTCCTGAATGGAGATCTAGAGGAAGAAGTATACATGGAACAACTTGAAGGGTTCTCATTAACAGATAAACATGACCATGTGTGCAGATTAAAGAAAGCCTTATATGGTCTAAAACAAGCTCCTCATGCATGGTATTCAAGGCTGGACAAATACTTGCAAAAACAAGGGTTTAAGAAAGGAGGAGTAAACAACAATTTGTACATAAAGGATAATGAAAATGAACTCTTAATTGTAGTAGTGTATGTAGATGACATCATGTTTGGAAGCAACAAAGATGAGTTAGCAAAAGGATTTGCTGAAGAAATGAAATCAGAGTTTGAGATGTCAATGATTGGAGAGCTCACCTTCTATTTAGGACTTCAAATTCAACAAAAGAACACATGAATATTCATTTCGCAAGAAAAATACTTAAGAGAAATGTTGAAAAGGTTTCAAATGGAAGACTGAAAACCTGTGTCAACTCCCATGATCACTGGATGCAAACTATGTGCTAATGATGGATCAACAGATGTAGATCAAACACTTTACAGATCCATGATAGGAAGTCTGCTATACCTAACTGCTTTTATACCAGACATTATGTTGGTAGTAGGACTTGTGGCAAGATATCAAGCAGCACCAAAACAAAACCATTTACTTGCAATCAAGAGAATATTTAGATATCTACAAGGAACTTCACAGTATGGCCTATGGTATCCAAAAGGAAAAAGCTTCACATTGACAACATACACAAATGCAAATTGGGCCAGCTATGTGGATGATAGGAAAAGCACAAGTGGAGGTGAATTTTATTTGGGAAAAATTCTGGTGGCATGGCTAAGCAAGAAGCAAACTTCTATCTCTCTATCTACAATAGAAGTAGAATACATAGCAGCAGCAACATGTTGCACACAAGTAATGTGGATGAAACAAAATCTCCAAGACATGAAGGTAAGCATTGGCGAACCTATTTCTATCAAATGTGACAATACAAGTGCAATAAGTATATCAAAAAATCATGTACTTCATTCAAAAACAAAGCGCATCCCAATAAAGTACCACTTCCTCAGAGAACAAGTAGCACAGAAATTAGTGAAGTTGGAATATGTACCAACTAAGGAACAAATAACAGACATATTCACAAAACCTCTTGCTAAAGAACCATTTGAATATCTAAGAGACAAGCTAGGGGTAGTGTCTGCAAATGTTACTCTCTGATATGATGAAAAAAAAAACAATATATATATATATAAGGGCTGCATACAAGAAATGGGATCAGAACAGAAGTCTAGTGACAGTCTGTATCAGTCAAGAAAGCATCATTCTAGGGGGAGAGCAGTCAATAAATTGTCACAAAAGAGCTAGAGAAATGGAGCAGTGCATGGAACAGGTCCTCAAGATCAGATTATTATGAAAACATAGAAACCACACTGGGAAAAGTGCAACCCTTTGCCATTGATGTCAAAGGGGGAGGAAAAGAAAGCAAAAGAAGAAAGGGTCTTCTAAAGAGAAAGCAGAGGAAGTCCTAGAGGAAGCATTGGAGTAGTGCCATCAATTCCAAAGGGGGAGACTATTGGAAATATTGTCATTGATGGCAAAGGAGCACAAAGGAGTAGCACCAAGACAAGGGAGCAGATCAGATTCAGATGGAATTGTTGCAGAGATGTCACACAGGGTTTAATGTATCAGTGGGTTGTGACTGCCCATTTGGGGTCTTTACTGTAATGGAAAACGATGGATAAGATCCACAGAAATTTAATATAGAGGTTAAATCATGCGTGGAATGAATGCCAAAGAGGGTTTGAAGACTGGTTGATATCATGAAAGCAGAACGATGGAGTAAAGGAGAAGTCATAGTGCAGTGAAATGAATCAATGGTTTGTTTGAACAAGTATACAGAGGAGGTGTAACGAAAGAAATTAGATGTGGAATTAGGAGTCAACGGCGTAACAGAACCGTGAGTAGCATCACAGTGAATAGTGAAGGCAGTTTCGGAAAACAACAGATGGTTTTCGTGCAACCTTCGAGTGGTAAGTGGTTTTATTGAAATTGAACGCGATCAAATAAGACTGTGACATGTAACGGGCACGAAACCGCCAGTTTCGTGTGACTTTTGAGTGATAAGTCGCCGGGGTTAATTGAACGCGATAGCCATTCGATCATCAACAATTGAGATCCGACGGTGTTTGCACCCGAAGTTGCGCAGGGGTTAACAAAGGTGTGGGACCAGCGAAGGCAGCAGCAAAGGCTAAACCTCGTGCACATCGTATGAGAGCGGTTAACGTTGATCTAGGATCAATGGTACTGCGGGGGCACAAATAGTTTGATGATTAACCTAAGGGGGTGCCTCCGTATTTGACCTGCCCATCGGGCGTTGACCGCAGATCGACGACTATCATTCACTACGGTAGCACAAGCGCGATGAGCTTTTCGTACCGAGGATTGCCTCCACAGTACCGTGAATCTAATTTAATAATTCGAGCGCCTTTTTAGGTCTGGTGCCATACTATTGTGGGGCCAATACATTTTTTTGACATGATTTGTTTTAAAGCAAACAGTATATAAAGAGCGGAATGATAAAAGGTGTGGGACCAGTGTCACAGAGTGGGACAGCGTAAACAAACAGATGAGATTAAAGGAGATGCGACGCGATGGATGTGATGCGACCTCCACAGTATCGTGAATCTAATTTAATAATTCGAGCGCCTTTTTAGGTCTGGTGCCATACTATTGTGGGGCCAATACATTTTTTTGACATGATTTGTTTTAAAGCAAACAATATATAAAGAGCGGAATGATAAAAGGTGTGGGACCAGTGTCACAGAGTGGGACAACGTAAACAAACGGATGAGATTAAAGGAGATGTGATGCGATGGATGTGATGCGATCGCATATCGCAATCGGGGCAGGAGAAAAATCGCACAAACACAATGGTCACAGAAAATGCGAAGTGTGATGTAATGACGTGGGGATGACATGGAAAGTGACGTGGCAGCTGATGTGGACCTGAACCCACAAATCGCAAATAAATCAAGATGACGTGGCAGTGACATGGCAATGACGGGGCAAGGTGACGTGGCACGATGACATGGAGATTACGTGGCCCTGGCCCGCATATCACAAATCGCAAGATCGGAGGGGTGAAGATCGTAAGAGCAAAGTTGTGATGCGATAGATAGAAGCGATGCGATGTGCCGATGCGAAGGGACACGTGGCAGCAGAACGCAATATCGCACATCAGCGATGCTTATGTGATAAGAATTCTTAAGTTATAGAACTTACGATGCGATCGATGAATGCGATGCGAATTTCATCGCATATCGCAAATCGTAAAGCTCAGGAGAGATATCACACAATCTCAGAAGTCATGTGAGTTGCGATGCGAAGTAGCGATAAAGTCAAGTGGGAACCGATCACATATCGCTCATCGCAAGCTCAGGACAAAGTGCAATAAAGGAGTCAGATGCGATGCAGCTCAGAACCATTATTTAAGAGATTTCAAGTCCGGGTGTATGTGATTTTCCTTTGTAAATCGTATCATAAAGAAAAGGAGCCATATAGCAAAGAAAGTTTGAAACTCCAAAGTGCAATAAAGAGAGTGGACATGATAAAGATCAAAGTCGAAGCCTAAAGCATTTCAAGTCCGGGAATATGTGGATTTTCCTTTGTAAATCGTTTCGGAGAGCAAAAGCAGGATTATAACGTAAAAAAAAAAGGAAAGTATGAACGTGGGTAGAAAGTCTTGGGTAAGGACCCAACACAGAGAAAAAGTCAGAACCAAATGTTTAGAAGAGCAGTGAAGGTTGAACGCTATGGGCACGAGAAAAAGAGGCATGGTCGGGCAAAAGGAGATATGATGACACTGTTAGAAACGCAATAGAATGGGTCAAGTTGGATAAAATGAGCAGTTATGCAGCAGAGCTAGACTATAACAGCAGAAACTGAAAAGACAGTGATAGCAGCAGAAAATACAAATGTATGGCGAACCAAGAGCTGAAAGGGCTGAGTGAAATGTATTATTGTATCTGTAAATGTAAATGATTAATTATTTTTATTGTATGTGATGCAAAAGCAAGTCTCCATAGGCAAAACAAAACTCCACTGTAATACACAAGTGTATACATTGTGTTATACTATTATGAATGTGCTGGACAAGAAAATGAGAAGGGGGAAGGAAAAGAGTCATACCTATTCATTTCAAATTCCTTGTGGAATGTAAAGAGTTATGAGGTTATCTCTATAAATAATGTTACCAACATATGCATAAGGGTCGAGAGAATGAAGAAAGAAGTGAGAAAGAGTAAGAAGAAGAAGGAGCAGACAAAGAAGCTGTGAAGATCCAAGGATAAAGGCAGATATGAAGGGTGGAGGACAGTAGTGAAGAAGGAATATAACAGAGCTGATATCCAGGTAAATCAACATGTGTTTTCATAGTAGTGTGACGGAGTTGCTACTTCCCTATCAAGTTGTAGCTTGATAGATGTCCAGCTGTAGCTAGCTGAGGTAGAAGCCTCCTGTAGGTTGTAGCCTGCAGAAAATAGATGGGAGTTGGAGCTTCCTTGCAAGTTGTAGCTTGTAGAATTGAGGTAGTAGCCTCCTGTAGGTTGGAGCCTACAGAAAATCAGTGGTGAGAGGTAGTTGGAGCTTGCCTTTGCATCACAACAATAATAAGATGTGGTTTTCTCCCTTATGGGTTTCCACTTATATTTGTTGTCTATGTGCATGATGATTATGTGTTGATATTCTGTATTTAATCTACTTAATACCTGCTGCTCACTTATTAAGATTGTTGTTCCATTGAATATTAAGTTGATCACAAAATGAAGATGTAAATAAGTGTAAAAGAAAGTTTTACAAGACCATGACTGCATTAAACTAATTCACCCCCCCCCTCTCAGTTTAACCAAGGGTTCAACAGAACATACCTTAGCCAAATCCCTCTCTAATACTTTATTGAATACCTCGACTATCCCTATTTCCTACGAGTGATATAGACTGATTTTGTGGTGTCGTATCATGAAGTTTTGTAGCAGTGATGTGACTGTCTCATTAATGAAGTGGCTTCCTTGATCACTGGTTAAGATTCAAGGAAACCCAAACCTTGTAATGATGTTCTCAAAAATAAATTTGGTTTGCGGTGTGAGTTGTAAAATCCTTCACTTGCGCATCTTTGACTCATCTTGTTAGGTATTCTATTGCGGTGATGATGTACCGAGCTTGGGAATGACGCGCAGGTTGGTTGATGGGTCCTATGAAATTGATTGCCCACTTTACAAAAGCTTGTAGCGCTCATACTGGTTGTAGTGGAATTTCATTACGATGTGAAAGTTTCCCAACCCTCTGACGTGCATCACACTTCTTGACATATTCTTTAACATCTCTATAGACAGTGGGCCACCTTAAACTTGCTTCTAATATTTTCCTTGCGATGCATTTTCCTCCGACATGACCTCCCGCAACCCCTGAATATAATTCCCATAGTACATACTTCCTTTCATGATCGAATACACATCTACGTAGTATTTGATCTAGTCCCAGATTGTATAGTTTCCCTGCAATTAGTTGGTAGTCAGCTGCCCGGACGACCATATGTATCTTCTGCGTTGAGGTGTATTCCTCTGGGCACTTTATGGTAGCTAAGAAAGATATTATTTCCTCTAGATAGTATGGCAATTCTTCCACTCTAAATAGATCTATATCCAGTATCTAGTCGTCTACAAAACTCCCACTTCACCCTAATTATAGTCTTGATAGATGGTCAAGTCTGATATTTAGATGAACTGGTTTGATAATTACTTTGAATATGAACTCCTGAAACAATAATAACCATCTGCAAATTCTTCCTTCTAGCATAGGCTTGTTCACCAAGTATTTCAAGGCAGAATGGTCTGTGAAGAACTTGAAAGCCCCCCCCAGAAGGTAGTGGTGAAACTTATGAAGTGAATATACCATTGCAAGCGCCACTTGTTCTGTTGTCATATAATTCTTCTCTATTGTTGATCATTTTCTACATGTGAATTATATTAGATGATCAAGGTTCTCTTCTCCAAGATGGCACAACACTGCTCCCAATGTGATCCCCGATGCATCAATGTGTACATGGAATTTCTTGTTCCAATCAGGATAAACCAAAATTGGTGCACTAGATGACTTCTCCTTCAGTATGTTTAACACTGCATTACATTCTTCAGACCATATGAACTATTCAGTTTCCTAGAGTAATTTATCCATTGGATTAGTGATCATATCATAGTTGCATATAAATCTCATATAATAACTGTCTACTCAACTTAGTGTTCCTAAATTTATGTCATAAATTGTCAACCAGGGCTAGTAAACTGTTGAAGTGAAGTGCACTATATGTGCCTAGGTATCTGTTTCTCACTACGTTGTGTTTAGTGTTTTTCAAATGTTTTTGATTTTGTGTTTTTATTCTAAGAGGAAAAGAACTAAGTGTTGGTAAAGAGAAGTTGTTGGTCACACTAAAACAGAGCAAAACCTATTCTAAACTATGTATGGCACTTGAGAAAAGAAAATGCAATACTTTAACAAGAAAAATAACTCATAGCATGAACTCAATAACTCATAACATGAACTCAGTCCAATTCATTCATTAGAAATATGTTGGAATAATTTGAGAAAAGGATAAGTTTAATGTAATGAGGTTCTTCTAAGTAAACAACAATCTACAATATCACAAAGAAAATCTCATCCATGGCTAGAAATTTGTTGGAACACATTTGGAAAAATATAGTCTGCAACCTAGTGAAGAATTCTACTCTAAATTAACCTATGACACCGAAATTAATCCATTCCACAACTCAAAATATCACTGTTAAACCTCATTCAAGAATTAGAAATCTTTTGGAATAGCTTTGGAAAAGAGGCAGCTTGTGAAATTATGAGAAGTTGCAGAACAGTCAAGACTTCAAAATGACATTACCAATTCTTGTTCCTATGATGATGATGTATTAGTAGAAATTAAGAACATGAGTGGTTTGTAAATAATGAAGGCCATCAAGTCTAACTTAACAACTAGAATACAACTGACTAATAAAACTAAAAATACAATGGATAAAACTGAACTAGAATGCAATCATTCAAACTTGAAATACAGTGAACAAAATTGAACTAGAGTGCCATTAACCTCCAGAGTTTTACAACTAAACTAAAATGCAAATAATCGTTGGAATACTACAGCTCTGTCTCATTCGGTGTTAGTGGTATTTTGGAACAATTCATAGAAAAAGACTGGCTGTAACATGTGATGTAAATGAGCATAAAAACATAAAGTTCAAAAAAACGCAACTAAGCTCTAAAACACCACAGCTAAGTCTCACTCAGTGTTAGTGATATTTTGGAATAATTCATAAGAACAAGACTAGCTGTAACAATTGATGTAATTGAGCACAAAAACGTAAAGTTCAGAAAAATGCAACTAATTCCTAAAATACTATAGTTATATCTCATTCAATGTTAGTGATATTTTGGAACAATTCGTAAGAATAAGACTGACTGTAGCATCCAATGCAAGTGAGTATAAAACACAAAGTTCATAAAATTGCTTAAGCTAGGAATGCAACAAGGCTAAAGTTACTTATCTAAACAATGTGCACAGAGCTTCTCGGGCAGTAGGGGCCCTCTACCACCGGATTAGCATACAAATCTCCTCAAGATTGCCTCAGATCTTGCAATAAAGCAGTACTTCTTTCATTAAAGGAAAAGTATTTCAAAAACAGAGTATTACGGTCTTTTGAGATCTAGCAACAAAACATCAATCTAGCTAGCTGTATCTCGGTCTTCCAAGTCATTCTTATAAAAGAAATACATAAATACCCTTAAGAAGAAACATGAACAAGTGTATTTTTCAATCAAAATCAAATTAGAACTCTTATAGAAGCCTCGTACTTTGTTGGAGACATCTGTAGAGTCCCTATCCTGGTATGAATCTGCTTCTTAGCTTTGATCTCTTCCACGTACATAACCACCTGTAGATTATTGCTCAGACTTTGTAGAGAGAAATAAATGATGTGGGAGTGTTGTGGAATTCAACCATATGCATTTTTCCTTGAAGTGACACCTGTAACCTGTGAGAACATGAAGATAGATGCGGAATAGGCGACTGGCTGCAGAATGGATGCATTCTGTAGCTGAGTCTAGTAAAAAATTACTACAACAACAAAACCATGAAAATATAGCAAGTCAGTCATTGTATACATTCCTAAAGTGACTTTAATCAATCCTATTGACCATTTAAGCCTGTAATTGATAAGGGACAAAGGAAATGAAGTGAAATTTGGTGAAGGGAAAGGACATTTTTTGGGCTCAACATACCCCCACTACAAAGTTTTTGCATGTCCTCATGCAATCAACTCATATATTCTGAGACTTCTGCTAGGACATCTAGGCTCCTTCTTCTTCTTTTCCTGATAGTCAATGGCCTCCTAGGCTTCTTTATGACCAACTTGAATCTCAAATTTATAAGTGCCCTGCTCAACTTTTTGTTTTTCTTCTTCAATTTCTTACTAGCCTTGTACAATTTTTCCATTTGTAGAGAGAGAGTTGTATTCATATCACTTTTCAGCTTAACCTGCTCCCTTAAAATGTCATTCTCATTCTTGATATACCTATTGAGTACTTCTAACTCATATTTATCTCTTCTTAGTATATCAATTGCAGATTCTGATGGGCTAGGAGTTCTGTCTCTACTGTCTGAGGCTCTCTTCTCTAATGTCTCAACATAATTATAAATTTGTTGTTGTGCTGGGTCTATCTCCGGAGCTCCTTCATCAAGATCCTCCTCGTACTGGTACTCAGGTGATCTAGCAGTTGGTGTCTCTTCATCCTCAATGTTTATAATTCCCGTTTGTCTAACCCCTGTTTTCTTCAATATACCTCTAAGTCTGTGGCTTTGTCTTGGTTGAGATGGTCCTTCACCTCTCTCCTTGGAATAAATTCTTATCATCTTCTCCTTTTTAAGATGTTTCTTAATTTCAGTCAATTTCTCAGAAATTATCTCCTCACTGTCCTCTTGTATGGACTTACCAGTTTTAGTTTCAACAGCTTTGGAAATTTTCCTTCTCCTGCTTCTTCTTGTAAGTTTGCCTTCAGATGGAGATTCCTTGGGTTCTTCAAAGTGATTCCTCACTAGAAACTCATCCCAATTGTCTCCCACTTTTCTCAAATGATGTTCAATCAGGATTTTAACTAGGCCATGGTGGTACAAATTGGTTTCTAGGAATTGAACCCTCTTTTGAACATTAGAGGCCATTCTCTTCAGACTATGAAGTAGGAAAAAGGGTAAATTGATTTCTTCATCTAAGAAATGCATCATTAGCCAAATATTATAAATATATAAGGTACCAAACCTTCCCTCACAAGTTATAAACTTTTGCAAAATGAGCAACATATTCCACCATTTATTCTTTAGTGCTGAGCTAGGAATGCCCTTCTTAAAAATGGAAACATCTATACCTGGTGTTTTAAGCATTTGCCTCCATGCCTCATTATGAAATTCCCTATTTTTGAACCATCGTTCTCCTTGCCTGGGTAATTCCGTTGCTTCTACAATGAAAGCTTCTGTAATAGTGAATTTAACATCTCCTATTTCGACTTCTGCTCCATTGAAGGACCGTGCAAATGTTTTAGTTACCTCTTTATGAAAACCATTGAATTTTTCCAAAAATTGTAACCACTCAGCCTGCTGTAGCATTTCTCTAATTTGTGGGTAACCCTCCAAGTATTTGGTTCCGACTGGCCCGGACCTTACTATGAGACCCATGGCTTCTCTTCTCAACCTTCAATTTACTGCTCTTCTATCCACAATGAAAATGGCTATTAAAGAGTTGTTTTTACCCCAAAGGTGCTTTCTCTGTTTATGCAATAGGAATTAGCTACGGAAGGATGATATGAAGAGGTTATAGAATGAGTGAAATGTAGTGAGGGTGATTTACATGAATTAATGAGTTTGAGAGCCATCATGGGAGAAAATACTACGGAAATATTTCATGAGAAATTCAAAATCATCACTGAATACTTCGGCCTAGTGACGTGACTGATTAGGTCACTTCAGTACTTAACCGCTAAGTTTTAAATGATGATTTGATATGGCGGAGTGGAGGGGATTTTCTCCAAATTTTTTATGATAGGTTTAATAGGCATGATCAACATGAATAATTAAAACAACTTTTTGAATCATACATGACTTAACTATACTATAACTTTCATATTCTGTCATCATAATAATTTTACAACTTTACCTTTGCCTTTCCTTTAATTTTTGTGGTTTTGATATGCTTTGTCCTCCTTTAAAAATCATTGATTCTTCAGTCTTCATAATTCCTTTTATTTTTCTTGTTGACATAGGTGTGCAGGGTCAATTTGCTGCTGAACAAGTGTTGCTGGATAATTGCCTTCAGGATGTCTGGCTGCAGAATGTCTAGCTGGCTGCAGAATGTCTGACTGGCCGCAGAATGTACCTGTAGGAAATTTGAAACATGAAATGGAATTTTGTATGAAATGGATCATGAAATATGATGGAATGGCTCAGGAGTGAAGTGAAATGTAATGGAATGAAATGAATCACAATTGTGAAGTGGAATGAACCATAAAAAGTGGTTTGCAACTTGTGATTTGTAATACTCAATCTGCAGAAAGAGATCAAATTTAAAAATCTGAGATGGAAATGAAATGGACCATGAAATGGAGTGAATGAAGTATGGATGAATGGAGTGAATGAAGTATGAATGAATGGAGACATGATGGAGTGAGACTTATGATTTTGTGATAGCTTCTTGCAGAAAAAGAACAAATTTGAAAAGCTAAAGTGTCAGAAGGATTTTGATTTTCACTTTATCTTTTCTGTATAAACATGCTAATCAGTGATTAGTTTTCATGTTTATACTTTATTTTTATTTTTATTTTATTATTATTATTATTATTATTATTTTATTATTATTTTTATTTTTTTCATTCATTTGAATTCAGAAAATTTAAGTAAGTTGATGAAGAAGAAAAATTCTTCTTCATTAACTTCACATTACTGTTTTCCTGGAATCTCTTGACAAATTCTTCTCTTGAAAGTGGCTTATGATACAACTTCAATCTATGACCATTTACAAGAAAAGTGACCTGCTCTTCATCTATTTTCCTGATTTTTATTGCTCCATTGTCAAAAATTCTCATAATTTCATATGGCCCAAGCTAATGTGTTTGGAATTTACCTTGAAAATCTTTGAACTTTGAATCAAACAAGAGAGCCCAGTCACCTTCTTTGAACTTCTTTTCCTTGATGTAATTATCATGCCATCTAGTCCTTTGTTGTTGGACTATACTTGTTTTCTGAACTGCATCTTGTCTGATCTCATCCAATTCATTAATCTGCTCCAATCTGTGCTTTTGTGCCTCTGTTAGATCAAGTCCTAGCTGAACTGCCATTTTAAAAGTTTGAATCTGAAACTCTATGGGAAACAAAACTTGTTTTCCATAAATGAGTTCATAGGGAGTATGACCTGTTGTGCTTCTCCATGTAGTTCTATAGGCCCACAAAGCTTCAGGAAGCCTGTCTACCCAATCTCTTCTATGTAAATGGATAGTCTTTGTTAGGATCCCTTCAATGACTTTATTGGTAGATTCCACTTGACCATTTGCTTGTGGATGATAGGGAGTAGATTTTCTGTGTCTGATTTTGTACCTCTCCATCATTTGTTCCACTAGCCTTGATGTGAATTGAGCTCCTTGATCTGTAACAATTTCCCTTGGGACACCAAAACAAGTAAAAATATCCTCAAAAAGAAAATTAACTACAGATGCTTTAGTAGCAGAAAGTAATGGCTTGGCCTCTACCCATTTGGTAACATAATCAGTGCAAACTAATATATATTTCTTTTGTCTTGATGGAGGACTAATAGGTCCTACAAAATCTAAAGCCCATTTTTCAAAAGGTTCAATATGTACCTGAGGCTGCAATGGCATCTCACCCGAAGGAGAAGGTTTCCCTACCCTTTGGCAACTGTCACACCTTTTGACATACTCTTTAGCATCTTTAAAAAGGAATGGCCAATAGTATCCTAAATGAAGGACCTTATAAGCTGTCCTCTTATCAGCAAAGTGTCCGCCACAAGGTTCATCATGACATGCCTTGAGGATCTCAGGCATCTCATCTTCCCGAACACATCTTCTAATGATAAAATCTAGACCTGTTTTGTATAACTCATTAGCAACCCATGAATATTTTGCACTGTAATAAATGATCTTTCTTTTGTCTCTTGCATTCATTATTGAAGGAAATTTCCCTGAAACTAAATAATTAGCAATGTCAGCAAACCAAGGAGTCTGAGTAGAAATTTCAAAAAGATATTCATCAGGGAATTGATCTTCAACTGGAGTGTTATCTTTTATGTTTTGGAGTCTAGATAGGAAATCAGCTACTGTGTTTTGTTTTCCCAGCCTATCTAGAATGGTAATGTTGAATTCTTGTAAAAGAAATAACCATCTATGAATCTGCCATTAGTAATTGATTTTTTCATTAGATATCTAATTGCAGAGTGATATGTGTGAACAAAAGTTTCATAGCATGTTATATAGTGTCTGAATTTGTTTATGGCATGAACAACAGCTAAAAACTCTTTTTTAGTTACAATATAATTTAACTCTGAAGGAGTCAAATTTTTTCTTGTATAGTAGATGGCATAAGGAATCAGGTCTTTTTGTCCCAATACTGCTCCTAAAGCTGTATCTGAGGCATCTATTGAAATATGAAAAGGTAACTTCCAGTTAGGTCCTCTTAAAATAGGTGCTTCAGAGATTTTTGTTTTCAAGGTCTCAAAGGCTAACTGGCAATCAAGATTCCACTTGAATTCACAGTCCTTGGTAAGTAATTTGAAAAGTGGAGATGCTATCTTGGTGAAGTTTTCTATAAACCTTCGATAGTATCCTGTAAATCCGAGAAAACTCCTAACATCTTTTCGACAACTTGGAATAGATAATTTAGAGATGACTTAAACTTTTGAATCATCAACTCTAATCCCATCCCCTGAAATGTGATGTCCCAAAACAATTCCTTCAGTAAACATCATAAAACACTTCTCATGACTTAGTGAAAGATTTGCTTCTTTACATCTCTTTAAAACTTTTTCCAAGTTTACTAAAGCTTCTTCAAATGTGTTTCCATAAACTGTGAAATCATCCATATATACCTCTACACAATCATGTATTAGATTTGAAAAAATTCCTAATACTGCCCTTTGAAATGTTGCAGGTGCATTGCATAATACAAATGGCAATACTCGGTAAGCATAGGTACCCCAAAGACAGGTAAATGTGGTTTTGTCTTGGTCCTCAAGTGCTACTTGAATTTGATTATAACCACTAAACCCATCTAGAAATGAGAAGTACTTTTTGCCAGCTAAGGTATCTAACACCTGATCTATGAAAGGTAAGGGAAAATGATCTTTAAGAGTAGTTTTGTTTAATTCTCGGTAGTCAATACATACCCTCCATTTACCATTTTTCTTTGGCACAATTACCAAAGGAGAAACCCACTGACTATCTGAAATAGGATAGATAAAGTTGACATTCAACAATTTCTGCAATTCTTCTTTAACAATCTTCCTAAGATTTGGATTCATCCGTCTTTGAGGTTGTCTGATTGGTTTACAATTTTCCTCTATGTAGATGTGATGAGTGCAAGTCTTGGGGCTTATCCCTTTCATATCAATGTACTCCCATGCATATGCAGAAGAATGTCTCTGTAAGATCTTGACTAGCTCTTCTTGTTGAGATTTCTCTAGGTTCTTGTTTATGTTTAAAGTTTTGCCTGGAAATATCTCAATTGTAGAGCTGCCAAATTTATCCATGGAGTAAAGAGACATCTGTCTTGATGATAAAAAATCAATGTTGGATTCTTCTTGAAATTGTTCATGTTTGTATTCCGAAGAGGATTCAAAATTTTCTAAGGTATTTAGAATCTGGCTATCTTCACTAATTTCTGAAATTGTGAAGAGAGGTTGTATGTCTTCTTCATCCTCAATCCATTGAGTATCATCTAACTCTGTAATTGTTTTTGTTGGAGGATACAAGGTAAATTTCTTGGTTGTACTACCATCAGAGATGTACATATCACCGGATCTACAGCTAATGAAAGCATCAGCTGTAGCTAACCAAGGTCTTCCTAATATAATAGGATGCCCTCCTAGATTATTTTTAGGAGTTAGGATCATAAAATCCACAGGATACTCCCAAGAATCTAGGGACACTGGAATGTCTTCTATTACCCCATCAGGTTTGATCACAGATCTGTCTGCTAATTGTAATAATGTGGGTGTAAAAATAAGATTAGGAAGTTTCAGTTTATCCATGATTTGTCTACTCATGATATTGGTTGCTGCTCCTAAATCAATAAGTGTGTTTTGGATCTCAGTTCCATTAATGTGTATTTTAACAACTGGATTTCCTGGGTCTAGATACTTTGGAATAACAATCTTACCCATCGTGATATCTGCTATTTTTCCTACCAGTTGAATTTTCTTTGTCTCTCTTATTCTTTTTCCTATTTTCTTCATGCTCAACTCCTTTATTGTCTTTGCTAAGATTGGAATTTCCTTGATAGCTTGCAATAATGGGATCTTAATACAAACATTTATCAGCTCATCTAGGAAATCATAATTAGGCACCATAATTTGTTTTTATACACCTATATCAATTTGTAATCTTTCTGGAAAGGGAGGTGTAGAAGTGGATGTTGATGGCTGTTCTAATATAGGAGTTGAAATTATTGGTTCTTTTTGTTTTGATTTTTCAATGTTTAGGTCTTGGAAAGGTGTGTTCTCTTCAAGACTTTTATTCGCCAATAGAGAATCTTCCTCAGAGTTGTTTTTCTCTTGTATGATTACAGAAGGTTTCTTCTTTTCAAGTATTCTTCCAGACCTAAGTTGAACATCACTAAGGTCTAAAGGAGTAATCAAATAAGTTGGAAATTTTTGGCCTTCTATCATGTATGTATTCTGAGGATTTTTATTGTTGGGGTTTGGTATGGGTTGGGCAGGCAACTGATTTGTTTTCTGAGGAAATGGTAATGGAAGTGGTGAATTTTGATGTAGTGGATTTGATGATTTTTTTGAGGATTTTGTTGAAAATTTTGTTGAGGAGGGAAATGTGGATATGGTGGATATAGATAGTACTGAGAGTATCTTCCATAGGGATTTTGTGCTCCTTGCGCCCAAGTTTGAGATTGATTTTGGAATTGGGGCCAAGGTTGCTGCCAAGAATTCCAATTTGGTGGGGGTATATTATATATTTGATCATGGAATCCTTGTGTTTGAGGTCCTTGCCAAGGCCTTCTAGAGACAAAATTGAGAGATTATGTGGAATTTGTAGAGGTTTCTTCTTGAAAGACAGCTTTAAGACCATGAAGTGAAGGAAAACTCTTGGTCTCATGTTTTTCTGAAAAAATTACACAGGTCTCTACTACTTTTTCTTCCAAAGGGCATTCTCTCAAGGCATGCTTCTTTCTACATTTGGGACAAAAGATTGCTAAGGCATCAGATTCAATTTTCTGCTTGTTTTGTAACTTAAGGGTGTCTATTTGTTCACTAAGCCTCCCCAAAATATCAGATTTGAATTCATCAAGCATATGTCCTATTTCTGCCCTACTTACTGTCCCAGAAGCAGATTTACTTGCCCTTGCAAGAGCAGGGTCTCTTGGTCCTTTTACAGTTTTAGATTTCCCTCTTGAAAGGTTGATACATAATTCAACTATTTCAGGTAATGTGAGCTGAGATATATCCCCTTTTCCCATCATGTTAAGGATATCTAACCATTCATCCCTAATTGTCTTCAATAAGAGAGCTTTCAAAGTGTCTTGATCTAAGTTTTCCATTTTTTCCCTCTTGATGTTATAGTTAAACCTCTCCAATAAATCTTCCAAATTTTCATCCTCTTTTTGTAACATTTTAAACACTTCCTCCTTATGGTTGACTGGCATACAGTAATCCAAATACCTCTCTAAAAATGCTTGTTTCATGTCTTCCCATGTCCTAATAGAACTGTTGATCAAACTCATAAACCATTTTAATGCTGCTCCTTTCAATGTTGAAGGGAATAGTTTAAGTTTTTTAGCATCTTGTAAGTAGTCATAGGTTCTACATAGGACTTCAAATTCAAATAGGAAGGTTTCAGGATCTTCAGTTTTAAGTCCATAAAAATTTGGAAGGACAGAGGGTGAAATTTTTTTCATAGTTGTATTGGTTTCTTCATCTACTATAGGAAACCCAAAAGAGCTTCCCATTTCTCTTCTACCTCTTCCTTTGCCTCCTTCTCCTTCTGCACCTCTACCTCCTTCTCCTCTACCTCTACCTCTACCCCCTCCAAATAGTGTGTGTTCTCCATTAAAAACTCCTCCTCCCCCTTCTTCTGCCATAGTTGATTCTTCTGTGGAAGTTGAAAAGTTTATGTCCCCAGCAGGGGTCTCAGGATCTTCTTCTAAGACAGGTTCAGTGGATAAAGTGGAAGGTCTTTCTAATGGAATATCTGATCTTAAGTTCTCTGGAAGTCTAGGATCAGTAAAGGATGGAATGTGGGTTTAAGTTGGAGGTGTGCTGGCTCTTGGTCTTGGTGAAACAAGTGGTGTTCTAGGAATCAAGTTTCTGCTTCTTATGAATCTACCCCTTGAATCTCTTTCTCTACGCGTGTCATTGTTTTTGGGAGGTAAGAAACAAGGCTACCTAGTTACACTTCCCCGACAACGGCGCCAAAATGTCTGCTCAACTTAGTGTTCCTAAATTGATGTCATAAATTGTCAACCAGGGCTAGTAAACTATTGAAGTGAAGTGCACTATATGTGCCTAGGTATTTGTTTCTCACTACGTTGTGTTTAGTGTTTTTCCAATGTTTTTGATTTTGTGTTTTTATTCTAAGAGGAAAAGAACTAAGTGTTGGTAAAGAGAAGTTGTTGGTCACACTAAAACAGAGAAAAACCTATTCTAAACTATGTATGGCACTTGAGAACAGAAAATGCAATACTTTAACAAGAAAAATAACTCATAGCATGAACTCAATAACTCATAACATGAACTCAGTCCAATTCATTCATTAGAAATATGTTGGAATAATTTGAGAAAAGGATAAGTTTAATGTAATGAGGTTCTTCTAAGTAAACAACAATCTACAATATCACAGAGAAAATCTCATCCATGGCTAGAAATTTGTTGGAACACATTTGGAAAAAAGATAGTCTGCAACCTAGTGAAGAATTCTACCCTAAATTAACCTATGACACCGAAATTAATCCATTCCACAACTCAAAATATCACTGTTAAACCTCATTCAAGAATTAGAAATCTTTTGAAATAGCTTTGGAAAAGAGGCAGTTTGTGAAATTATGAGAAGTTGTAGAACATTCAAGACTTCAAAATGACATTACCAATTCGTGTTCCTATGATGATGATGTATTAGTAGAAATTAAGAACATGAGTGGTTTGTAAATAATGAAGGCCATCAAGTATAACTTAACAACTAGAATATAACTGACTAATAAAACTAAAAATAAAATGGATAAAACTGAACTAGAATGCAATCATTCAAACTTGAAATACAGTGAACAGAATTGAACTAGAGTGCCATTAACCTCCAGAGTTTTACAACTAAACTAAAATACAACTAATCACTGAAATGCTACAGCTCTGTCTCATTCGGTGTTAGTGGTATTTTGGAACAATTCATAGAACAAGATTGGTTGTAACATGTGATGTAAATGAGCATAAAAACATAAAGTTCAAAAAAACACAACTAAGCTCTAAAACACCACAGCTAAGTCTCACTCAGTGTTAGTGATATTTTGGAATAATTTGTAAGAACAAGACTAGCTCAACTAATTCCTAAAATACTACAGTTATATCTCATTCAATGTTAGTGATATTTTGGAACAATTCGTAAGAATAAGACTGACTGTAGCATCCAATGCAAGTGAGTATAAAACACAAAGTTCAGAAAATTGCTTAAGCTAGGAATGAAACAAGGCTAAAGTTACTTATCTAAACAAATGTGCATAGAGCTTCTCGGGCAGTAGGGGCCCTCTACCACCAGATGAGCATACATAGCTAGCTGTCTATCGGTCTTCCAAGTCATTCTTATAAAAGAAATACATAACTACCCCTGAGAAGAAACATGAACAAGTGTATTTTTAAATCAAAATCAAATTAGAACTCTTATGGAAGCCTCGTACTTTGTTGGAGACATATGTAGAGTCCCTGTCCCGGTAGGAATCTGCTTCTTAGCTTTGATCTCTTCTACGTGCATAACCACCTGTAGATTCTTGCTCAGACTTCGTAGAGAGAAATAAATGATGTGGGAGTGTTGTGGAATTCAACCATATGCATTTTTCCTTGAATTGACACCTGTAACCTGTGAGAACATGAAGATAGTTGCGGAATAGGCGACTAGCTACAGAATGGCTGCATTCTGTAGCTGAGTCTAGTAAAAAATTACTACAACAACAAAACCATGAAAATATAGCAAGTCAGTCATTGTATACATTCCTAAAGTGACTTTAATCAATCCTATTGACCATTTAAGCCTGTAATTGATAAGGGACAAAGGAGATGAAGTGAAATTTGGTGAAGGGAAATGACATCTTTGGGGCTCAACAATAACCAGTGTGTCCCAACGTGGATCTAAGCTGTTTGACATTTGATGGTGGGTCCTTGTTTAAAATTTATGAAACCTTGGAAGGGTCCACGCATACTCCTTCCTTTCATACAATATGACCTAATAGAGTCACAAAGGTAACAACAAAGATACACTTCTTTACGTTCAATGACATTTGGAATTGCCTATACTAGTCGAACATGAGTTGGAGCAGGCTGTAGTGTTTCTTTAGTAGACTATAGACAACCCAATCATTCATGTAGACCTCAAGAAACCTATGTATATAATCCATGAATGCAACTGTCATGATCTGTGAGAATATTGTTGGTTCATTCTTGAGCCGAAAGGGCATGACATGGTAAGCATATGAACTCCATTATGTGGTAAAAGTAGTCTTCTTCTTATATTCTTCTGCAATTATGACCTGATAGTAACCCAAAAATCCATTTGTGAATTAATAAGCCTAATTTCCTGCCACATTATCTAGAACTTAATCACTGAAAGGTGTGGGGAATGGGTCGCGAACACAAGCATTATTTAAGTTGCGGTAGTCTACATGGACCCTGATCTCTGTTGCATCCTTCTTGTTCTATATCACAATTGGGCTAACCCATTCAACTTTATCAACATGGAATATCAGTCTTGCATCTAAAATATTATATATCACTTTCTTCGCTTTCTCCTTCACCCTAAAATTTAGTCTATAGGGTCGGTGATTTACTGGTTTTGCATCTGGTTTGAGCATGATCTTCATTTCTTCCAAATCCCCTTTGATTCCTTTCAAATCCGCAATAGAAGAGGGAAATAGGTCATCACATTCCTTTAGAAATAAAATATTTATTTAGTGGTTTTCTCATCCCAATAATCTCCAGGTGAGGCTAGCTTTGGCTTTTCTTCACTCCCTATCTTGTGTTTCCTCAACTTCAGTGGAAGTAGGTGACGTCCTTCAGTTGCAAGTCCATCCCTAACCCCTCGTTCTCCTTCAATTTGATTGAAAAACATATGCATGAATTATTCTAGATCGTCTTCATTTGGATATTTATCTACTCTCCCACAAGCTACCACTTCATTGTATGTTGAATTATATATGTGTTTTAGCGTAGCCTAGTATATGGTTCCTTATATCATTGCCCTGTTGTAAGTATAATTATATTAACAGCTTGCAAAGCATCTGCAGTCCTTTATTGGTATCTTTAAAAGAATAACTACTAACGAATTGACCCGATAAAAAATCCTAAACTCCAGTTTGTCTCCATACTTCCTCTTTGACATACCATGCTTTGGGGAAGGTTCCCAATGTATGCACAAAGTCATGCACCCATAATTATTTCGGGAAGATTTCTCTATTCCATCGCTAGTCACAATTATTCACATGCCGCTGAGGATCTGAACTACCTTTGTACTTCAAAAATGGTTTCCAGCCTCCAAACTGTAGAAATATAACTCTCAATGCTGTTGAAATTTCATCACATTCCCTAAGATTTTTGCGATGGAATCCCCACCACCTGATTGATGTTGCTTGTAAGGAAACAATCATTATTGGCACCTTATGCTCTTCGGGAAAAGTGGAATCAGCCTTATTAATAAAATTATTGACTGAGTCCATACCACTGAAAGTGGGATATCCTCTTACCTGTGTTCTGATCTAGTTGAATCCTCGAACTATTGCACATAGTTGGATGTTGACATCATATCCTCCTTGCTACCAATCATACCACATAGCTTCTGATCCAACCTCTGATCTCTGAATATTGCACTGGTTGATTGACCCTTCTGCTATTGGGTTGATATAATCTTCCCTCTTCCCTATTGTCAGTTGGTATAACTAGTCTAGTAGTCCTCACTCTTCCCTATCATTTGTTGTTTCTATGAATCTTGGCCCCTGATAAGGATCTAGGGGCTAAATAAATCTAACCCCTACTACTTCAAAAATAATTAGCTCTTTTTTCAAATCAATCGCCGCATAATTCTTGAATGCCTAATCTATCCCAAGAAGTGATGGATACGGATCCTTGTCTCCCAATATATTTATTACATCGAAATATGCATAAGTCTTGACCCCTATAATTTCAACCTATACATCCTTTAGTCTCCCAACTTGAAGGATGTAGTATTGGTTTGCCATACACAGTTGAATTGGTGAGAATGTTAGCTTGGATCTGCCTAAGGCTTCCCACATCTTTCTTGCTAAAATATTAAAATATGAGCCTAAATATAACATGGTATCCGTTATCCGGAATCCCGCAATCTTGGCATCAATCCTAAATTCCTTCCTTTTTTTTCTTTTGTCCCTTCGAATCCTTCTTGAATGCCTCTCTGGGAAATTAGCAGAGATTGATCCACATTGATCTGTCCCCTTCTTGATGGTTGACTTTAGATTCTTCTGCAACTTTTCAAGCATTCACTCATCATTCACAATGTGTAGGAATACTCACCGGTTGTGGAGGATCTGGTCCCTTCTATTTCAAGGTCGTTGGTTGTACTGATTGTGACTTTTTACTTGGGTTTAGCTTGATGAACGTTTCTGATGCTTATTTGTATTATTTCTGCTGTTTCTTAGGATTGTATGAGCACTTTGATGAGGTTGGTATTATAATATTGGGTTGTGCCACTACTCATGTATCATCCCCGATATTTTTCCCTCCTCGAGCCACTATAAATACATTTGAGAGGGGCGGTTTCTGGCATTCTTGGTCCTGCATTAATTAAATTCCAGCCTCTCTGTCGATTGTGTTCCTCCCATATTTTAATTAATTCTGGACATTATTTTGTTGCATGCGTGTTGAATTTGAATTGAGAACACCATGGCCTTCTGGGTAGCGGACAATATCACGCAACATCACCTTCTTGGTTGCAGTTGTAACATCGCACGGGGCCTCGCCCTCCTATCCTTCCCCCCCTTGTTCCTCCTCCTCCTCGTCCTAGAGGAATTTCATTAAACCAATATGTTGTTCGGTCTAATCAGTCAGCCAATGCATTCAACACCCTAAATTTGTCAGTGTGATGAGTCAGTGAAGCACATAATTCACAATAAGTGTTGTTAGGAACATTTGATTATTTCTGCAAAATAGGGCATAAACGTGGGAGATTCTCATATGCTCTACAAATCTCACACTAATCAGTCAGTGCTGGGTTTTGCTGATTTGGAAAACCATGGCCGAATTGCGTTTTACCTTGATATATACCTTGAGTTCCTATCTTCACAACTCCCACAACAAGAGGGGTTTCAGAGGGCCCCACTGGTCAGGGTGCAGTCCCTGAGCCCCACAACCTCAGGCACTCCATGACTATATGACCTTGAACCAAGCAATGAGTACACCATACATTCAGTTACGCAAGTTGCGTTGGTTGCATGTCTTTTAAATTTTCTATCAAACTTGCAATTTGATGTTGCAGGCCCAATATAGAGGGGACTTGGATTATTGTTCCGCCTTGATATTCATGTGGGTATCCCGCCATAGCTTCAATCCTTGTTGTCTGTTCTAAATCATCTTGCAAAGTGTCAATATTTGGTTAGGTCAGTGGTGTACCAGTAAGAGGCAATAATTCTTTGATAAATGATCTGAATATGGGAAAACTTGTTATTGCTATGCAATCTCCCTCATCATTATTAAAAATGTGTTTAAGGATCGTCTCATGTTAACCATTTGTGGAGGAGTTTATGTGTGTAGTTTCATGTGATTTTTATGATCAAATTATGAGTTAATTAAAATTTAAAAAACTAATAAACAACAAATGAAATGTAGAAACATAACTCACAACAATCACATAACACAATGGATGATAATGGAGTTCACCCCACCTGGGCTACATTTCCATGGACCTACTTTAATTAGCTAGTCCCTCTTGGGATTATGAGTAAAATGTATTATTAAAGCACCATTATTGCTCCAATGGTTTTTCCAACTATTCCATTGGCTTCAGAACACTCAAATACCCTAAAAATGACTATTCAATCTCCGAATTTGGTTCACAACTCCTCTAGACTTGACCTCCAATCCCAGTGGCCATGGGCTTGTTTAATCTCCAAAGAGACAAAAGCACCTTCAGATGTGCTCCAACGCCTCTGCAAACTATACCGCTTTTTTCAGAGCATCAAATACATCAAAAATTTGACTATTCATTCACTCCATTTGGCCTTAAGCCGATCTGGGCATGGACTTCCCTCCTGGTGGCCCTAGCCTTCAAAATTCTTCAAGTGACAAAAAACACATCTAGATTTTCTCCATTGCCTATGCAAGTTGTTCCAATGGATTCATAGCATGAAAATATGCTAGGAATGACTATTCCTGAGCCAAAATTGGTCCTAAATTTCTCAAGATAGGCCTCATTAAAGTTTTCCCTAGATTCTACCTCTAATTCTGGAAAATTTCCCATTAACCCCACCAAAGTTGGCAAGTCCGCTGAATTAGTGGAATCTTCTAAAAATCCGCCAACTTAATCTCATGATTAAATAATGGATAACTGCGGATTAATTGTGGCTAAGTGCGCACTAAACCACAACAGTGGGGCACTTAAACAAGGTCATATGGTGCGTGGTCATGTGGAGGAGGGCTGGCCCCCTCCACTCCTCCGCCATCGAGCCTGCGTAGAGTTCAAGTAAAATTTTGGTACGTTCCTAAACAGAGAATAAGAGTGTGGCCCATTAGTGAAGGTAGAGAAGTAGCACGGGGAAGGTCATGGGGTCAAACCCTGACCTCACCCCTCTCATGCATTTTTTCACCATATTATATACACATATAGTATAGTTTCAAAACCTTTGTAAACGCCATACCATATGTTATAAATGTGCTCCGAATTAAACCATAGGTTAATGGTATTTGGTTTCAACGTTTAAGACATGCCACCAGATATTACGTTTAACCAAAACCTTTTCCATATTAAATTCCCCCCCCCCACATACCATAATATATGCGGATTAAAATACATCGCTCCACCATTTAATATATGTCATTGGACCAAGGTTTAACCCACATAGTTCAGACTTTAGGATAATATTAATATATGTGGAAATTAATAATTAAGGTTTGGATTAATAATATATATATATGTGTGTGTGTGTGATTTCAACCATATAATATATATTATAAATATATATATATATATATATATATATATATATATATATATTATATTATATATATATATATATATATCTAACCTTTAAAAAAAATAAAAAATTCCAACACATAAAAATTATCATGAACCCACATTCAACCTTGGAGGATATTGGGCAATTTTCACCTTCACAAACCAAATTGGCGAATCCAATTGTGGCACTTGTCACAATCCCATTGGACAAAAATTGAAGAAGATTCTATGCATGCTGACTAGACTGCCATGTCATCGGCTATACCTGTTTTGCAATTTTTTTTTTAATTTTGCATGTTCTGAGTGGCGATCAGTAGACCATAACTCCTTCATCCGAACTCGGTTTTCAACGAAACAATTTGCGGATTCTTGGCGACGGGCCGACCATTTTCATTCTAGATTGATGCAATTCTGAACACTTTCATTTTTGAGCTAATTTTTCCCCTGATCTAGATTCCGATCACACCTTCCCACTGACATGCTTTTGGACCCACAAAAGCTATTTATCTCATGAGAGATGAACTATCTTCTGTTTCCAAAGTCCTATCATATTGATTCTACTTGGAAAATTCGCCATGACAACCACTTCAGTTCACTAACATGTCTTTCCTTGCCTTGCAAATGGCTTGGCTCTTCAACCACTGTTCTCCTTTTGTTGTTGACCTACTAACACTTGCTGGCTAATATAACACTTTTTTCCGTACCAAATCGATTCCTTGGTGCCTTCCCACTGAGAATCATGTTCCTCCTTTGCACAATGAGTGAACTACAACAAGGAGTTTCAACATCAGTAAAAATAAGAAAAGAAATGACCATTCTTTTACCTCCACGGTTCCAAATTCCACATCTGGAAGAATGCATTTGCCATCTCCTTCTCTTCTTGGTGTCAACACATAAAATATTCTACAATGGCTGTAAAATTTTCTCTTTGACATCTTGTCACAAACAACACATCATGCAAGAAACATAACTTGATGACATATCCTCTTGCTCCTTCAAAGCAAATAATTTCACATCATGTGAACATTGCCATGTACTCTCACATCTTGGTGTCAAAATTCATCAACCAAACACAAGTAAAAAAAACATGCCTCTTGAAACCACTGACTCTCAAGGCAAGCATAAGCATCCATAACAACTTGATGATTCTTTTCCCAAAACAAAAATAATTTCACATCTCATGAAACACTTCATCAACATCTCCTTTTCATCTTTGGAGACAAAATAAACTCTTCCATGTCGATATGACATGCATGCAACACACAATCAAACATCACAAGTTGATACTCATCCATGTGCAAATGATTAACACTCTCAAGTTGACACCATACATGTTAAACAAAGCAATTGACCAACACAATTCAATTACTCATGCATGTTCAAACACAATGAAACCATCAAAATTCCACTGTACATACACACAAGCTCTCATGCATGTATAGAATTATTCAACTCTCTCACAAGTACAATCATAAGTAAAAGAATCTCATTCATATGTACATGTACTTGAAGAACTGGAATGAATAAATTTTGATGCAATAAAGTGAGTCAACATACTCCACTTTCCATCACCTTCTTGGCATAAACATGTAACATGCATTCCATTGGCAAAGAAATGCATCAACATCAAAAGACATGCAAAGCCTTAATTGGATAAGAAATCTAACTATCTCTTATGAGACCATTTCAATGGCACTTCTTTCATATGCACATCATCATCATCATGCAAATCATCATGACCCACATCAATTTTGGAATCTTCTTTTCCATTATTTCCATTCTCTTTCTCCACCTTCTTCAAATGTCGTGGATGACTTGTTGGATACAAAGTCCAACACCTGTGTAGAAGATGACCTTGCTTATGGGAATGAGTGCAAACCAATTGCCTCTTCTTTTCAACATGGTTTTCTTTTTCTTTGACTTTCTGCCTACTTTTCTTTGAAAGTTTCCTGTGCATGGCTATATTCTTCCAACTACTCAAAACATTATGGTTATTCAAACCAAAAAAGGAACATGCAACTTTTCTCCAAATCTTATGTGAGAATTTTCCATGTTTATCATAATCAAAAGAAACTTGATTAAAATTAGATTTATACCTTGAACATTCAACTTTGTCACCTTCTTGAGGAGGTGAATTTGATGAGGTGGTGGTTCTATTTGGAATACCAACAATTCATTCAAAGAATGTAGAGATTTCAACATCCTCTTTTTCGTCATTCTCTTTAGTTGCATGCTTATGAGCATCTTCTTGCAAAGTGGGTGTAAAAATTTTGCATTCCTCATGAACACAATCTTCACAAGCTTGAGGTAATGAACATGAAATGAAATTCCTTCTTGGAACACCTTCATGTGCCTCCTTGGCTTTAGAGCTTTCTCCATCATATTTTCCATAACCAAGACCCAAATACTTAGGCCTTTCCTCAACAACAATTGGCTCAACTATGCCTTGTGCATGTTTTCCAAATACTTTACCTTCATAGCCCATCTTCATAAATAATTTGGACCCTATTCCTCTAGTGTGTCTTTTAAAAGAACCTACACATTTATATTTAGAGGAAATTGAAGATAAAATTGAATTGCATACCTCTTCTTCAAGCACATACTTGGTTAAGGCTTCCTTGGCATCATGGAGCTGAGTCTCCATCTCATGTATCCTTGCTAAGTTCTGATTTGCAACATGGAGCTGAATCTCCATCTCATGCATATTTTCAAGAAGCTCTTGCTTCTCCCCCTTCATGGAAATCAATTTCTCTTAAAGTATTTTTCTCTCCCTCTTATCTTCATACTTCTCTTTCATCCTATCAATCATGATGTAGAGCCTCTGTAACATCTCTTTATCAAAGAGTTTTTTTAAGGAAGATTGACTAGAAGCATCACTTAATGAAGCTACCATCACACCTGCAATGTATACAGAGCTTCTTTTCTTTGTTTTGAGATTTCAAATCTCAATTTTTGTCTTCTCCTTCACACATAAACTTGGCAAATTGTTAAATTCTCCTTGCACAAATTACACAAACAATAGCTATATAAGACTTAGCTAACCTTGGCTAAAATGAGCTAAAATTTTTCTATGATACCAACTTGATCTGAATATGGGAAAAAATGTTATTGCTATGTAAGCTCCCTCATCAGTATTAAAAATGTGTTTAAGGATCATCTCATGTTAACCATTTGTGAAGGGGTTTATGTGTGTAGTTTCATGTGCTTTTGATGATCAAATTATGAGTTAATTAACATTTAAAAAACTCATAAACAACAAATGAAATGCATAAACATAACTCATAGCAATCACATAACATAATGGATGATAATGGAGTTCACCCTTACTAGGCTACATCTCCATGGACTCGCTTTAACTAGCTAGGCCCTCTTGGGATTATGAGTAAAATGTCTGATACAAGCACCAATATTGCGCTAATGGTTTTGATGACTATTCCATTGGCTTTAGACACTCAAATACCCAAAAATTGACTATTCAATCTCTGAATTTGGTTCACAACTCCTCTGTGAATTTGGTTCATAGCTCCTCTAGAACGTTGGAAAACTGTACCACTTTTTTAAAGCATCAAATACATAAAAAATTGACTATTCATTCACTCCATTTTGCCTTCAGATGATCTGGGCATGGCCTTCCCTCCTGGTGGCTCTAGGCTTTAAAATTCTTCAAGTGACCAAAAACACCTCTATATTTGCTCCATTACCTCTGTAAGTCATTCCAATGGATTTAGAGCATGCCAATCTGCCAGGAATGACTATTCCTGAGCCAAAATTGGTCGAAAATTGCTCAAGATAGGCCTCATTAAATTTTTCCCTCGATTCTGCCTCTAAGTCTAGAAAACTGCCAGTTAACCCCGCAAAAGTTTGCAAGTTCGCTGAATTTGGGGAATCTGCTAAAATTCGCCAACTTAATCTCATGATTAATTAATGGATAACTGCAGATTAATTGTGGCTAAGTGCGCACTAAACCACAATTAGTGGGGCGCTTAAACAAGGTCATATAGTGCGTGGTAATGTGGAGGAGGGCTAGCCCGCGAAGCTGGCCCCCTCTGCTCCTTCGCCATCGAGCCTGCATACAGTTCAAGTACACGTGTGGCACATTCATATACAAGGAATAAGAGTGCGTCCCATTGGTGAAGGTGGAGAAGTAGCATGGGGGAGGTCATGGAGTCGAACCCCGACCTCGCCCCTCTACATGCATTTTTGCACTATATTATATATGCATATATTATAGTTTCAAAACCTTTGTAAATGCCATACCATATGCTATAAATGTGCTCCGAGTTAAACCATAGGTTAATGGTCTTTGGTTTCAACATTTAATACATGCCACCGGATAATATGTTTAACCAAAACCTTTGCCATATTGAATTTTCCCACCATACTATAATATATGCGGATTAAAATACATCGCTCCACCATTTAATATATGTCATTGGACCAAGGTTTAACCCACATATTTCGGACTTTAGGATAATATTAATATATGTGGAAATTAATAATTAAGGTTTGGATATATATATATATATATATATATATATATATATATATATATATATATATATATATATATAATAATCCAACCTTTAAAAATAAAAATAATTCCAACACATAAAAATTATCATGAACCCACATTAAACCTTGGAGGATATTGGGTAATTTTCACCTTCACAAAGAAAACTGGCGAATCCTATTGTGACACTTGTCATAGTCCCATTGGAAAAAGACTAAAGAATATTCTCTGCATGCTGACTGGATTTCCATGTCATCAGCTGTACCTATTCTGCCTGTTCTAAATGGCGATCAGTAGACCATAACAAGACCTTCACACAGTATCTCCCAAAGGCTGAGAAATACATGATTACATAACAAAATCATTACAGAGTGGTCCTGGTCACTCCGCAATAGAATTATGACGTTCTCTCCTTCTCTTCCTTTCTCTTTCCCTCTTTCCTCATCTCATCCTTCCCACATGAACTACCAGTTTCTCCCGCCTATTTCTTCACTCGTCTGTCTCTGCTACTCAATTGTTTTCTGCTCTTTCCCGCTCAACGTTATTTATCCTTCTCCCTTCGGTTTTCCGTAACTCCTAGTTCTCTTCCATTTCATTCTCTGTCTTTTCTACAACTCTCCAATGGTTGTCCCACAACCTACCATCATTCTAGATGTTCCAAAAATGCCTTAGATTTTGAAAAATGAAGGCCCCAATAAGATTGAGGCAGATTCCTTTGTCTATGCTATTGGTGCAGTCCTCATTTAGCAAGGACATCTAGAGGCCTATGATAATGAGACACTCTATGATACTCTTTGGAGATACCCCACCTAGGATAAGGATATGTATTCCATCGTGCATGCTTGCTGGAAATGGAAACATTATGATTTGGGGAAGACAAACACCCACATAGGTCATCAACCTCTTCAATTTATACAGACACGGGGGAATTTACAGAACGAACATCATAAAAATTTATCCACATAATATGTTGAATATTAAATATAATAAGGGTAGCACCAATCACATTGTAGATTTCCTCAGTTGGTATTCAATATTTGCATTAACTTCCATTCTCAACTCTTGTGGACATGATACCTCTGGATGGACAGAATTATACATCAATGATTCAAAATTTTCTCCCACATACCAGATGTTGATGGAAAGCAAGCAAGTTCTAAACTTCCACCTCCAGCATGCACTTTTGTGCTACATGGGACACCTGTGTTCCTTCAAGTGAGTGTGCCATGCTGATCTGGGAGGCACATTATAGTCAAGTAGTAGGGTACTTTAGTGTGGTAAAAACAATAGAAGTACTGCAGAATTATTTTTATCGACCAAAAATTCAACAAAATTTTTGCAATTATATTAGGTACTACACTACCTGCGTCATTACCAAACCAACCATCAAGAAACAAGGCCTTGTTGTGACCAGCAACAACCCCCCTTTTATTTAATATTAGTAATAATAATAAATAAATGAGGACCCTTAGTTAAAAATCCAAAAAATCAATTAGGATTTGTTTGCCTTTTAAAATAAAACTTTCTATCATAAACCTATAGAAATCCCTTTGAAAGAATATTAAAAAACACTTAAGTTTATGATAGATCATAGTAAAATTGCTCTTTAAACAAGATAACGCATCCATAAAAAAATGGTATATACCTTTTATAAAACACATTGGTCGCAGATCGCATAGCGCAGAAAACAAAAATGATTAATGAATATCTTTTGCGCTCTTTTCAATTGTGCGCTTTTGCGATTTTGCGATATGCGCTTTTGCGATTTTGCGATATGCGCTTTTGCGCTATTACGCAACTTTCTCTTTTGCGTTATTTTCATAACTGCGATGACTTCATTTTGCGATATTGCGACATTGCGATATTGCAATATTGCGTAGCAAATCACAGATCGCAATGTCGCAGATTTACGTAGGTGCGCTATCCCAAGGCAATCTTCCCATATGTCAAATCTGTTATGCGCTTTAATGATTAAATTAAATGATTGGATTGATTATTAATGGTAAATGAGATTGTGTTTGGATTGAAAGTCGTTTCACAATTAAAATATTATATTTCATCCGCTTTCACATTTGTAACAGTCTCATCACCTTTCTTATGCCATTACTCTCATTTACTTGTAAAACGCAGGCACGAAGGAGAAAACGTCTATACAAAGCTTTCGCTAAACACTATGGGTAAAAAGGAGAAAAGCTCGAGTTCTGAAAACAAAGAAATGGCTTCGCTGTATGCAGACACCGCTTGTAATAAGGATGCCGGTATATCCACTTGGGAAGGAATGTATAATCTGTTAGAAGATGAAAACCCTGTGGTGATAAAAGTCGTAGCTACAGCAGGTTCCAAGGATACGTCTGAAGCAACCCTTAGAGACTTGGCTTGCTCATTTCTGCATAGAATAGCAACAAGGCCAAGGATTCTCCCATATACAAACATGGTGAGATGGGTGCTGGATAGCAATGATATTTCAGACAGGCAATTCAAAACTCCATCTGAAGAGCTAATCGGGTCATTCACCATAGAAGATCTGAGATTAATGTATAAGTTGCCAGAAGCTCAGGCGACTTACAACAAACAATTCATGGAAGATTTTGCCAGAGAACATGCAAATTTGGCAGAATGCACAAAGGAGTGGACTAAAAGAAGTGAACCATTGAAGAAAAACAAACAAGGTATGTACAGCACGGGTTCACTTACCTCTCCTTATTGTTTCACTGCTGCCATGTTATGCAGGCTTTTTGGAAAGCCTGACATAAATATGATCTTACCTGAATGGCTTCCTTTGTTGAATGCGGCCGTTAATTCTACAATTGTAGACTGGGCCAAAATTCTATCTGATAATTTGACCACTGCTATTTTTCACTACCGGTCTAAACGAAATGTTTCTCAGCGGGTTTATCCGCCTTTTTATTTATCTGCTTATGTCATGGACACCATCTGCTATGTCTCTAAATTCCCTGTGATGGGCTGGAAATGGACTATCCACGATCCTTTGCCCATTCATGTGTACCATAAAGAACTGTGGGAGTCTAAGTTTGCTCCCCATTTTTACCAAATTTGTCATGGAATAATGCTGCCATTGTACAAAACATTGTATAATAAGGATGCCCCAAGGTTATCCTCAGAAACAGAGGTTGATATTCTCCCCGTCGCGAGATGGTTTGGAGAAGAATTGTTCACTTATATTAGGGTTTTTGGAAGTTATGCTTCTCCCCATATGTTACCCCTATATGTTCCAAATATACTTGTAGCTCGGGAAATTGCTTATCAGACCTGTGGCCAGGGAGGTATAACAAAAGATTTAAAAGAGAAGAAAAAGGGCATTTGGCCACAATTTCCCGTAAAATGTGGAACATTTTCATTGTTTGATATTGGTCATGCATTTCAAGAGATAGGCAACATTACATGCCTACAGCTGTTCAAATTTTCGAGAAGGTTAATCAACCCAAATGATATTGTTAAGAATTTTACCAATGCAATCAAAGTAAGGGAATTTTCCGGGGAACAGGATCTTTTTGATGATATGTTCCAAGCAAGAAATTCATTCAAAGAAGTTTTGAATTCAGCTCAAGCGCAGCTATCTCCAGAGGAATTTCAGGAATTCAAGCTTTATAGAGAAAGAAGACTAATTCCTATTCCTTTGGATAATCTACGCTTAGAGCCCGCAAGGGAGAAAACTCCTAGTGTTAGTCTTAACGGCAGTTCAAGTACAGGTAAATCTAAATCAAAATCTGACAGAGATTCTGAACACTCCAATAAGTCTAAAGAAAAGGAAGATAAAATGGAAGAATCCATTAAAGATTCTGCACAATCTAAAGAACTTACTCAACAGAAAATTTTGACTTCTCAACAGACAAATCCTCCTCCAACCAATGTACAGCAACAGCCAGTCACCATTGAGTTAGATAAAGAATGGGAAACCTTTAATCAATTGATTAATGTAGAAGGACAGAATGTACAGACCCCTGTCCAGACAACCAAAGTTTTGAATACAGGAACAAGCAGCACAGTCGCAGTGACAGAGCACATACCAATCACACCCTCCTCTGAAATTGTACTTAATGTAGAAGAAATTCCTCCTCTGGATGTATTCTACAGCCCAAAATACAAAGCAGTAGTGAAGAGACAGAGAAAAAAGAGAAAAATAGAAAGTGCAATTGCTACTAAAGCAGAACAAGTAGATGTTTTGTGGAAAGATCATGCCACAGAGCCTACTCATAATCTCACTAAGTTATCTCAAATAACAGGAGCTTATGCTTCTGCAACAATTGATAAAGCAGTTGAGATACAACTGTTGTTGAATGAAAAATAAGAACAGGTAAAAGCTCTGCAACAACAATTGCAACAGGTACAGGCCAATAAGGAAGCACAATTGAAACTTGAAGTATTAAACAACAACTTCAAGAAATGCAAATAGGACATCAAAAAAGCTTGGCTGATAAAGACAAAAAAATACAGATGATCCAAGATCAGCATAAAGATGATCCTAAGCTTCCAGAATTCATTTCAGAAACCATCTCTTTGAACAATCAACTACTGCAACAAGAGGAAGTTTTCTGCCAAAAAATCTTGCAATGGAATTCTTTGTGCCAAGAGAGCGATAAAATCACAAATCATGTCATAGATTTACGAAATGATTATGATTTTATTAATGAAAAGATCAATGATTATCTCATATGAAAAAGATGGGCATATGTGAAAAATGTGCACCGATCATTAATGAAACTATAAAGAAGGCGATTGTTCAATAACTCGGGATGCACAACCGAAGTATAAAGGCAAGCAGAGGAGGCGGCTACGTTCGGCAAACACTCACCGATTGTGTAAATGACAATTTACAGCTAATTCGATCCCGTAAACTGCTCTAGGATATCTCCATGCAAATCAACCGCAAATCGTAATGGAGGCAAAAGGCAGTAGAGCAAAATCCATCCAAGGGCCGACAAGATTAAATTGGGACTCATATCGGACACTTCGTAGTTGGCCACAAGATAGTGCACTCAATTGTATTATCAATGCTACAGAGAAGATTTCTCCTACGCTTGCCGACTCTGTCTTTTCAGGACAGCTGAATTCTGAAGTCGGTCAACCGCATCTTCTCAAAACTATGCTAGATGCCTGCAAGAGCAAAGATCAATTTCATAGATAGATAGATTTAGTTTTAATTTCACTGTATTTTAGCCTAGGAAAAGGACGGCCATTGAACCGAATCCTTATTTTTTGTAATAAACTATTTTTAGAGTTAGTTAAGTAGTATTTAAACCCCTCTCATGCATTTAGAGAGGGGTCCTGGATCTTAATATTTTTGGACTTGGAGATTGCATTTATGTACTCCATTTTCTTATATATTTTTAAAAAGGATCACATCTGGTGATTTTCATGCGGAATTATCTTTGAAGTGTTGCATTTATGTACCTTGGAATTTGATTTTGCATCAGAGTTACTGGATTAGAGTATCAGATTTCATTTGAAAGTCTTCAAGATGAATAAGGTATTTCTATCTGTTCACTGTTGATTTCTTTTGTCTTATGATATTCGCTTTAAAATTTGCTATCATTTATATATATTTGTTTTCACAACGCTTCTTTTTATATATCATTTATGAGTATAATTGAAACATTATCTTTCATAAGTATATATAGATGGTATACAATGATGAATGCAATATGATAATACAACTCTGTTTAATTTCTTAAACATAGTTATCTTTATTTGTTTCTGCACATTTCAATTTAAATAATAATACATTTTCATGGTTATTGTTAAATTGGAACAATCTTAAGTTGTATTCACATATAATTACCCGGGTTAGTGTTAGAATTTCTTTATCAACATTTAGTTTAATTAGATAGTTTTATTTCAGTCAATTTAGTCCCATTTCCACTCATCCAAATCAACCCATCACCAACCCATTTAGTTATAAGGAAACTGGTCCTTTAAATCCAGTCGGAGCCACCATACCAAACGGAAAAGGAGCTGTCCTAAGGTCCCGACCGGGTGGTTTTCCCCAATGTTTGAAGCAGACATTTTCCAGGCTTCAACATTTTTGGCACTAGAAAGAGGGCCTAAGCTATGAATGGCAAGTAAATCTTTATCCACAATCCATTCTGAGAGCAAAACACCCTCATCAACTTCTTCAATTTCTTTTGAAATGCAAAATCCTATAGAAGAAATTGTGAAGAATATTCATACACCCACTACCAAAATATCAAAATATTCAGACAATCAAAATCCTGAGTCTCCTGAAGTTCAAGATTTAATTCATAAATTGAAAGGATTCTCATTATCTCTAGAAGAGTCTGAAATATCTGAAGGTAGTGTAACCTCAAAATTTGTTTCTTCCAAACCTCTTACTAGGCTTCAAAGTGAAAAACTTGGTATTTCTCCGAAAGAATTCCCTTTACCTAGTAGAGTCAAGACAAGAAAAACTCAATCGGAATCAGTAAGTTCAACTTCTAATATTCAAATATCTGTTTCCGAAATCCCAACTCAACAAAGTACAGTTGTTTCCATATCATCTCCACAAACATCTTCTCCTCAATCCTCATCAATCTCAACATCATCTATTCCAACCACTTCTATTCAAATACCACCAGTTTCTACTATTCCTCCAATAGTCGTCCCAATAATGGCACAGAGACCATGGTCTACTCCAGGAGCAGTCAACATGGCTGCACCTTTACATGATTTACCAGACAATCCTAGAAAATGGCTTCCAAAGTTTAGCCCAGATCTCAACATTCAAGTTGAAGAACATATCAATAACTTTATGCTGGCTATTAATTTGAATGGAGTCATACACGAAGATGTTGTAGTTAGATTATTCCCATATACTCTTCAGGGAGTAGCAGGATCATGGTACTTTTCATTACCATCAGGATCCATAACGAGTTGGGACATTTTTGCAGATCATTTTCTGAACAAATTTCGAGATGACCGATCAATTGCAAATTTACTCAATGATCTCTCAAATTTGAAGATAGAACCCAAGGAACCTATAAAATAATTCAATGCTAGATTCAACAAACTCTTGAACAAAATTCATACAGATTCACAACCCAGTGAACAAGTCAGAATTGAATGGTATATAACTGCCTTACCCTCAAACATAGCAATTTTCGTGGACAGAGCTGCAAAACCTACATTAGCTGAGAATATGAAAGAAGCTATTGCAGTAGAAAAACGTATCACTTCTCTGGAAAAGAAAAATGCTATTGAAGAAAGGAAATCAAAGAAGGTCAGCTTCAGAGATGATTCAAAGAAAAAGGCGAAAGATCCATATGACATGGAAGGTTTACAGAAAGTTCTTAAAACCATGTCAAATGAAATGGTTGAAATTAAAAAACAAGTGGCTGAAACTTCTACGAAGAAACCATTCCGAAATTTCAGAAGAAACCAAGTTGAATCTAAACCTCCTAATGCAATCTCTAATGCAGAATCAGAAGAAGAGGAAGAATAAGAAGATACATCTATAGTATCAGATCAAGAAGATGAAAATGAAGAAATAGTTGAATTAAATGGAATGTGGGATTTTATTCTCCCTAATTCTGATAGTGAAGAAGCTATGCCTGTAAGTACTAGGAGTAAATCTACAGCAGAACCAGTGCAAACAGTTCCTAAAAAGAAAATCACAACTCCAAGTACCAAAGACAAACCCACTGTGAAGAAAACTTCTCCATCACCTACTCAAAATCAGCCATCCTCTTTTAATCCTCTCACATCAACAACGAAAACTTTAGTAGTGTCAGATCCCATGGAATACAACATTGTCGAAGACATGAAAAAAATCAAAGCCAACATTTCCTTACATGAACTCAGCAAACTAAAACACCAACAAAAGTTGTTATTGAAAGAATTAAATGCTACACCAATTGCTCCTTTACCAAGCGGTGTAGTTGCAAAAGCAGCAAGAGGAACTGGTAAGCCACCAGATAAGGTAGATGCTACTGATACTGTGCTCATTGGGGAAAAGTCAAATTCTCAAACTCCTCCTTTTCTTTTGACTTATGAGATGTACAATAAAAATCTGCACAATTGTTTGATTGATTCTGGAGCTTCCTCCAATATAATGCCTACTTCTGTCTGTGCTAAATTGAATATTGGACCACAGAAATCAGCAGTTCATATCGTTCAGTTGGATCGCTCTAAAGTTCAAGTTGTAGGAGAAATCAATTCAGTCACTATCAGATTAGCTTCCGATCCTAGGATTGTCCAAAGAATTGATATTTTGATTGCTGATATTCCGGAATTCTATGGATTAATCTTGAGCAGGGACTGGTCTGCGAAACTTAACGGTTATATCTCAACTGATTATTCACACATGTGGCTTCCCTACAAAGGGAAACCAAATCAAATCAAAATTGAACGAGAAAAACATATGACGCACACTGTCACTGAATTTGAACAACCTAATGAACATGTGGCATTCAATAACAATATTCTTGGAGGTTATTCTGCTGAATCATTTCTTGGAAATTTCAAAGCTCCTCAATCACCTTTTTCTGTAAATACTTTTGTTTCTCAGATAGAAAATTTTTCACAGTCTGATTCTTCCAGAATTGTAAATATTTCTGATGTAATTGTAGATAAGCCAATAGATAAATCTTTATTTTGGTCGTTATATTTTGATGGATCGAAGTCTAGTGATGGAGCTGGAGCTGGATGCATCTTAATTGATCCAAATGGGGAGAAAACCATGTTGTCATGTAGATTAGAATTTGAGTGTACTAACAATACCGCAGAATATGAAGCCTTGGTTCAAGGAATTTATAAAGCTATAGGGTTAGATGTTAAATACTTGAAAGTCTTTGGTGATTCCGAAATTGTCATTAAACAAGTTAGGAATACTATTCATTGCCTTTCAGGACATCTTAAACACTATCAAACCCTAGTACAAGACCTCATCACTCATTTTTTAGCATTCAATATTTCTCCTATTCCTAGGAATCAGAATACATCAGCTGACTTGTTAGCTAATGTTGCATCTAAACTCCTACCTGCTGAAGATTGCAGTCCTGATAGGTTTTCTGTAGAATTGATTTTTCGTCCATCTGTCCCAAATAATGTTACAAATTGGAGAGTATTCTATCATGATCAAGATATTCTAAATTTCATGACTTCAGAGAAATCATATGATGAGCAAATTATTGACGAAGATGATCATGATTTACAAATTACTTCAAAAGGTAATGAAAACCCCATTCCAAAATTTGTTGTTAAATTAGAGGATTTATATGACATTAGAGACAAATTCAAGAAAGTTGTTAATACGAAACTCCAAAGTTCCACTTTGAAGTTTGAATTAGTAAATCTTGATTCTGATTCTAAACCTCAAAACATTAACTTAGGACTCAATTTAACACCAGAGGAAAGGAATGCATTCATTAAACTGCTGAACAAGTATAAAAACGTGTTTGCTTGGAATTATGATGATCTAAAAACGTATAATACTTCGATTATTCAACACACGATTCCAATGCTTCCTGATATTAAACCTGTTCAACAGAAGTTGAGAAAGATCCATCCAAATCTCGAAAGTCAAATTAAATCAAAACTTAATAAACTTTTGAAAGCCAAAATCATTTTTTCAGTCAGGCACTCTAATTGGGTTTCCAGTATGGTACCTGTAAGGAAGAAGAATGGTGATATAAGAATCTGTATTGATTTCAGAAATCTAAACAATGCATGTTTAAAAGACAATTTCCCATTGCCAACCATGGAACAAATACTTCAAAAGGTAGCTGGTTCTGAACTTATGTCTTTTCTCGATGGATTTTCGGGCTATAATCAAGTTTTAGTTCATCCAGATGACAGATTGAAAACAACTTTCAGAACAAAATGGGGAACTTATGCTTATCAGAAAATGCCTTTTGGTCTAATAAATGCAGGAGCAACTTTTCAAAGAGCCATGGACATAGCATTCAAAGGTCTGATCAATAAATAAGTTGTTGTTTATCTTGATGACATAACAGTATTTTCAAAAAAGAGAGCCAATCATCTACATGACTTAAAACAAATATTTGAAAGATGTAGAAGGTTTGGTATTTCCTTAAATCCGAAGAAATCTTTCTTTTCTTTAGATGAAGGAAAACTTTTGCGATTTGTTGTGTCAAAAGATGGTATATATATTGATCCAGATAGAGTGAAAGAAATTTCTGATATTTCTTTACCACATAACAAAAAATCCATGCAATCATTTCTTGGACAGATCAATTTTGTTAAAAGATTTATTCCTGATTTTTCTTTAATTGTTTTACCTATGCAAAATATGATCAAGAAGAATTCAATATTCAAATGGGCGCATAAAGAAAAAGAAGCTTTTGATTCAATCAAACAAGCGATCATTAATGCACCAGCATTGAATACCCCGGATTTTTCTAAAGATTTTACTTTGTATACTCTGGCCACTGAAACATCCTATGCAGCCGTTTTAACACAACTCAATGATCAAGAAATCAAAGCACCAATTTCTTTCTTTAGCTCAAATCTGCAAGGAGCTGAGCTTAATTATTCCGATGTTGAAAAACAAGCCTTTGCTGTGTTTAAATCAATCAAACATTTCAGACCTTTTCTCTTGAAAACACATACAAAAATCATTGTCCCATTCTCTGCAGTGAGGCAATTATTAATTAAAAAAGAAGTAGGAGAAAAGAGAGCTAACTGGGTAACAACCTTGCAAGAATATGATATTGATATTAAACCAGCTAAGATTGTTAGAGGACAAGGGTTTTGCAAATTATTGGCAGGAGCTCATAACATACTAGAAAATCAAGAATCAAATCAAGATATTCAAGTAAGTCGGATAAATGTTACAAATTTTGTATCTCAGTATGTTGATCTTATCTATTACTTGAAAAATGGGTATGCTCCTTCTAATCTCAGCTATAAGAGTAAACGCGCTTTAAGGTTAAAGGCTATTAAATATGAGATCATTGATAATGTGTTATTTAGAAAAAATTATGATTCAATTTTATTAAGATGTCTTGAAAATACTGAAGCTGAAAAGGTTTTGCAGGAATTGCATGATGGACCAACAGGAGGTCATTTTGGAGGTGATACCACAGCTCACAAAATAATTCGTGCTGGTTATTACTGGCCTACCCTTTTCAAAGATACGCATGATTACGTAAGGAAGTGCCAAATTTGTCAAACTGCAAGTGGAAGACAAAGGAAACCAGCTTTTCCTTTGCAACCAGTAACTATCGAGCAACCATTCGAACAATGGGGGCTTGACATTATTAGTGAGATAGTACCTCATTCTTCCAAACAGCACAAGTACATCCTTACTGCAACTGATTACTTTACAAAATGGGTAGAGGCAATCCCGTTGAAGGTAGCCAATTCTGATGCAATTATTGATTTCATAGATCAATTCATCATAACCAGGTTTGGTGTACCTCAAGCTCTTGTTTTTGATAATGCATCTTACTTCTCTGGAAATAGTTTAATTGAATTTGCAGTCAAAAGAGGTTTTAAATTAAAATATTCAGCAAATTATAATCCACAAGGTAATGGTTTGGCTGAATCCACTAATAAAAACCTTATCAAAATCATTAAAAGGACCGTTGATCAAAATCAAAAGAATTGGCACAAATCTTTAATCTTTGCGTTATGGGCTGATCGTATCACTGAAAAAGCTTCAATAGGGACTTCACCTTTCAATCTGGTTTATGGAAAAGAAGCTGTGATACCATCAAATTTAACTCTTCCATCATTAGCCCTAGTGCAGTTTATTGATGAAAATCCTTCATCATCCATTCAATTGAGGTATGATCAAATCCTTAAACTAGAAGAAGATAGGGATAAAGCAAAAATTACTCATGAAAAACATCAACAGCTTGTAAAATCTTCTTTTGATGCAAGTTCTACCAGCTCAAATTTTTTATCAATTGGTGATCTCGTTTTGAAATGGGATAAAGCACACGAAGAAAAGGGTAAACATACCAAATTTCAGAAAATGTGGCTTGGACCATTTCAGATCGTTGAGAAGATAAGCTCAAATACATTCATACTCCAAGATCTAACAGGTAAGAGAGAATCTCTTCCTGTAAATGGGCTTGTCTTGAAGAAATTATTTTCATAAGGAGGTAACCCCTTCTTAAACTGTACATATTTCTTTCTGCAAAAGTTTTGATTGTTTTTGTTTTTACAAATAAAGGTTGTTTATGAGTCTCTGATTGACTGTTTACTATTTAAGAAAATTTCTTCGGAAAAATATTATAAATATTTATTTTGTGTAAATAAGAATTTTTAAAAGTAATGATCACAGTTTTTGAATAGTTTAAAATAAGATGTTAAACTTTGAAAAAATATTTCAATCATTTACATGATCTTTTGAGAACTTGAGAAGGATGTAAATCATCATAAGTTTATCAAGCAGAGAAAGGTTATCTGTAAAAGTAAAAAAAATTTCAAAGTTTTGGAACTCAAAAAAAAACTCTGAAAATTGTCATCCATTGATTCTTAAGGATAAAACTATTTCACCCCATCCATTTAAATTGTGATTTTTTAGAATGTAATTCTAAGAAATTATACGAAAATTTTAAGAGATAATAGGTCTCATTACGAGCCGACTTACCATGTTCATAAGGAGTAATAAAAACTGACATTACCAATACTGCATACCAAAACAGGGTAATGGCTTATAAATATAAGACAAGGGGTCTCATCACGAGCCAGCTTGTTCAATTTAATTATAACTAGTGAATGGCATTGTTATTAACTGGCTGCCAAACCAGAACAATGGCTCTTAAAATAAAAATAAATAAAAGACAAAAACATGAGATAATAGTTCTTATGAATTTATCTTTTAAAAAGTCATAATTTTAGTTGGATGGGACAATGAATGGTTAATGGTTTAAAGGTAACCCTGTCGAGACTATGAACGTTTGCTGACAGCAGAGGCAATACCTATGGCAATAGAGTATATTATAAAACCAAAACTTGGAGATATCCACTTACTTCATTATTAACACCAATCAAAGCTTGAGATAACCCAAAATGTTTTTTATTTTCTTAAGGAATTAGAAAGAAATTATGAAATGATTTTTATTTCTTTTTCATAGTTACATTTTATTTGAATTATCCTAAGATAGTTTTCATTATCTTTAAAAACCTTTACTTACTAAAGATAGAATGTTCATTTTATTTTTTCAAAGATAACTGTTTCTTTCAGTGAATCACCAATTGTTGTGACCAGCAACAACCCCCCTTTTATTTAATATTAGTAATAATACTAAATAAATGAGGACCCTTAGTTAAAAATCCAAAAAATCAATTAGGATTTGTTTGCCTTTTAAAATAAAACTTTCTATCATAAACCTATAGAAATCCCTTTGAAAGAATATTAAAAAACACTTAAGTTTATGATAGATCATAATAAAATTTCTCTTTAAACAAGATAGCGCATCCATAACAAAATGGTATATACCTTTTATAAAACACATTGGTCGCAGATCGCATAGCGCAGAAAACAGAAATGATTAATGAATATCTTTTGCACTCTTTTCAATTGCGCGCTTTTAAGATTTTGCGATATGCGCTTTTGCGATTTTGCGATATGCGCTTTTGCGCTATTGCGCAACTTCCGCTTTTGCGCTATTTTCATAACTGTGATGACTTCATTTTGCGATATTGCGACATTGCGATATTGCGATATTGCGCAGCAAATCGCAGATCGCAATGTCGCAGATTTACGTAGGCGCGCTATCCCAAGGCAATCTTCCCATATGTCAAATCTGTTATGCGCTTTAATGATTAAATTAAATGATTGGATTGATTATTAATGGTAAATGAGATTGTGTTTGGATTGAAAGTCGTTTCACAATTAAAATATTATATTTCATCCGCTTTCACATTTGTAACAGTATCATCACCTTTCTTATGCCATTACTCTCATTTACTTGTAAAACGCAGGCACGAAGGAGCAAACGTCTATACAAAGCTTTCGCTAAACACTATGGGTAAAAAGGAGAAAAGCTCGAGTTCTGAAAACAAATAAATGGCTTCGCTGTATGCAGACACCGCTTGTAATAAGGATGCCGGTATATCCACTTGGGAAGGAATGTATAATCTGTTAGAAGATGAAAACCCTGTGGTGATAAAAGTTGTAGCTACAGCAGGTTCCAAGAATACGTCTGAAGCAACCCTTAGAGACTTGGCTTGCTCATTTCTGCATAGAATAGCAGCAAGGCCAAGGATTCTCCCATATACAGACATGGTGAGATGGGTGCTGGATAGCACCGATATTTCAGACAGATAATTCAGAACTCCATCTGAAGAGCTAATCGGGTCATTCACCATAGAAGATCTGAGATTAATGTATAAGTTGCCAGAACCTCAGGCGACTTACAACAAACAATTCATGGAAGATTTTTCCAAAGAACATGCAAATTTGGCAGAATGCACAAAGGAGTGGACCAAAAGAAGTGAACCATTGAAGAAAAACAAACAAGGTATGTACAGCACGGGTTCACTTACCTCTCCTTATTTTTTTACTGATGCTATGTTATGCAGGCTTTTTGGAAAGCCTGACATAAATATGATATTACCCGAATGGCTTCCTTTGATGAATGCGGCTGTTAATTCTACAATTGTAGACTGGGCCAAAATCCTATCTGATAATCTCACCACTGCTATTTTTCACTACCGGTCTAAACGAAATGTTTCTCAGCGAGTTTATCCGCCTTTTTATTTATCTGCTTATGTCATGGACGCCATCTGCTATGTCTCTAAATTCCCTGTGATGGGCTGGAAATGGACTATCCACGATCCTTTTCCCATTCATGTGTACCATAAAGAACTATGGGAGTCTAAGTTTGTTCCCCATTTTTACCAAATTTGTCATGGAATAATGCTGCCATTGTACAGAACATTGTATAATAAGGATGCCCCAAGGTTATCCTCAGAAACAGAGGTTGATATTCTCCCCATCGCGAGATGGTTTGGAGAAGAATTGTTCACTTATATTAGGATTTTTGGAAGTTATGCTTCTCCCTATATGTTAACCCTATATGTTCCAAATATACTTGTAGCTCGGGAAATTGCTTATCAGACCTGTGGCCAGGGAAGTATAACAAAAGATTTAAAAGAGAAGAAAAAGGGAATTTGGCCACAATTTCCCGTAAAATGTGGAACATTTTCACTGTTTGATATTGGTCATGCATTTCAAGAGATAGGCAACATTACATGCCTACAGCTGTTCAAATTTTCGAGAAGGTTATTCGACCCAAATGATATTGTTAAGAATTTTACTAATGCAATCAAAGTAAGGGAATTTTCTGGGAAACAGGATCTTTTTGATGATATGTTCCAAACAAGAAATTCATTCAAAGAAGTTTTGAATTCAGCTCAAGCGCAGCTATCTCCAGAGGAATTTCAGGAATTCAAGCTTTACAGAGAAAGAAGACTAATTCCTATTCCTTTGGATAATCTACGCTTAGAGCCCGCAAGGGAGAAAACTCCTAGTGTTAGTCTTAACGGCAGTTCAAGTACAGGTAAATCTAAATCAAAATCTGACAGAGATTCTGAACACTCCAATAAGTCTAAAGAAAAGGAAGATAAAATGGAAGAATCCATTAAATATTCTGCACAATCTAAAGAACTTACTCAACAACAAATTTTGACTTCTCAACAGACAAATCCTCCTCCAACCAATGTACAGCAATAGCCAGTCACCATTGAGTTAGGCAAAGAATGGGAAACCTTTAACCAATTGATTAATGTAGAAGGACAGAATGTACAGACCCCTGTCTAGACAACCAAAGTTTTGAATACAGGAACAAGCAGCACAGTCGCAGTGACAGAGCACATACCAATCACACCCTCCTCTGAAATTGTACTTAATGTAGAGGACATTCCTCCTCTGGATTTATTCTACAGCCCAAAATACAAAGCGGTAGTGAAGAGACAGAGGAAAAAGAGAAAAATAGAAAGTGCAATTGCCACTGAGCCAGAACAAGTAGATGTTTTGTGGAAAGATCCTACCACAGAGCCTACTCATAATCTCACTAAGTTATCTCAAATAACAAGAGCTTATGCTTCTGCAAAAATTGATAAAGCAGTTGAGATACAACTGTTGTTGAATGAAAAAGAAGAACAGGTAAAAGCTCTGCAACAGCAATTGCAACAGGTACAGGCCAATAAGGAAGCACAATTGAAACTTGAAGAATTACAACAACAACTTCAAGAAATGCAAATAGGACATCAAAAAATCTTGGCTGATAAAGAAAAACAAATACAAATTATCCAAGATCAGCATAAAGATGATCCTAAGCTTCCAGAATTCATTTCAGAAACTATCTCTTTGAACAATCAACTACTGCAACAAGAGGAAGTTTTCTGCCAAAAAATCTTACAATGGAATTCTTTGTGCCAAGAGAGCGATAAAATCACAAATCATGTCGTAGATTTATGAAATGATTATGATTTGATTAATGAAAAGATCAATGATTATCTGGCATGGCAAAAGACAGAAGAAGGCAGAAAAGCTGGTGCACCCATCATTAATGAAAACCATAAAGAAATACTGTTTAATAACTGGGATGCACAAATCAGAAGGGCAGAAAAGGCAGCAGAGGAGGCGGCTACAGCGGCAAACACTCTCACTGATTGTGTAAATGACAATTTACACAAAGCTAATTTTATCCCAGAAACTGTTCTAGGATATCTCCCACAGGTAAATCAACTACAAACAGAATGGAGGCAAAAGGCAGAAGAAAGAGCAAAATCCATCCAAGGGCTGACAAGATTGAATTGGGACTCATACTGGATGTACTTGGTGAAGCCATACAGTCAGCACAGTGCGCTCAATTGTATCATCAATGCTACAGAGAAGATTGCTCCTACGCTTGCCGACTCTGTCTTCTCAGGACAGTTGAATTCTGAAGTCGGTCAACCGCATCTTCTCCAAACTATGCTAGATGCCTGCAAGATTAAAGATCAAGTTCATAGATAGATAGATTTAGTTTTAATTTCACTGTATTTTAGCCTAGGAAAAGGACGGTCATTGAACCGAATCCTTAATTTTTGTAATAAACTATTTTTGGAGTTAGTTAAGTAATATTTAAACCCCTCTCATGCATTTAGAGAGGGGTCCTGGATCTTAATATTTTTGGACTTGGAGATTGCATTTATGTACTCCATTTTCTTATATATTTTTAAAAAGGATCACATCTGGTGATTTTCATGCGAAATTATCTTTGAAGTGTTGCATTTCTGTACCTTGGAATTTGATTTTGCATCATAGTTACTGGATAGAGTATCAGATTTCATCTGAAAGTCATCAAGATGAACAAGGTATTTCTATCTGTTTACTGTTGATTTCTTTTTTCTTATGATATTCGTTTTAAAATTTCTATCATTTATATGTATATTCGTTTTCACAACGCTTCCTTTTATATATCATTTCTGAGTATAATTGAAACGTTATTTTTCATAATTACATGTAGATGGTATACAATGAAGAATGAAATATGCTAATACAACTATGTTTAATTTCTTAAACAGAGTTATCTTTATTTGTTTCTGCACATTTCAATTTAATTAATAATACATTTTCATGGTTATTGTTGAATTGGAACAATCTTAAGTTGTATTCACATATAATTACCCGGGTTAGTGTTAGAATTTCTTTATCATTATTTAGCTTAAATTAGATAGTTTTACTTCAGTTAATTTAGTCCCATTTCCACCCATCCAATCCAGTTTATTGATTATTTAGTCCCATTTCCACCCATCCAATCCAATCCATTTAGTTACAAGGAAACTGGTCCTTTAAATCCAGTCGGAGCCACCATACCAAACGGAAAAGGAGCTGTCTTAAGGTCCCGACCGGGTGGTTTTCCCCGATGTTTGAAGCAGAGATTTTCTAGGCTTCAACAGGCCTTTACACCCCTCTACCTATGCCTAACTGACCTTGTGAATCCATCTCAATGGACTATATGCATGTACTTCCTTCTACTACGAATGGTAATGATTGTGTGTTTGTGGTTGTCAATTAGTTTTCTAAGATGGACATCCTGTCTTCTTGCAAAAAGAGTATCATAGCAGAAGCCATTGCCAAGATATTTTTCAAAAGGGTGTGGGTACATTTTTCAGATTCCAAATATCATCATATCAAATTGGGATAACAGGTGCCTAATCACTTTCGGTTCGATCCTTTAGCCATTGTTGGACACCAACCTCACCAAATCAACTGCATTCCAACCCTAGATTGATGACTAGATAGAGATCGTCAATAGGATGATCGTGCACTTTTTTCACATGTACAACTCCAAGCTTCCACGCACATGGGATGAGAGTCTCCCCTATATATTTAAAATAAAAACTACAATATATCTATCCATATCTCAACTAGCCACATCCCTGTTTAGGTGGGCATGGGATTTTAACCATTAGGTCTCATTTATGTCGCACTACCCCTTACCACCACACAAGTAGAACTTTCACATGTTCAATCCAAAGCCAACAAAGTTACCAAGTTTATTGAAAAGATTTAACACATCTACCAACAAGTCCATGATACCTTGCAGAAAGCCAATTATAAGTGTATACAATGCCATGATCAATGCCACGTGTCACACAAGTTTCAAGTGGGATATAAGGTTTGGTTTTATCTTCTCAAGGAATGCCTTACATGAGCCCATCAGAAGCTTCAACCACTATGCTATGGACCTTACACCATCACCAAGGTTGTCGGTGACAATTATTTTGAGCTAAGTATCCCCCCATTCCTTGGCATGCACCCAATGTTCACTGTGGACCAATTTCGGCCATACTTTCCACCGTTGTTGGAAACATCGAAAATTCCAAAGCAACTAACACCAGAAAAGCTCAACCCAAACTTCATTGAACATAACACAAGTAATAATTTCCTAGATACAAAGATTAAGAGAACTCGCTAACATAGTTTCACCCCATATAGGGTTGTCAAAGTAGGCAGACTCGTGCACCAAGGCAAGTGGCTCACTAGGGGCCAAGTTCAACAAAAGTTTCCCCATCCCAGGGAGGCACCTAATGAAATGGTGATAATTTCTTCCTAATGGGAGAGGACTCATACAGGTGGATATTAGTGGGTACCCATCTATTCCACTAGCTCATAAAAAATTTCCCATTTTTGTAGTTTTTCATAACAAATTTCAGTTCTTGAACTTATGAAGCTGTTTTGAGGCTGTAAACAACATTTTTTGGGGAAACAAGCCAGGGATAGCCAATGAATACCATAAACAGTCAGAAATTGTACTCCTCTAATAAACGTTCCCAACAGGCTATTGTGTGCACAAAATAGATATCATATGCCAAAGTTACGACCCCAAAAAGTTTACGTTCCAAATTACCCCATCACGGCCCATAAGCCTTGGCGCTTCATATCATAGGGTTAGGTTTTTGGGTGTTTAGGGTTTTTCATTGATTCTTAATAATGAAAGGCCTCATAGCCTCTTGTAACATAGTTTATAAGGGCATATCCATTACATCTCTTCTCAGAGATAATTCACCACAGTTTGAGCTAGCTTGCTTTCATTTTGCATGTATATAGTTTCAACATTTTCCATTTATTCATTGAAGTCGAGTTTCACTGTGTATTTTTTTTGTGTGTGTTAAATTCTTATTTCATTTCATTCCCTTCATAAATTTAGATTAGTCGTATTAGAGTGGTTTTCTCTTTCTCTATTTTTGTGTGCATGTCCCCAACGAGGTTGGGGCATAAGTATTTGGGACTCGAACTGCTTGAGCCCTTGCAAGCCAATCCTCACCAACCCTGATGGATTCCCATGGTGGAAGAAATAAAATATGAGGGATTAAGAGATCCTATCAAAATGTTGCTCGAAGAAGCCCTCAAGCGACAAAGGAAGAAGATGATGAATCATTTTTCCTAGATCCTTCAGTGGATACCAATAGGAGACACATCTTCATCCAATGGCCACTTTGGAGGCATCGCCCCCTTTAAGGTACAAGTGAATTTTTATATTCCTATATTTGAAGGCCAAATAAATGCTTATGCTCTAGAGAAATGCTTAAATCTACTAGAAGGGTATTTTTCAGTCTATAATTTTTCGAATAGAGAAATATTAATTTTTCACTCCTTCAGAATTCCCCCCATGTCAAGTTATAGTGGGAAACTTACTATGAGAAAAATGCCATAGAGGAATCTGTATTATTTTCAGTTGCACCCACTTGTAACTCTTTCAGGATTTTATTAAGGAACAATATCACCCTATTGGAAGATACGAATACCAATACATGAGATGGACCACACTACAACAGGAAATGGACCAAGCAATGATAGAGTTCACAAATATATTTCGTACCTTTAGCACAAATTTGAGTATCAAGCATATTGAGAGAATTGTACTACTCAAGTATCGTGTTTGTATGCATAGATACATCTAGACAAAAATGGAGTTCCTGGAATCACTTTGCTTGGTGCTACATACTGATATGTTGTCAAAATTGAGAAAAACTTTAAACAAAAGAAGAAAGACTTTAGATATGCAAATAATTCATATAAAAATTAGGGTAAGGGCATCCCCAAACCATATAAAAGAAGGAGAAATTCAGGATGGACCACCTCAGGACAACCTGCCTAAGTCACAAAAAAAGAATGGTAATGGGAAGAGAAAGAAAGACACAAGAAAGTGGATTGAGTTCCACAACAACCCCCCTCATAAAAAAAATTAATGTCATGCAAAGCAGTCCAACTCTGAACTAGAACTAGATAATTTAAAACATATCATTGATGTGAAATCAATTTCCACCATTTCCACTAAGGTCTAACAAAGTGAGCCTAAATATCCAGAGGAACGTAAGCATCTCTTTCACAGAAAAATGTGGGTGAAGGGGACTCCACTGCATTTCATTATCGATATCAGGAGTCAATAGAACCTCATCTCAACAAACACCATCACCCACAACCATACACCATCAAGTGGCTCCACCAAGGTCGAGATCTCTACATCAGCAAACAATGTTCCATGCCTTGCAACATCAAGCCTTTCATGGACAAGGTATTATGTGATGTTGCTCCCATTGAATTTTGTGATGTTCTGTTAGGAAAACCATACTTGTGGAAGCGTCATGTTGTGTATGAGTCTAGACCTCACAGTGTTATTATTAATTTGGGAAGAAAATTGTACATTATATCATAGGTAGCTTGTCATACTGCCATTTATTTGATCTCTACTAAGCAAAGCAGTATGATCATTTCCAAGAATAGGAAATTTGTATTTTTCCTAATTCATTCTAAAAGTAAGGAGAAGATAGTGGCTACATCCATGGCCTCCACACATGTCTCCTCTATGCACAGAGGAAAGTGGATAGGGTAGTGGAAGAGTAAAAAAAATATTCTCCTCATCCACATGGGTAACTTCGCACTGTAGAGTCGAGCATTCAATCGATCTAACCAATGGCGCACCTCTACAGATTGGGCCAATATACCACCACTCTATTTTGGAAAATGAGGAAATAAAGTAGTAGATAAAAAAATACTACAAAAAGGGTGCAATCGATTAAGTTCATCACTCTGTGGGAGCCCAATTGTACTCGCGCAGAAAAAATATGGGACCTAGATACTCTGCATTGATTATCGGGATTTGAACAAATTCATAGTCAGGAATAGGTACCAAATTCCTCATATTGACAACCTTCATGACCAGCTCAAGGGGTCCAAGTACTTCAACAAGATTTATTTGAATTCTGGCTATCAGCGAGTTCCAATCAATCTAACTGATGTGTGGAAGACCACTTTCAAGTTCAAGGAGGGCCTTTTTGAATGGTTGGTAATGTCATTTGGTTTGAAAAATTCCCCAAAAACTTTCATGAGTTGATGGATGAATTTTTTTGGCCTTTCACAAAATATTTTGCGGTTGTCAATCTATATGATATCCTCATATTCAAAAAGAGTTGGGTAGATTACTTGCAACATATCCGTTAGTTCCTTCACACTCTACGATAACACGAGCTATGTGCTAAATTGAATAAATGCTTCGGCATCGACAAGGTCCAATATATAGGTTACATTATTGATGAGAAAAATGTGCATGTGGTTCCAACTAAGATCCAATTCATTCAGGATTGGACAACCCCAACGACTCTAATAAAGATTTGCAGCTTCTTGGACCTTGCTAATTTATACCAAATATTTGTGTCGGGGTTCTCTTATATCGCTTGGCCCTTAATTAAACTCACCAAGGGTAGAGATAAATCAAATTTTCTATGGTCTGAAGCACAACAAAATGCATTCAATGAACTGAAACACTGCCTTTTCTTTGCACCAATCCTCACCTTGCCATACCTATAAAAATAATTTTAGATTGAGATATATGCCTTTGAATATGATATTGGTGCAATCCTCATTCAACAACGATATCAAGTGGCCTATTGCAGTGAGACATCCTATGATATTGTATTGAGATACCCCACCTATGATAAGGAGGTGCTCCATCGTGTAGGCCTACGAACAATGGAAACATTATATTTTTGGGAAGGATATAATCATCTACACGGATCACCAATATATTCAATTAATGCAGACACGAGGGAAGTTGCAAAATTATGCCATAAAAAATGATCCACATATCTGCAACAATTCTATTTGAACATTAAATACAAGAAGGTTAGCACCAATTACGTTGCAGATTGCCTCAGTCGACCTCCAGTTGTGGCACTAACTATTGTTCTCAACTTGTGTGGGTATGAGATATCTTGATGGCCACAACTATATAATCACGATTTAGAATTTTCTACCACATACCAAATGTTGATGGAAAGTAAGCAAGTTTCAGACTTCCACCTCTAGGATGCACTATTGTGCTACCTGGGACACCTTTGTATTCAATCAAGCGAATGTTCCAAGATGAACTGAGAGGCACATTACAATTGGGTAGTATGGAATTTTGGTGTGGAAAAGATAATGGAAGTACTACAAAACCATTTTTACCATCCAAAATTTCGACTAGATGTTTGCAAGTATATCCAGTCCTGCATAACCTACGTCATTTCCAAACCCACCATTAAGAAGAAATGCCTATACACCCCTATGCTTCCTCCTAAATAGCCTTTGGAATCCATCTCGATGGACTATATGTATGTAATTCCTTCTACCAAGCATGGTAATGACTATGTGTTTATGGTTGTTGTTATATTTTCTAATATGGATACCGTGACTACCTAGAAAAAGAGTATCACGATAGAGACACTACAAAACACTTCTTCGAATGGGTGTGGGTACATTTTTATATTTCGTAGACCATAATATCATATCAATGTAATCGTGGTTCCTAAGTGCATTTTGGTCGAGCCTCTAGTTATTATTGGACACCAAGTTTACTAAACCAACTTCATTCCACCCCTATATTGATGGTCAGACAAGGTCATCAACAAGATGATTGTGCACATTTTGTGCATGTACAACTCCTAGCATCCATACACATGGGATTAGAGTCTCCCCTCTATTCAACATAGTTAAAACATAGCTCTGCATAACCCAACTGGCCACAACCCCTTTCAGGTGGGCCTCAGATTTCAACCATTAGGTCCCACTAATGTTGCAGCGCCCCATTCCACCACAGAGGAAAAATCTACACATATTCAATCTGAAGCCAAAAAATCTACCAATTTTGTTGTACAAATATAACACATCTACCAACATGTCCATGATATCTTGTTGAAATTTAATATTAAGTATAAACAATGCCATGATCAATACTGAGTGCCACACAAGTTTCAAGTGAGAGACAAGTTCTAGTTGAATCTGCAGAAGGAATGCCTTGCAGGGGCCCATCAAAAGTTTTAGTCACTCTGCTAGGGCGTAGATGTCACATCTCTTCTCAAAGATAAGCTACCACCATTTGACTAAGTTTTCTTTCATTTTTCATGTATATAGTTTCAACATTTTCCATTTATTAATTGAAGTTGAGTTTCAATATATCTTTCTATTTTAGTGTTAAATTTGTATTTAATTTTGTTCCTTTCATAAATCTAGATCATATTTAATACCAAATGCAGGGATCATGGCATTAAAGACCAAATATCATGGATAAGAAAGATATGAAAAAAACATGTTGCAATGAAAACATGGTGATGGCGCATCACCTCTCTCTTTTTCTTTTCCCTTTTATTTTTAGGGTTAAAACTTCAAACATTTTCAATCATAACATTAAAGGAAAAACATAATTAATACAAAAGATATGAAAAAACATGTTTAAATGCAAAAGTGGTGATGTGGCAGCATCCTTTTTTTGGGTTAAAATTCAAACATTTTTCAACCATGGAATTAAGAACTAAATACCAAGACTATTATAAATGCTAAAACTTAGCACTTAAAGTTTGTCTACCTTTCTATTTTTTCTTATTATTTTTTTTTAATGTTTGATTTTAAAGTAATTTTCAAATTTTTCTAGCTTTTACATTGTTTTATTTTATTTTTTGGGTACCCATGATGCAATTTGACAATTGGAAGCAATGACATCTCAAGAAAGGCAGACTTAGAGATCATGGATGAAGTCAAGCAATGGGTCCCTAACCTTGGTCATACCAGGGGAAGGAAAAAACAACATTTTAATTCCATTTCACTAAATTGGTGAATGGAAAGTCTGTTGGGCATGGTTATAATTGAAAAGTGGGAAGAAATATACAATGTATTTGCTAGCCTTGCAGATGTTAAATGGATTTAGAGAAACCAATAGGTTTGTCTTGAATGAATGGATGTTAGGTTAGACCATATTGAGTGACAAATTCTATGTATTTATATTACCTCTACTCTACCAAGCTCTAGTGCCAAGGATTTGGCACCAAACACCTCTTCAGACTCTTAACTTTTGTTATGATATCTTGTAGGTCTTTATTTTGTATTTTTCCAGTAGATACTCTCATCCTGCTAAAGTTGTTAATAGTTTTCAAGTTTTGCACCAATTATTCTATCAATAGGTGGTAAAAAACATTTGTTTTCCCACTTGGCAGGTTGAGACCACCTATTGGAAAACTACACAAGAAGGCTATAAGAATGATGTACCTGGTTTTTATGATTTTGTTCCTGTTGTTGTGTGGTGTGTGGGGGGCGATGATTGGCTTTGCCCCTCTACCACAAGGGTCAGCCAAACAGCTGGGCACACTACCTGCGCGATTTTTGTGCCCGTGGTGAATGAGAAATGTTGAGCATCACCCTTCCACACAAAAAGCACAAGATAACATAATTTATTTTGTTTTTTTTTAATGCATTTTTTATTTATTTTCTAATTGTATTTTATTTCCTTTTTGTTTTTTTTTTTTTATAATCCAAATTTATTATTTTTCTTTTTCAAAACCTTTTATGATTTTTATATTAAAAAAAAAAAAAAATATATATATATATATATATATATATATATATATATATATATATATATATATATATATATATATATATATATATATATATATATTTGATTAAATAAGTTTGTATCTTTTACTTATTTTAATTTTATCTTAATTTTTAATATATATTTGCTAGAATTTTAATTTTTTATTTTTGTTGCATCTATTTTTTTTCCAAGGAAAAAAACATGTATTAAATTTATAGCTAAAATAAAATATAATACAATAGATGCATAGATCATTCATATAGTATTTATAAGCCTTGAGGCCCAAATATTTTCCTATTTGATATACATATCAAAATTTCCAATTAATACCTGTTGAAGTGAAAATATGTTTGATATGTCATTATGTCATGTTTATGTCTCTTGTAAGGAGAAAAATAAATCAGTAAAGGAACAAACAACATCATCTTTTTCTCGCTCAATCCTCTTATCATTTTCCAATAAATACATTTATCCAATAATCCCTATTCATGGAAAAAATTGCAATGTGAGGTGACAAGAAAAAGGAATTGATCTATTGTAGCAAAAAATGTCACTTGTAGGAAATTAATAAGGATCGATCCACCCATCATTAAGGGAATATAATAGTAAATGAGACTTGTGTCTCTAACCTTCCTGTAGAGCATCCATATCCTCAAAAAACTAATTTGGAAACCATCTTCAAAAATGGATTTCCATGTAGAATCTGAGAGGTGTAAAAAATTTATCTAATATATAAGTGTTTAGATAGGAGTTAATTATGCCCAGGGGAATAGCTGAAGAAATATAAGCAAGCCTTCCCTGTCTTCTTTTCTTTCCCACTAACCTTGAGCCATTTTCAATCATCTTTTAAAAAGGAGATCAACTTCTTGGTTCTTTTCCCTATATACATGTGAGAAAATTATATGATAGAAATTTATTATTATGTTGGATCATTATATTGATAAAGAGGAAGAAGAGTGTGATTCCTTAATTTTTATTTCTCATTTATCCAATTTATCATTGTCATTGAGTCCTCAAAGATGGTCATGTTAGTAATTTCAAGATATTCAACTAGTTGAAGGAGAATTTTTAGAGCAAACAATTCAGAAAAATTATTTGTAGTCATTCCAATGTTGCACAAGAAAGAGTAGACATGTGAATATGAAATATATATGAGCCCTCTAGCTCCCCCCATCGAAGGATTCAAGATTTTCTTCCCATCAAAATAATCACATGACTTATCCTTTGCATTATTGCCTCAGATCAATGGTGATGAGAGTCATAATTTCCTTGGTAAGGAGTCTTAGAGGGAAAGGTTTCTATAAATCACTATGATAATGAATTCCCTAGTATTTGAAAATGGAAACGTTCCTTTCTATCCAAATTCCATAGTGCTGGTGCTCAATTTGACCCCAATTTAAGTCGACTATTTTTATCAGTTTCACATTGCGCCTCCTTCCTCATATGACTCCCTCTCATATTCTCATGATAAAAAATCACTCCCTAGAAACTTCATGTTTTCCCAATCGATTATTCCATGAGCTTAATCTGTGAATATTTTCCCACCCATTTCAAATTAACCGTTGATACACACCATTGGGCGGGACGTGCTCTCTAGTTAAACATTTCACTTTTCCCCAATACGTCATAGAAGGTAGATATGTTTCCATTTGACGGTTCTCATTCCCATCATGTGGGGAGAGCAAGGTCATTAACATTCTCCCCTCTGCCCCATGAGATCTGACCATCCATCGTTCACATGATCAACGATCTATAAGAACATCAAGCTCGAACATGCGAGGAGCTTAACCCACTTGTCGAGCTCGATGGATGGGACATTGCGTCGATATTAGAGAATATTTAATTCCTATTCGTTTCAAATCATGATAGGTGTCCTATATATATTTCAGGGAATTTATAAAATTAAATACACCTTTTTGCAAACTTTCGAGCTCATTCACTACCTAGTTCCCTTGCTTATTGTTCTGCACCATTTTCTCCACAACAACCATCGCCTTTGTGCCAAGATTGAAAATTCAACTCGACTCTTAACATCCTTTATTTCCAGGTAAGTACTAACTAACTAATAGTTGTCCCGCCTTATTCGAATTCCTAGAATATGAAAGGGAAATCAGTAGAAAAGATTAGAACAAATATAAATGGGGCTAATGACTAAGTGACATTGTTTAAGGACTGTCAAAAATTCATAAAATTGCACATGTATTATTTTACTATGATTTTAATCTAATTAAGTATATATAAAATAAAATACAAACAATTAATATCACTAAATAGTATATGTAACTAAACATAATTGAGATATTGTCACTATCGCTTAAAACTCCTAAAAATGGGGAAACATTGTCCACAAAAAGGGGATATATATATATTAAGAATATTTAAAATTTGGTGTTTGAATGATTAAGGGAGATGAATTCTAAAATATATATGTGTGTGTGTGTGTGTATGTGTGTGTAAAATACATATTAGAAACATAATTTTATAAATCTTACCTCAGGTAAATTATGATGTAAAACATGAAAGCAAATATTTAAAATTTCACGAAGAATTAAAGTATTTCCAAACATGTATTGAAATCATACACTTTACAATTTAATAAAATCATTGAGGAAGCAATCCATAAGTGGAAAATCATCAATAAAAAAAAATTTGAAACTCAAGTGAAATTTTAAGAAGTGATTATTAAAATTAGCTAGCTTTACAAGTTTATTAAATTGTATTCAAAATTTAGATAGAAATTTCAATTTACCTATGTAGATGTATTCTACAACTTATAATTTTATTCAAAATTTCAATAATTTATCAAATTTATTGTGCAAGTGAATAATGCAAGTTTACTTACCAAAACACTTAAATATTCACATAAGGATCTTATAGTATACAACAATTGTTATAAATAAAAACCTTTGAAATAAACCATGTTAGCATAAGCTGAAATATTTATATCAAGCCATTTGATATATCTCAAATGTTTTAAAGCACAAATATTTAAAAAATAAAAAATAAAGTAATAATGATGATGAAAAGCCTCATCCCATTACAATTTTACATACTATCGAACATGAACCAAATTCACTTTATGATTTTTTTATAGCTTGTATGAATATGCGATGGTATCTTCCGTAAATACATTTAATGGATGCTTCAATATTAAAATATTTACAGAGGGAGCCGAAAGAAGTGTGAACGTGATAGTAGGTTCGTGTATGTGTTCGCATAGGGTCTCTTAAAGAAACAAGAAGATACTCAGTGAGCCAGCCTGCCTGTTGAGCAGTTTGCAGTGCAAACCTGTGTGAGAGGTCCCTGCAGTAAAATTGGTATCCGAGCCAGAAGTCAAGTTTGACTGTGTGAGATATGGTTCGGGAAAAAAGGTCAGTTCTTAAATTATCCTCTCTTTTATGAATCTAGTATGGATTCATTCAGAAAGTCAGTGTCATTTAGAGAACTTGAAGAACAAGATAGGGCCACCCAAGACCCTCTTAGAGATATGTTTGCTAGTTCTAGTAGTCGAGTGTTAAACCAGTCAGAACACCTGTATGAAGAAACATAACCAACTGCTAAATGGGTTCTTCCAAAGATCAACCCTGATAAAGTCTATTCTGATCTAGGTGTCTGGCATCTTAGAGCAGCCACCCGAATTTCAATAAAAGAATCCATAAGTTCTGTTAGAGAAAAATCTGACTGTGTCATGTCTATTCCTCTCTTAGATCCTAAGTCTCTGCAAGCAGAAGCAGCAAAGTTAGGAACAAAGTTTTTACATCTGGGATGTATTCGTGTCGGCATCCATGCCCTCACTCATCAAGGGTTGAATACATATGTGTTAGCAACAGTTCGGGATCTAACACATAACAAATATAAAGATTCCTTGATAGGTGGTATTGTAGCTCCATTGTCAAATGGACCAATCTGGCTTGACTGTTATCCAAATTTTTCAGTCTATGTCTATGATGAAACCTTGTCTGATATTCTCCAGCTTCAAATCCAAACCTCCGGATTTGATATGAATAGCAAAAGAAACAATATTGCTATACAGACAAGAGGATGTTTCCGTCATACCAGCACCTTGTCAGCTGCAGTCTTCAATGCCCCCACCAAAGATAGCAAAACCAGTGTCGTGGTTATGACAGACCCAAAAAATCATAAAGTTGAACATCAAGCAATAAAGTGGGAAGAACTTTCTTTCCCTGAACACTGGACCATTCCTAACCCGAAGCCCATCTCTACCAGAGCCATCACTTCTGCCGATATTATAGAAGACCAGTCCAAAGCTGTTTTATCTTTTCCTAGAAGGTCTACAATAGACAGAAGAAGGATCAATGAGATCTGTGAAAAGTATCCATTTTTTATACCACCCGATTGTACAAATTCCGCTTGTTCATCTATTGTTTCTAGTTGTAGTCATATTTCATTATTTAAATTTGCTCAGCTTGTAAATTTCTAGCCCCTGAAAGTTGACTCTCCACAATGTCATCAGTCTGTGAATCTAAAGCATCTTGCTGAAATGGTCATTAGACATCAAAACCATAATCCTAGAACAGGTGAAGCTCCTCCTTCTACATCAGTCACTCCCTGTCCTAATTCCAAGTGTTCTGATATCCCTTTCCCTCATGAAGACGAACATGTCCTCATGATGCATTTAGTCCCTAGTCTGCAAGATGAAGATCCCAGACTGACAGAAATATTCATTAATATGAAATCTCCTAGAGATAAGCATGGTGTGGGTTTTTACAGTCAAAAACATGGATTGATTCCTTAATGCAGATTCAAAGATCTGCCAGAAGACATTAAAAGACCATCTATTCCTGAGATTCAAAAATTCTATACATTAATGGATGGTTGCAGTAAACATGTGATCCCATAAAAATGGATGAAACTAATGTTGAATTGGGATCTCCATACTCATCCACAAGCAGATGAGTTTGTTGTTTCATACAACACAGAGGAGAAAAGAAAATTAGCCTTGCAATGGAAGGAATATATGAATGAAAGAAATATTTGGATTTCATTCTACTCATGGAAAAAGGCTAAAGAGTCAGAGGTAATTTTGATGACTGACTCTGCATCCTCCTCTGGACATGCTTGGACGGCTATTGATGGAAATAAAGCTGAAACCTCTTCCAGTTTTCCTCCTTTCAAAGGAATTGTCCTTGGAGATGGACAAAACTCAGCCAATGCCTATCCCATAGTCCAAAAAGAAAATGTTGTAGGGATAGAAAGGAGAGTTCAAATAGTTAGTGAACAAATAAATTGGACAAACACTGTTGTTACTGGTTTAGAGAAGAATATGGCTAAAGCTGTCACTGTCAAAGATCAGATAGACCAAGTCCAAGTGTCTATCAATAATGTAAATAGTGCATTGAATTCTGTACAATACAATGCTTCAGTTTCTAAAGATTTTTGTTTACAGTCTTTAAAGAAGATTGATGAAGTAGAAACTTGTATCATAGAAAATTTTGTTTCTACTCGGCAGTTAATTTCAAATTTGTCTGAGAAAATTGAGAATAAAGAAAAGAAGAAGACAAACAAGCATGTCCCTTCTGCATTTCTCCACAAAGGAAAAGCTGTGTCTTTTCAAAAAGCTACTGAACGTTTTCCCCAGCTTCTTCCTAAAGAGTATGCTCCTGAATCTCCAAAACTTAAAGTCACAGTTGCCTCTCTTTTTGAGACTGAATCTGAAGAACATGCCTTGCCAGTTTATGAACCCTTAGAAGCTCAGTACACAAGATATTCCCCTCCTGATCTTAATGGCCTTGGAAAGATTACTCCAAGAGAAACATTTTGGGAACAAAGCCATAAAGAGTGGAATATTGATAATTTGTCATCAACCCAAATAAAGCAAACTCTAGATCGAATGATCACAGAATAAAAACTGATGTGCATTGATGGAAAATCAGAGGTAGAGGCCTGTAAGACCCTCATTCCCTGCTTCACAGGAACTCTAGCCAGATGGTGGGAACTAGAGTCATCTCCTGCTTTAATAAAGAAGATGGAAGAAGAGGTTGTTAAAGATGAAAATGGAGATGTGGAATTTCATCCAGGTGCAGACCCATCAACAACATGATTGGTGCCCTCACAGCACTAATTCAACAAAATTTCTGTGGAGATGAACCAGCCATCTCAGACCAAAATGAGTTGATACTGATGAATTTAAAGTGTAGAAACATAAATCAGTATGAAGATTTCCATCGGGATTGGATTCAACGAATCTTCCTGGTGAAGGACCCTAAGAATTTGCTCTGGAAGCAAGTTTATCTGGCAGCCTTACCTTCCAAGCTTGTAGATATTTTGCAGTTGCAGGAAGCGTTCCAGTTGCCACTAGAGAGTTATTTATGGGGTCAGATGTATAGTATAATCACTAAAGTTTTGATTTCTCTGTGTACCAGTTCAAAGATTCATAAGTCTATTGATAAGCTAAACAGATTGCCTGGTACAAAATCTTTTTGCAATAAGTATGGCATTACAGTCGATGATTCCTTGGTAAGAAAGAGAAAGTCAAAGAAAAAGGCTAAAAAGAATTACAAAAGAAGTCAGCCTTACACTTATCACATGTCTTCCAAGAAAATCTCTGAGTTGAAAGCTCAGAAAGCCAGAAGAAAGCCATACAGAAAGCCTGCTAGAAAAGGGTATTATAAATATACTCCTAAGACTCATTATTATGATGTTGATGATATCCATCCCAAGGATAAGAAATTAGAACGGATGAAAAGTATCACCTGCTGGATTTGTGGAAAGCCAGGACATACTTCAAATCTGTGTCCTGAGGCCAAAGAATCTAAGAAAAAATTGGGAAAGAAATCCTAGCAGAAATACAAAGGAAAGGGTCAGACTTCATCTACCACAATCAAGACAGAACCTCAATGTGAGATCTGTAGTTCCCCTTTCCATAAAACAGAAAATTGTCACAAACTGCTTATGCAACAAACACAAGAGGATTCCTCTTCCATCTCCTCTACTGAGTATTCTTCTTCTGAATCTGAAAATGAAGAAGTCCATGCTTATTGTCAGTGCAGTGATTCTGAAAATTGTCATTGTGAATGTTCTTCTTCAGAATCTGGTTTTTCCTCTGACAATGATATTGCAGAAGAATTTTCAGGGAAACTAAAGATTCTCATGGCCCAGACTGATGAAGATGAACTTAAAGTTTTTGCACAAATAAGAGCCATGGAAGATGGAGATTTGAAGACTCGCCTGCTTGATGCATATATGCAGTCATCCAGTTCATCCTCCAGTTCTAAAATTGGTAAGAAGCCATTGTTTTTTTATGCTTCTTACGACATAAACACACACAGTTATCTCTGCCAACAACAAGATTGCAAATTTCGTGCACTCACTTTGGGGGAGGTGAGTAGGGAGATACACTGCATGAAGACAGAAATCGCTACCCTGAAATCAAGAATTGCAGAGCTTGAGAAAAGTAAACAGGTTCAAGCCTCTCCTGTTTCTTCTCCTGTTTATTCAGGTAGAGTCACAAATTACACTCTGCATGGTACCCCAAAACATACTGAAGAAGTTGAAGTTGTAGAGGGACATCCTAATCCTACTATGGGTATAAGAGATATGCATTTACTTGCTATCCAATATCAGCAACATCATGTGAATGTTAAGGTCTGGATAAAAGGAAAGATGTTTGATTTGATAGCATTGATTGATTCAGGATCTGATGTCAATATGTTCTCCAAAAAGTTTGTCCCGTCATATTATTGGGTTGCTGCTACCCGCAAGCTCACCGGACTGGGTAAAATTACTCTTGAATATGAAGTACCCAAAGCTGCAGTCTGTTTTGAATCTAAATGTGTCACATTGAAATTTGTTGTTGGTGACATACCAGTTGACTGTATTCTTGGTAATGTGTTTCTTGCTGCAGTTGAGCCTCACGGATCAATAAGGTTCCCAAATAAGAAAGTTGGATACTTTATAACTGTCAAAGGTAAAAGATTTAATTTGCCTTATGTTTCTAACACCCGAGTTTCTACAATGGTACAGGCCATGCAGTTGGAGTTGCAGAAAGCAGAAAATAGTCTTTCAGAACTCAAATAACATAAAAGTATTCTTAGTATTGAGCAACAGTTGAGTTCTACAGTAGTTCAGAAGCATATCTTTGAACTTCAGAAACAGTTTGAAGAATAATGTTGTTCAGAAGAACCAAATGCATTCTGGCACAAAAAGCAGCATTGTGTTGAATTACCCTACAAAGAAGATTATGAGGGTAAGCCTTGTAAATCTAGAGCCATTCCTATGAGCAAAGAATATCGTAGGCTCTGTGAAAAGGAGATTGATCAGCTTATAAGAAGAAAGCTGATAAGGGAGTCTAGCAGCCCTTGGAACTGCTATGGCTTCTATGTAAATAAAATAAGTGAACAAATTCGAGGCATTCCCAGATTGGTTATCAATTACAAGCCCCTGAACTCTGTACTGGCTGACGATACCTACCCAATTCCTCATAAAGGAGATCTGCTAAGTAGGATTGTAGGAGCCAAGGTATTTTCCAATTTCGACCTCAAGTCAGGATTTTGGCAAGTGGCCATAGCAGAAAAAGACAAATTCAAGACAGCTTTTAGTGTCCCTGCTGGTCACTATGAATGGAACGTGATGCCCTTCGGCCTAAAGCATGCACCTTCAAAGTTCCAGAAGGTAATGGACTCTGTGTTTAAACCTTATGCTGAATGGTTGTTGGCTTACATAGATGATATCCTGATTTTCTCTAAAAATCTTCAAGAACATTTCAGAAATTTAAAGATTTTTATGAGAGTGGTCAAAAAGAATGGTCTGGTATTGAGTAAGAAGAAAATGGAGTTATGCCAGACAAAGATAAAGTTTTTAGGGCACACCATTGAGAATGGTCAAATTGCTTTACAGTCTCATGCACTTGAATTTGCAGATAAATTTCCTGATGAGATTTTAGATAAGACACAGTTACAAAGATTTTTAGGGTGTCTTAATTATGTAATCAAATTTCTATCCAAAATGTGTCATAGATAGATCTCTGTTAAATCAAATACTGAGAAAGAATCCTCAGCCTTGGACAAAAGAGCATTCAGAAGCAGTCCGAAAAATCAAGGCTAAGGTAAAGAATCTCCCTATTCTATATGTTGCAGAAGATTCTTAATTTAAAATTGTTGAATCTGATGCCAGCAACATTGGTTGGGGAGGTGTGTTAAAACAAAGACCAAGTAAAGACAACAGCAAAAAGGAGGAACAATTTGTTTAGTTTGCCTCTGGAGTATGGAGTAAAGCTGAAAGAAACTACTCCACCATTGAACAAGAGGTAAAAGCAGCTTGGAACTGCATCTGTAAGTTTTCAATTCACTTGGTCAATAGGCATTTTCTACTAAGAACTGATGCGCAAGCTTTGGCTAAGGTCTTAACTAAGAATATTAAAAATCCAGAAGACGCCAAGTTTGCAAGATGGCAGGCTTACTTTACCAACTTTGATTTCAAATTTGAGCATATTAAGGGGATTCATAACTGTCTGCCTGATTTCCTTAGTAGAGAATATATACATCATATTCAGCAACAAGAACAAGATGATGATGATCCCGAAGAAGAAGAAGAAGAAGCCCATGTAATGGTCATTATTACTGAATGGGATCATGCCCATCAAATAGAAACTCTTAGACATATATCTGATGATGAATCATGGGCAGTCTACAAAGAAAAGTGGAGGCCAACATGGCAGCTCCGCAATACAAAATTCCTAGATGCAGACTTGCAGAATCACTCAGATATCCAGCATCTAGTACCTGAGAGAAGAGTACATCCGAAAGGAAGCAGATGGATTCATGACATGATGTACTCCACTTCCATGTCAGCTTCAGAAGAGGCTGAAAGGTCTTTATCACAAGATTTTTGTGATCTCACTGTTATATGTACTGGCGGCAGTGATAAAACAAAAATCTATTACAAATCTTATGCCATAAACAGAACACGGTGGCCAAGACATAATTGGTCAGAGCACTTCCAAATGTGGCTAGGTAATAATCCTGACTTAATTTTTCCTGACACTGTGTATAATTTTGCAGGGTATAAAAGGCATTGGTGGAATCTGGTAAACAAAAATGGTCGTAATGAGACACATTACACCAAATTAAAGTTTGGTTCCACATGGATAAACCAACACAGCTTACAACCACCCTTGCTACATGATTGGTGGTTTGATTATGGATTAAGCGCATACAGCATGGATCCTCATTATTATGAATCCTATTTCCATAACCGATGCAATGAATGTTTGGAAAGCAGAATAGGAGAATGTTTTCATTATCCTTTCCAAACTGTTGGAGAATTAGGACAGCCGGAATATAAGATATTTAATTCTGTCCTAGAATCTCACATGAAGATGCATCATCAATGGTTGGTGTTAACAAAAATTAAACACCAAATAATCCTAAACAAGCCAATGATTATACGCCAGATCTATACAAAGGCATGGGATGATCATATCTACCCAAGATTAAGATTCCCAGGTATTAAAATCTTGGATGGTAATAATGAAGCTAGTACAAGTGGTTCACGAGAGCTCCATTAAAACAAAAGCATTCTCTGTGTATTGATACCTAGTCACGGGTCTACAATGACAGGTCTTTTCCCGAGGGCTTTTCACCTGTTTGAAAAAGCATCCTCTGTGTATGTAATAAGAGATGTTTCCTCATGGGCCTTGTACATAAAAAGCATCCACAGTGTATTGTACACACACTTTCACATGAGTTGGTCGGACGGTAGAATCTCGGTGCGGATGTCACTTCGGTGTTACTCGAAAGCCATGATTCTCCTCCACGTGTCAATAATCCGATGAACCGATCGAATTTTTGTCCCCCCTCATTTCTTATATATAGAGGGTTAAGGCTCATTCTTCGGCATTCACATTCGGAGAGTTTAGAGTCTAGAGTCATTTGTGTTTTGAGTCTGAGTCGAGCCGAAGCTCCCTACTCTGCATCTGTGCAAAGTCTCGCGATCTGCTTGCATCATGGTGCCAAGACTCAAGTCCTTAGGGGATCTGACTAGCCTGCGTGTCTATGTGCTTGGCATAGGCAAGAATCTAAGGTGGCGAGATCCATAGTTCAAGTCTGTAAAGTTTTTATGTATTGTGCGTTCTATAAAGAACTCTGAGACAAAGTCTACATCTGGCCAGGAAGCCTCCAGTATTGCTCGCTCATTCACTGAGTAGCTAATCTGGTAAATGCCACTGCAGTCCATCTCTGGAAAGAGATCTTTCTGAGTCCATTGTAATCTGATCTCTATTGTAAAATCATTTCTATCAATAAAGAGAGAAAGTTTCATTCCACATTTTGAGAACTATAACTCTGAGCTTTATGAATGTCCACTGAGGTAGTATTGTGTTTTTAAGATCGCCGAAAGTTCGCCAAAGGTTCGCGAAATCACCGAGGGACACGGAGTAGGCCAGAAAAGGCAAAGGGAAGCCGCAGAGGGAGCCGGAAGAAGTGTGAACGTGATATTAGGTTCGTGTATGGGTTCGCATAGGGTATCTTAAAGAAACAAGAAGATACTCAGTGAGCCAGCCTGCCTGTTGAGCAGTTTGCAGTGCAAACCTGTGTGAGAGGTCCCTGCAGTAAAGATTCAAAACTATTTATAAAAAATAATTTATTAAAATTATTCATAGATATGTGTAAATCATATTGGTCCAGAGCTTATATTAAAACATTAATGAATGGTTTGATTTTTAATATAATGTTTTGAGGCCCCACTTTATTTGTGTTAATTTCATCAAGGCAGAGGAGAGCATTTAACTCACTAGCACTATCCACCCAATATGAATGACAACCCTTCATTAAAAACAATATTAATGGATAAGATTGCATTGGAATAAAAAGAGCTCCTTAAAGCACTCCCTTTTCCTCACCCAACGTAAAAATAGAACCATCTAATCCCTTATTAAGTTTTCATCTTGGGTGAGAAGTTTAGGGTTTAGGGTTTTTTTCACTTTCAATTCATCTTAATGAAATTATTCGTTAATGTTCTAGTTGAGTGTTTATTTAATCTGGGTAAATCCCTGATATCTTTTTAACCAAGACCTTTTATGTTAGCTGATGTATTATAATTACATTTTATCAAAGCATTAATGAACACAAATGCAGATAAAATCAAGACGAAAACATGTTAACAATCATACAACAAAAATCCAAGCTGTTTAATAACGAAGTTCGTCCAGTGTGGACTACGTCTCTGGGCCTCGGTGTCTCGATGGTGTTGGCCGTTTCATTCAGTATTGTAACTGGTGATAATGTACATGGATGTTGTTGACTCGTCATACAAGGAATATCCCGCAACATGAGTGTCAAAGTCTCTCCTCGAGACGTTCCGTTACAATGAACTATCACTCATCACAAACCTCCTATTAGTATGACAACTTCACACATGCCATGACAAAGAGTATCCCACCATCAAGGCATCAAAGGGATCTCACAACATAAATCACCATCCATGATAAATACATACCACATCATTACACATAAAGATTTTGCATCTTACATCAGCAGGAATCAACAACAACAAATGAACATGAAGAATTCGCATCATACATCAAGCAAGAATCAACATGACATAAAGCATCATAAAACAATAATCAATTAAGTACATAGAAACAACACTTACTATGCCTCAACTCTAACGTTGGCTGAAGAATAGGCTGCTCAATCGCTGGATATGAATGCACCATCGAGAATGTGGCGTCGAATGGCGAGAAATCGACTGTCCACATGCTGAAATCCGACACCGTCATCCCCATCTATAATATGTTTGAAAAATCAAGATCTATGTTGCAGAAAATGACACTTCCATCAGACTTGTGTCACCGAGAGGTGTAAAATTCATATAAAAATTTTCCAATTTTGACACTGGGAAAATTTGGCCCCTCTGAAAATGCGGCTCTATCATGGTTCCACTGCCTCTGCACACTAAATCATGGTTCTGCAACTACCTGCAATTAAAACAATAATAAATATCGAAATTCATGCTCCTCTTCTGCCTAGGTGCACTAATGAAAGAGGGTTTATATATTAAAGGTTGGGCGGAAGTTTCAACACCGACGGGTTGGTGCAACAACTACGTTCCAAGCTTGGAGGAGAGGGGTCAGGGGATCAAATCCCGCCCCTCTCATTTTGCTGAACGGTTGAATTAAAATAGAAAAAGGCGAGTGGGAAAATCTGCTCAAAGCGACCAGACCTGACTCGACCCTGCTTCACACGCCATCGCCCATATGTTTTAAGGTGAGTCGGTTGAGGTGGTGGGCGAGTTCGCCTCCACGCGGCCGAACCAACCATATATTTACTTTATGGTTAACGTTTGTTACGAGGTGGTTCAGGGTGGCGGGGTTGACCACCTGCCCCCCAACCATATAATTTGTTTTTAATAGAATGCGGTGATATATGGTGCGGGGTTCGCAGGGGTGATGGGGTTGGTGGCCCTCCACCTCCCTTTTTTTATATTTTTATATTTTAATTTAACAAACAATGAATTTTTAAATTACCCGATTTTTTACTGAAGGAGTCAAATTAACGGTCCCACAAATTCGCATGAAATCCGGTTATAGCTGGTCAGAATCTAGTGGCCAGATTTTTGCGAAATTGCATCCTCCTTAGCATGTCAAGTTATCGAGTCAACCTTAGAACTTTGACCAGCTCTAAATTTCGCATACGAACTCAGTTTGATGAACTGCTCGCACCATTGCGATTAGGACGACGAGATCTTCAACCTTAAACTAATTTTGCCATGTTTCCATCACTTTCAACTTTTGGAGCTTTCATAAGCTCTTTTTGTCTTGTGTGTGTCTCTGGAGCCACCTGGATCCTTATTGCAGTACTATGTTCACATGTCTAAATTAATATACCTAAAATATATTTTAGGTACCAAAGATTTATTTACATGTCGAGGAGGATTTATCGTGGTTTACTATGAGAGCCATCTAACAAACTTACATAAAACAAATTTTAGAATGTTGTTATAAATGGTTTACCCAAATTTACGAGCATGAATTAATTCAAGAAGGAGTTAGTTATAGAAAGTGAAAAGGTATGAGGTTTCAAGAAATTATTCTCATTATAAGTTTTGGGAAGTCATCTCAGAAATAAATAAATAGACAACATCTACTATTTTTTATTTATGAGTTCTTATCTAATTATATAACGGATTAACTCAAAATTGTTTTATGCAGGATTTGGGTTACAACGGATTAGCACCAAAAAAAAGGCCAAACAATAATTACACATTTTTCTAATTGTCAAATACCGTTGGGAGAAAGATTAATGTTTCAAAATTATTAGAAATTGTTTGTTTTTCCTTTTATATTATAATATTAAAAATATATATATGTAGCAGTTGTGTAAGACAATTATTCAATCTGTTTGTATAAAACCCCTAATTTTCTCATTTGAGAGGGGGTATATAAAGATAACTTTTGAGGCAAAGAACAAACTTATGATTCGAGACAGTCTGATTGCACCTGTTGCACAGACCGATCACTTGTTTACATATTTAAGGGACCTGATCACTTGTTTACATTGTAGTACCCTACTTAATTCTTGATCCTCTGAGATATTAATATTATCATAGGAATCAGAGTTATGAATTTTGTGTTGTATATTGTTTAATTAACTAAAAATATTTGTTGTTCATTAGTTTTACTACAATATTTCATGTAGAGATACATATTACATTTGTGTATGCGCCTTTTCTTCATTTTTATTTCTTGTAATTTATGTGCTTGAATCCATATATATGTTGGAAATCTAGTAGTTGACTTTATTAGCACAATTTTGTCACAATAATTAGATGATTTGTTTGTTTTTCAGATATTCATACTATTAGTAAATGAACATGTCTTAATGCTTGTCTTTTGAGGGAAAATGGAATGTAATAATACGTGATGTTATTCTTTCTTTTTTTTGCATCATAATGAGTAGCCAATAAATGGGGATCTAAGTACAGCTAATACTTCGTTTATTTCATTTTTTTGTCAAATTCATCTCTAATTTGTGTTTTGTCATTTCTCATTGCATAATTAAGGTTTTAATAGTAATTATTGATATTTTAATTATTATAAGATGCCTTTTCCCAAATTTTAACATCTATTTCTTTAAACAAAACATTTCCATATCTATAATCTGGCCTATTTATTTGTTTAATTAGAAAATATATTTAATTTACATTATTTTACAACAACTATTTAATTTACACTATTACCAGGGAATACCTTTTGTGGTGAAAGGGAGGTCAACACTTATCACTTAGAGTGGGAGGATCTCAGTTCCTCAATGAATTTGGTATCAAGTTGTCCTCAATTACCAGGACAACTCAGGAATTTACATTTTTTGGCGTCGTTGTCAGGAAATGAAGGTATAGTTTTCATTTCCTTTGGTAACTAAGTTAATGGTTAAAACTGTGACCCATTGGTGGATATGGTTACAGTTGTATGTGCCTTTAAGGTAAATATTTTTTGTTTATTTGTTCACTTAGTGACTCCTTAGTTTATTTTTATTGTTGATTTTGTTTCAATAATAGTTTCATGGATTTCTTCAAGATTTTCTCCTTGGAATTTTTTTGATATTTCAGGTTCTCCACATGATTTACCTGACATAGACATATGGGATGCTTAACTGCCCCATTTTCGAAATGAAGATGGTGATAATTTGGCACAACACCTTAAATATTTCATTGAGTGCATTCCAAACACGGGAGTACAACATGAAGACATTCTTATGAAGCTATTCATGATGTCCTTGAAAGGAGACACTCAAAAGTGGTACAAAAGTCTCCCTCGTAGTACGATTTCCTCTCTAAAATATTTTCATACAAGTTTTTTTTACTATCATAGATGTATGTGTCCTATATGATTACTTGAATTTAACAGTTGTGAAAATTATGATGGTAATAGCCTTGAAGATGAATATGATTATAACAATGAAGAACCTAAAATGGATAATGAAACTGATATAGAAAGCAAAATTAATTAGTGTAACATCGAAATTTTCCAAAAACCATCTTCTATCATATATGTTAATGACCCAGATATGTTGATTTAAGATCATGAACGTGACACTTCTCTTTCATTAACTAAATGCCAAACAAAACATTTATCTTTAGAGAAATATTTGGATTCTATAAATTCTAGTATTTCTAATTTATCTCTAATTTCATGTTTAGAAGAGGATAATAATGATAATAATAAAGGATAGGTTACATATTAGGTCCCTATAATACTAGTGTATCCCCTTCTTTTTATTTTTAGTATAGCCCCCTTGCTGTTATTGTTTTTCCCATGTAGCCCCCATATTTTTATTATTGTGCCCCATAGAAGCCCACTATTGTTATTCTTGTGCCCTTACATTGTTATTGTTATGTCGGGTAGGATTATATTGTGACCCATTGGACTCCTATATATAGAAATGAGTTTTTTTCATTTGTATCATCCAATAATTGTTCATTTATGTAATTAAAGGAGGTTTCCCCCTCGAAGTGGCTTATTTCTAAGGCGTTGATCTCTCTTTTCTTCTATTTTGGAGCTGGTTTCATAACATTTGTTATCATAGCTTTGATTCCAGGGTTTCGTTGCTTCAAAAAGGTCATCATGGAATTTTTGCTATAATTTCTTTTTCTACAAAGGTTTTGATGCTAAAAAAAAACCCATTTGCGAAAAAATTCTAAGGAACTTCGTGCAAAAATTTTAGACCTAGATAATTTTATGGAAGTTGATGGGGATCTAGAGGGAGAGAGACTTTAAGATTGACCTTTAGATTGATCAGACCTTCTTTCCATTCACAAGGCCCTCCTTCTAGCGCCAAATTTTTGAGGCCTTAGAATTCACTGCCACAACATGGGGGAAAACCACCTAGTCCGGACCTTAAAGCATCTCCTTTTTCGTTTGGTGTGGTGGCTCCGACTGGGGATAGTGGGACCAGTTTCCAAATAAGGATGAATTTGGGGTGTCTTTTGATTATACAACATGCAATGGAAAATTATTCTAATATATCACATGCATCTATCTAACACAATCTATTCTACTATATACCCATGGTGTTTCTTCCTTTATGCGATCTAAAGAGATATCCTTCTACTATTAGTAATGTAGATTATTTAACAGTTGAAAGAGATGGAAATTATGTAAGATGATTCTTCTAACAAAATAGTTTGATTAGAAGAAATGTGAAAAATATATCGCATTCATATGTGTGATTATATATCTAATAAGAAATCATAGATAAATATTAGTACAAAAGCGCATTTAATATTCATCTATAATGACGTTTCAAATACATAATGCAATAAAAAGATGATTGTCAATCTAGAAAGTAAGACTTAATACAAGTGAATACAAGTACCATATGTACGAAATTCTACTCATGTAAACTAACAGTAGATATCTGCTTCTCTTCACTTTAAATAGATTTAAAGAGTACAATAGTGCAACATCAGTTAAAAAGCTTCAATAGTCAAAAGATAACAAATTGTGTTCCATTAATTCATCAAAGCATTCACAAACTTACAAAAGTGCATTCTTTGAGAATGTTTTTGAAAATTTTCTGGAACCTTCTCTAAATGCATGAGAGGGGTTTAAATACTAAACTAACTATGTTTTAAAAATAGATTATTACATAAAAATAGAGGAGGTTTCAAACAACCATCCTCATAAGACAAACTTTAACTACAATCTAGGAAAATAAAGTAACAATATGACTATGAATTATGATCTTTCATTTGGATTTGATTCCGAAGTTGACAAATATCTAGCATCGGTTTGAGCTAAGCTGGCTGTGAAATCCTAGATCTGACCTGTCCCTTGAATAATGCATTCGAGAGTGTTGGTTGCGATCTTTTTGTCGAATCTGTTAAAGATTGCAGGGTCTGGTACTGATGATAAGGTTTGATCAGAAAATTCCAATAATTTTATTGATCAAACTTATTTAATTTTTTAATCGTTTTGTTGCCACTGTGTTTCTAGCTATTTGAATTCTAAGAGCACTTCAGACGTGCACTCTTTAATAAGTTATGCTTTCACAAGTTTTTCACACACAAATTCAGTAATTTACTTTGATAATCTTGATGCTTTCGTCGTTGCTTTCTCTGCTTACTTTATTTGTGCTTCCCAATCCTTGAAAAATATCTCTTTGTGGAATTTATCTACCTGAGGTAGATCAGCTTCCTTGCCTAAGTCTAATACTTTCCATTGAATGTGTTTATTTATTTTCCTCTCGATCTTCTCACATTCAAGTTTCTGGATTACTACTTGTTGGATCAATATTTCACTTGAGTCACAATAGGAGCTAGTGATAGAGGCTTGTTGGCAGAATACTTATTGTTGTTGCTTTAACTTAGCATTCACATCCAATGCTTCCTTTTGAATTGATCTAATTGTGGCTAGCTTTGTAATATGCTCATCGCTGCTTCCATTTGTGCTTGCTTCTCAGTGAGTTGTACTTGATGTTGCAAATTAAGACTTTCAAAATCCTTTTGAAATTGGGACACCTTCAATTTTATTTGCTCGCTAGAGTTAGACTTTTATTTTTGTAATAGCCTCTCTAATTCTTGTATTCTATCTTCTTTATGCTTCAATAAAATTTTAACCTCAGTGGCCTTATCAATAGTGGCAGTAGCATATGCCCCTGCAAACTGTGATAGTTTGGTTAAATGTTTAGTAGGATCATCTAGAGGATCCTCCCACAAAACGTCTATTGATTCATTTGTAAGATCTGATATTGTCTCATCAATTCTTCTCCTTTTTCTTCTCCACTACAACTTTATGACTTGGGTTGTAGAAGACATCCAGCGAAGGGATTTCCTCAACTTGTAACACTATATGTTCTGTAGGATAAGTTGGAATGATCTCTCAATCATTAGTTTCAGGAATTTTTTGTAGTGGAGTAATAGTTTCCACTAACTTCTGACAATGTTCTGGTGTTTGAGAACTAGTAGATTGATCAGTATTTGGATTTGTTTGAGGAGTTTTTATTGCTTTATAAAATTCATCCCATTCACTCTTCAAATCCTTTAACTGATATTTTCCTGACTAATCAAGTGTATCTTGCCTGTGTTGAACTTCTTAAGTAGATGTTTTTGTTCCATTACTTCCTCTTTTCTCTTGCATTTTGTTGGAACAGGGTCTCCTACAAGCTACGAAACTTGTCCGGTTTTGTATAATTTTGATTACATTTAATCTAGCGTAGGGGTTTTGGGGTGGGACAAAGCCCTGAAAATCATTGTAATGGGTTAAAGGGTAGATCTGGAATCCGCAAACCACGGTTTGTGAACCATAGGAAAGATTAGGCTAGATTGTTATAAATAGAGGAACATTTTGAATTGGAAGGTAAGAAGATGATGAGCTCTTGATGCGAATTGTGGCTTAGTAGATCTGTTTGGGTTTCCGAGGAAATGACTCCTGCTAGCTGTGTGCGCAGAGATCCAGAGTCCTGCTGTGTGCAGACCCTGTTGCTGTGTGCGCAAGTCGGGTTGAGTATTGTAAGAAGGAATTGATGGATTGATGAATAAGAAAGGTTGTTGAGTAACTGAATCTATGTGTATTGTTTATGCGAATATGTGGTAATTGTTGTATTATGTGTATTCTGCGTTAAGCTGTGAAAATACTGTGTAAGTGTTGTTACTGCATCTGGATCTGTTCTATTATGTTTTATGCAATACTGCACTATTGTCTTAGAAGTATATAATTTATTGAGCATCGTAGTATAGTTGACCTTGCACACATGGATGCGAAGGAGACCTATAGATTCGGCTCTGTAATAGACGATCTGGTCATCATAAAGTTGGACTCAGCTCTGCTTGCATTACCTATCCTTTCTCGGGGTGCGGAAACCTAGTTCTAGCACCCACCCATACTACTTCGGGTGATACTTTGACCTGCGCAAGTAGGTCACTGCCGAAAGGGCCAGTAGTATAGGGGTTTGCTAGATTGGAGGTTTCTGTGGTTTATTTTTTCAGATGTAAAACTCAGAATATCCACAGTAGTCATTTTTAGTCTACGTTTCGAGTCTAAATCAAGACTCATCATCAGGACAACCTGCTAAGAAGAGAGAAGATCAGGGTTAATAAATAGTGGAGAGAAAGAAAAATGAAAAGGCCGACCAGCTCTTAATAATTGTAAATTAATTAATGTATTATTTCATATTTTATTTAAATTTATTACATTTTTAATGCAGTGATAATTAAAATATTTATAATTTTGGTTTATTAAAGTTACTTAAAATTAGAATTGTATGTTAATATTTAAAATTTGAGGATAATGCTAATATATATTATAATAGGTGAATAATAAATTATACTTACTGATTATAAGGGTAAAGTGATTTTTTATTAATAATAATTTATATTTTAATATATAATTATTTCCTTCTCAAGTAGTGATATTTAAAAATAAATTGTAATTAAGGTATATTTAAGTTATTAATATAAAATTAGAATTGTATGTTTTTTGATAATATACACTGTAATAGGATAATAGATTATAATTGTTGATTTTAAGGGTCTAATTACCATTATTCTATTAAAGTAATTATATTAAAAAAAATTAACTTTATTAATGCTAAAAAAGGGGGGGAGGTTTGTTTAAATTAAGAAGGTTGTATACTAAAACTAAGGGCAACTAATAGGGTGTATTTTAATAAATATATTTAAGAGGGTAATAAATATTAGTAGAATTAGATGGGGGTTTATTTAATTAGTAGTATTAGAGAGGTTTAATTTTAATAGTATTAAAGGGTTCATTAATATGTAGCGAGGCATAACTACAGAGTTAAATAATAAGGGAAGAAAAGAAAAAGGGGGAGGGGAAAAGGTAGGTCAATGAGAGTTTTTTATTAAAAGAGGATAAGAAAGCCAGCAGGTTAGTGGGGAGGGTGACAGGAGATGCTAAAGGGGAGAAAGGTGGGTAGAAGGTAGAGGTATGGTGTGCGGGTCAGAGTATAAGAGATGGATACAACAGGCAAACACGGAAGGGACACTAACAAGAGGGCAGAAGGGTAAGGTGACGACATACAGCACCAGAGAGGTTAAGCTTATTTGTGGGAAAGACTATGGGTTCAATTTCTGCTAATCTCTAATCCTCCATCTCTATTAAGGTTGTGGGAGTGTTTAATGATTTCAAGGGCTTCACGTACTTTGCGTTTAAAATGATGTTTCTCATTGGTAATGACCATTGCATCTTCAAGGCATATGTGGTGACGCGTTTTATTGGAGTGTTCTGCCAATGCCGATGTTTTAGTTCTTCCTAATCTGATGTCTACCTCATTTTCTTTAAACCTTATTTTGAAGGTCCTACCTGTTTCCCCAATATATCAATCTCCGCATGAACAATTAATTTTGTAAACCCCTTTTTGTTGGAGGTGGTCGGGGTCATCTTTGACAGATTTCATCCTTTGTTTGATGGTCATTAGAGGTTTGAAGGATGTTCTAATGTTTTTCTTAGCTATAACTTTGGCCATATTATCTGTGACCCCTTGGATATAGAGAAGGTATGCTTTTGATGTTGCGGAATAGTCAGTTGAAGCTTTATTATTATTTTTGGATCCTGCTTTTTGAATAGCTCTGTTGATGTCTCTCTTACTGTATCCTAGGTTCATGAACGATATTCTTAGATGTTCTATTTCTTCCTCAATATGAGTATTGTCTGATATTCTAAAAGCTCTTGTAAAAAGTGTCAACAGAACCCCCATCTTCTGGGCAGGGTAGCAGTGTGAATCAGCATGTAGGTAATTGTCTGTGTGAGATTTCTTCCTGAACACTTTGTGTCCAAGGGTTCCATCCTCATTTCTCGAGAGGATAATGTCGAGGAAAGGGATCTGATTGTTTACTTCACCTTCCATTGTGAATTGTATATCTTTGGAAATGTTATTGAGGTCGTTCAGGATATTCTCTAATACTTCATCTACATGTGGCCAATTGACATTAGTGTCATCTACGAACCTGATCCTAAATTTAGGTTTCAATGGGTAAGAGTCAAGAGCTTTCTTTTCAATTTTTTCCATAAAGAGGTTTGCCACTATGGGTGACAATGGAGAACCCATAGCAACTCCCGATGTTTGTTCAAATATTTCACCCTGGAAGGTGAAGAAAGTGGAGCAGAGATAAATTTCAGCAAGCCTCGCAGTCTGGGGGTCTGCGACTTCTTTTACTACTTGAACAGCTTCATCTAAAGGGATTTTAGTAAAGATTTGAACAACATCAAAGCTCACAATTCTATCTTTTGGATCCATGTTAGCTTTTTTAATGAAATCAACGTAATGGTTGGAGTCTTTAATGAATGAACTAGTTTTTCCGACCAAAGGGGCAAGGGTGTTGGCCACAAATTTGGCTAATTCATAAGTTGGAGCTCCAATGGTATTTACAATGGGTCTCAACGGCGCGCCAGTCTTATGGATCTTGGGGGCACCATAAATGCGAGGCATGGTCTCACCATCCGGGTATAGGTGCTTTTTTATTTTATCATCCAGATTTGACTCCTTAATAGCTTTTTTGACCTTCTTTATGACCTTGGAGATGGGGTTTTCTTCGAGTTTCTTATAGTTGCCACTATTATGAAGGTGCTCCCTAATTTTATTAACATATTCGTTTTTGTCCATTACCACTGTAGCTCCTCCTTTTTCTGCTTTTAAGATGACCATGTTCTCATTACCTCTTAAGTTTTTTAAGGCACTTAATTTTTCTTTACTTAAATTCCTCTTAGGTAGTTTGGCTCTATTGAAAATGACGGCACATTCTTGTCTCACAAGATCTTTGTCTTCATCATCAAGAGGTTTGATGCTGTCCTCAATATCGCAAATAATTTCTTCTTTAGGAATCCAGCTGGGAGCTACTGCGAAATTGAGTCCCTTTCTCAAAACCTCCATTTCTATATTATTTAATTCACGTGAAGAGATATTTACAACTTTTTGGTTGGTGCTACTTATGTGCGGCATGCTCTTAGGGTTTTTGTACTGAGTTACATTATAAACGTTATATTTTGATGTATTTTTTATAACGAAATCATGCTCCAGATTCGTATCCTACTAACATCGGTGGAATATCTGACTCATCGTTAGGCCCATCCCTTGTTTTGCACACGGTATTGTTCCGACTCTGATGGGGAACTAGAGAATTGGCAAGGCCGGTTGCATGAGGTGTCGGTGTTGCGATGTCTTCGAGTTACCAGGAACTTCCACTGCATCTCCTCTGAGGTAAGAGACCTGCCCTACTTTGGGGATTCAGGTAACATTAAGGAATTCTTATGCACATTCGAAGAAGAACTTCCCAAGGAACACAAGCTATGGGCCCTTAAGCTAGCCCTGTGTGAAACACCTGTGCACTGGTGGGATACGCATGGGAAGGTATTCCGCGATTGGGAGGAATGTAGGGATAAGATGATCCTGCAATTTGAAGCTCCAGCTGGGAGATGGATCCAAAAGTTCCTTGGGTCAGAATACCCACGCAGATGTTTGCTCGCATGGGAAACACAATGGTGCGACAAAACCCCAAACGAACGGGTCCACATATTTATCCATGCTCTAGGACAGCGTCCAACTGCATGGTATTAAGATGCGGAGATCCATTAGCACACTCGCCATTGGGAGAAGTTGCGAGATGATTTTCTGTGAACATTTAGGGTAGTTGATGTCACAGGAGTGCTCGACGCAGCTCTGTAGAACACTAACGCCTTGACTCAGGGTAGCCCAAGCTTGTATATCACATCTGAACCTAGGGAACGCCGGTACCACACATGGTTGAATACTGCAGCTTCAGCCCAACGGACGGAAAGGATGATCGTCGAACTATCCCAACTGTGGCACGGGACGGGATGCGCACGGTTGCCAAGTTGTTTAGGTTGTACCTAAATTGCATTACAACACACCTGACGTCGGCTATAATTCAAGATGCGCAAGCAGCACAAATGCTTCATCCAAGGTTGGTAGATCCGTGGGAAGGCCATTGAGTGTGAACAATGACATTCAGAACGTTGAACTCTGGTAAAAAGGGAATATTACCGTTATGGAAAACAGGCGGTTGGAAATTAATGCAGCAATTTATGGTGATTTTTTACCGTTTTCTTGATGGTAAGTTCCAAGTTAGATTCACTCTATCGTTGGATAGCCACAGGCACGATAAGGAAGAAAGGATAACTCTGATTAAGGCTCCATATCATCTCTGTAATCTGCATATATTATTTTGTTGCTTGATTGTCTAGACCTTTGGCACTTTGTTCATACCCAATCAACCTACTTCCATTGTCTGCGAATCTCCAAATTTAGGATCCCCTCCTTACATTGCTATGGCAGCCCCTAACCCCGCGGGCGCATCGGTGCCTACCAGTCCAGAGCATGCAGACATTATGTTAAGAAGGTCTGGGGACGCTGAGATTGATAAGCACATTTCCCTCTGGCTCCCTAAAGGGAAAATTTAATTTGAACCTTGCGCAGACTGGCGTCAAAGCTATATGATGGAAGTTAACACCCTGTCCAACCCTGGGATGATCACAAGCTCCAGCCGGACGGGCTCGGAAGCAGCCATGCAAGATGGTACGCAATTTCCGCAGATCACTATGAGCGCTAACGCAGTCGAGTCCCAAATAGTCCCGCGAATCACAGGACTGACTAACCAGGATACTCCATCTCCCCGGGGTATGAAACGGCACAGGGATACGCTACACCCTACCAGCAGTACTGGGCTAACTACCGACACAAGCCATGATTTTTCACTACCTAGCACTGTCCTAGACAGCGCCCACCTTCCAATGACTACGGGACTACAATTGGACTTGGTGCAGCTGCCCCGTGAGGCGTTACAAGGATTACACACCGCCATGCTTCAATAGATCCATTGTCACGACCAGACCACGTAGAAACAGCTCGATGTGGCCATGCCACTCATCACACAACAGACCGAAGATGTCTCCCTTGCTATCTCGCAAACGGCGCAGCTCAAACCGATGGTTCACCAGCTCGGCACAGAGGTCCCAGAGGAGCTCACCATAGAAGGCTTAGTTGCAGCACTAAGGGCATCCCAAACTGAAATACAGACCCTCAGGACCCAAATGGCCTGCCAAGTCACCACATTACAGGCCCAAGTGCAGCCTGCCACACCTCCAGAGGTACAAGCACAACATGCTACACTGGTAACAGAAGCTACGAGCATCATTACGAAACAGCTTACTCTGGGTACTCAGTTGCTCGAGGCAGCCATGCAGCTCTAGACAGTGGTCTATTTCAACCCATTTCTTTAGAACTTCAAGCAAGGCTTACGCCAGAAGGAAGTTGCTTTCGATCAGATCGAAGCTACCTTGCCCTCCCTAGTCCCTGCGCAGCGTCTAGCACTCTTGAAGATTAGCAATGCACTCCAAGACACAGTTACAGATCTCCGAAGAGAAAAGCATGCCATCACAAAGAAATTGAAACCCAGGGGCGACGCCGCCTTCCAGATATCACAGGGTGCTCATGACACAGTCATGCGACTCAACCAGATATTAGAGCAGGTTACCATGGCAACTGAAGGACTGACCTCCTAGAAGATGGTAGACATTGCACAGAGTGCGACTGCCCAGAGTAAAGAAGTATTACCTCCACTGATCGTAGCCATCAATACCTTACGTGCAAAGATAGAGACTGCACCACCATAGTGACTCGAAACGAGTCACAAGATTGTGTTGGGTGACTGTTGGAACAAGGTCTCCTACAAGCTGCGAAACTGGTCCGATTTTGTATAATTTTGATTATATTTAGTTTAGCGCAGGGGTTTTGGGGTGGGACAAAGCCCCAAAAAGCATTGTAATGGGTTAAAGAGTAGATCTGGAATCCGTAAACCATGGTTTGCGGACCATAGGAAAGATTAGGCTAGATTGTTATAAATAGAGGAACATTTTGAATTGTAAGGTAAGAAGATGATGAGCTCTTGATGCGAATTGTGGCTTAGTAGATTTGTTTGGGTTTTTGGGGAAAGGACTCCTGATGGCTGTGTGTGCGGAGATCCAGAGTCCTGCTGTGTGCGGACCCTGCTGCAATGTGTGCAGGTCAGGTTGGGTATTGTAAGAAGGAATTGACGGATTTATGAATAAGAAATGTTGTTGAGTAACTGAATCTATGTGTATTGTTTATGCGAATCTATGGTAATTGCTGTATTATGCGTATTCTATGTTAAGTTGCGAAAATACTGTGTAAGTGTTGTTACTACATCTGGATATATTCTGTTATTTTTTATGCAATACTGCGCTATTGTCTTAGAAGTATATAATTTATTGAGCACCGTAGTATAGTTTACCTTGCGCACGTGGATGCAAAGGAGACCTATAGATCCGGCTCTGTAATAGACGATCTGGTCATCATAAAGTTGGACGCAGCTCTTCTTGCATTACCTATCCTTTCTCTGGGTGCAAAAACCTGGTTCCAGCACCCACCCATACTACTTCGGGTGAGACTTTGACCTGCGCAAGTATGTCACTGCCGAAAGGGCCAGTAGTACAGGGGTTTGTTGGCAAACCTTGAACCTGGGTCAGGACCCCTCGAGCCAACACATTTCAATCTCTTTGATTTGATCAATTATATTTTCTGAGTTTTAATTTATGTTTTCGGATTCATTTTCAGAATGACTCAAATTCTGAGATTGATGCTCTGACTGCCCTGAATCATCTTTAGACATGTATTTTACTTCATTATCCAAGCTAATACTTGGAGTAGGTTTGTTGACATCTTCAATAGTCAATAAATCCAGAGGACTATTTTCCAGTCTCTTACTTCTATATGCTTGGAAGGCTTCCAAGTCATATTGATTTAGTTGATTGGATGCAAACTTAAGTACATCTGAAAACTTTTCAATGCCTTGAAATAAATCATCAAATCTATCTATCTCTTTCACAAAAGGTTTTACTTTGAGCTCTGTGATGTAGTTTTTAATCACATCATTAGGGTCATATGGTCGTCTTGGAATTACAGCCAAATTCAATATATTAACCTTTGAAACTTCCTTGTAGGCATGACCAATATCAAAAAGTGAAAAATTACCGCATTTTAAAGGGAAATTAGGCCAAACAGCCTTCTTAGCATCTTTAAGTTGTTTTGAAATACCATTTACAACAAGATGGTAGGCAATCTCTCTTGCGATTAATTTATCGGGAACATAATATGGAAAGACATGAGGAGAAGCATAACTCCCAAAGACTCTGATATATGTGAAAATTTCCTCTGCAAACCACCTAGCAACGGGCAGAATGTCTATACTGACTTCTTTGGAAACCCTGGGGGCTTTCTCATTGAATATAATCTGGTGCATAGGCAACATAGCTCTATGGAAAATTTTGTAAAAATGCAAATGGTAGTCAGATTCCCAGAGGGCTCTGTGGTAAATGTGGATTGGAGTAGGGTCTTGGGTCATCCATTTCCATCCCATGGTAGGAAAACTAGAAGAAGAGAAAATTGCGTCCATGACATAAGAACTCATATAAAAGGGGGGTGTTTCGGGAAATAACTCCCTAAAGGTTTTTGGGTCAGCAACCTTCACAGATCAGGGGCATGCCATTCAAGAATGACTCACTTAACCTATCTTTTATACTGAAAACTAGATATAACAAGTTGCAGAACTTACCCGAAATTCCAGCATTTGTAGTAGATCCCGCGGGGTGCAAACCCCCAGCAACCCGTCGTGCTTCGTAACCTGGAAATCAAGAAAGAACGAACATGATAGTCTAGTTGTACAGCTTATATAGTCCCTAAACGTCAATGTAACTCATGTATAATATCATAAGAACAATATAAAATACTGAATTAATTATCATTACACATATATAAAGAGATATAAACACGTGAATATCGGGAACAAGATGGTTCTTCTTATTATAAATGGCACGTACAACAATAGAAATATGGAGAGATCACCTGAATCCTTCCATGGTCTTCGAGCATACCGTCCTCTGGATCCGTCCGACCCTCACCTCACAAGAATTCTTCCAAGATGTGTGCACACTAGATGTCATATAGAATGATGAGCATCTCAAGGAAACAAGGGTTTCCTGAATATACCTTGGTAGTGCAGGAGGCATGAGAATATCAGACTTGAAATAGAACTCCAACAAAGTATAATATCTATAATTTTCTCTCTCCCTTAGGCCATACACATGAGGGGCTTTTATACTCCCTCAAAGTAGTTTCAGCAGTTGGAAACAGTTGGGCCACGGGCTGGGGTGGTTGAATTACGGGAATAACCATCACCCTGCCTCGAAAATAGGGAATTTTATATATTTTTTAATGATTTAAATGGCATATGCGAAAGAGTATGAATGGACTTGCGTATATACGTGGAAAAGTCTGGGCATAGTCGCGTATGGGTTTTTAGGCACTATTTTTATGAATTTGTTCAAGTTTGGGGGGAAAGGGTGGTCAAGCCCAAAGAGACAATCATTAATCCCATGAGAGTGAAAAATGATGCTATAACAGGGGTATTTCTCTTGATGAAACACTTATTTAATTCCTATACTCCATGATGTTTTTGGCTAAATTATTAGATAGTATATTTTCCCAATTCAGAATTAAGGAATTGACATTGCGTCAATTAATGGGACCCAATCTACAGAAAACCTAGTGGTGTCTGGTTTTGCATATAATCTAGACAACATATCGGCAGCATAACAATAAGGGGAATGAATTTGTGTTATTGGGTACATAACGAGTTTATCTCGTTTAAGCTTTCCCTGGTCTTCCTTCCATTCCTTTATGACTTTCATCAAGTATGGATGTTTTGCTCTAAATCTTTGAAGAAAATCTTTGTCATAGTTCTACTGTAGGACAGGTAAGTGGTACATTATCCTTAAATCTTATGCCCTGAATGACCCAAGATTATCGCCTTTTGAATATTTTAATGTTCTGTCTTATATGTTCAAGTGGTCAATTACCCACTTAACCATCTCTGTATAAGGGAGAATCTATGGCCTTTTTGCTACCTTATGGATGAATGAGCATGCAACGTCGAAGTAGGTCAGGTTTGAAGAAATAGACGCACCTACCGAAGAAACTTTGACTATTACCCTTGGATTTTCATCCTTGAAAGATTATACATTGCCTCCCATGAAGAACTTCCACAATCCTTGTTTCAGGTGGTCTCTAAGAATAGGGGAGACATATCTAAGTCCTCGGTAGGTGATGCTTGAGAAATTTCTTTGCCTTTCTTGCTCATCTCTATTTTCCTTGCTCCATTAAGTGGTTTCCTGATTTCAAGTGAACAGAGCAAACATTAAAAATATAGAGAATAGAGAGGTGCATAGAATTTTAAAAAATCCGGCGTTCAATCACTTCAACACATACTCGAAGTAGATATGAATCTATCAAAACCTTACTTCTATCGCGTGAAATGTCTATTGATCAATTTAAGACGTTGGTTTTCATATTCAGTTTGATTTGACGTGATTCATTTCACATGCTTGAGTAATTAACTACCATTTATCGTGTATCACAACTAATAACTATTTCCATTTGTGATGTTACCCATAAATCTTGCGAAATGCGATCTGCGCAAATCTCACATCGCAACTTTTATGCGCTATTGAGTTTGATTTTAGTTATATCCTGCGAAATGCAAAGTGCGCTTTCAAGAAATCATGTCATTGTGTTCTATCAAACCTTGGATCTTTATGTTTATTTATTTATTGGCTTGACAGGTCCGCTTAATCGCAACTTTGACCGAATTGTTTATAAGTTTTGATCGTTAAATGAGGCACAATGCGATTTTGGTTTATAACAGTGATTATAGCGTTTGCAATAATACTTTGATAAGATTTTGGAAAGGATTTAGCGCATATCGCAGCCCACATGGCTTAGTGGATTTTAAGTCATTTAAGTTTGTAAGCTATGCGGATTGCGATGCGAACTAGGGAATGAAAGCAGAAAAGAAAAAGAAACTTTATTTCCTAATGTTTTTTTTACTTAAAGCTAAAATTTAAATAAAATAGATTTCCTATTTATTTCTAAAGGGTCCTCATTTAGTAAAACTAAATGGGGGGTGTTGTATAGCACAACAGGTACTCAACTAGATCATATCTCAACTTATCATCCTCAATCCGATGGTCAAACTGAGATACTGAACAAATGTTTGGAAGGATATCTTCGTTTTTTTGTATCTTATAAACAAACACAATGGTTCAAGTGGTTACCTCTGGCTAAATGGTGGTATAACACTTCCTTCCATACTGCAGCAAAAATGACCCCATTTATGGCACTTTATGGATCATCCATCCCATCACATCATCTTTAAGAGAAAATTCTAAGGTTCAAGCAGTGGAATATCACATCAAGCATCAAGAACAAGTTCTCCAACTCTTAAAGGATAACCTAAATTTGGCACAAAATCGAATGAAACAACAAGCAGATCAACATCACAGTGAGAGAATTTTTGATGTAGGAGACTTAGTATTTTTACAGCTACAACCATACAAAAAAATATCCCTCAAGCATGGTAATAAGGATAATAAATTATCGCCAAATTACTATGGTCCTTACAAGGTGTTGCAAAAGATTGGTACTATGGCATACAAATTGGAGCTTCCTGCTTCTTCGCGAGTGCATCAAGTTTTCCATGTTTCATTCTTAAATAAGGTTATAGGTGACAAAATTCCAATTCAGAAAATAATGCCAGAACTTGATGAGGAAGGAAAAATCATATTTGAACCTAAAGCAGTCACGGAAACAATAAATCGGTAGCTACGAAATCGATCAATTTCAGAGTATCTCATCAAGTGGAATAACTTACCCACTAAATATTCTACATGGGAGGATGAGAATTTTATAAAAAAGCATCCAGAGCTACTCAAGAGTTGAGGACAACACTTTTTTGAAGGAAAGGGGCATATTAGGTCCCTATATTACTACTGTAGTCCCTTATTGTTTTTTTTGGTAAGTGAGTCTAAACTATATTAATTCAAAAGTAGAACAATACATATGCTATAGGTTGGGTTGTTAAGCTGCGCTTAGCCAATCCCAGCCTTTGTTGTGAAGTATGGTGCTGCCTCCGTGGAGGAAACCAACCCGAAAATGACATCAAACAGTAAATTACAAAATGTTTCGTAGCACCAGTGAAACTAGAGGTTCTGTGATAATAACAAGCATGAAAAAAAACTAAGAAGAGTTGAGTTGTTACACAAACATGAGTCTTCTGCATCATCATCTCTATCTATAAATTCCTCCATAATGGGACAGGAGTACTCCTACGCAGTGTCATCCTCTTCAGCGGTAGGTTGACACGGAGGCCTGGAAGCAGGTGCGCAGAGGATGGGAGCAACTAGGTACTCGGCATCTGGGACTCGTGTCCAGGTACCTTCCGAGTCCATTATCCATACAATTGTGTCATCCCCTTCATACTCATGTGTAGTGAGTAGCTCAACCTTATGGAGCAAGGGGTGCTCCTGGTGCACAATGGTGGATTTTCATGGTTTGCTTCTGCCTCTCTACATTACATGAGTGGGGGCATCCTCCTCCTGGTCGAGTTCGGGACTTTGGGGGTCCTCACTAGCGTGATTGCCCGAGGAGGAGCTTCAACAGATTCCAAGCGATTATCAAACCCCTGGTGGTAGCGACCAGGGAGCGCACCTCTCTGTCCACCTCTGATGGTGCGTTGGTGCAACCTAGGGGACATGGTCAGATGAGGCAGGGAGAGGATGAGGATCTGAGATGAGGTGAGGAGCAACTCTAACCCGAGACGAGAGGTGCACAGCGAGCATTTATTGGACAAGGAGGTGTGTTGAAAGAGGGTTCATATTAAGGGGCACAGGATAGTGGAAGCACACAGGCTGGTAAAACTAACAAGGCATGTGGAGCCGAGGAGAGGCACACAATCAAGGGAGTACACAACTCGGGGGATTCTGCATAGCGCAGCACTGGGGGGGAGGCTACGTGGAAAACTAGGCACACAGGAGGGCAAGGACTGAATCAAAAATAACAGAAGGAGAAGACTTTGAATGGCTTTGTGCTGCAAGTCCTCTCCTCTTCTAGGATTGTGACAGATGCGAAGATGTTGAGCATTATTATGCTTCACTCACTGTTGTAAGTGATTTCATGAGTAGGCATGTGCGTAGAGTTATGGCTGCACATCATATCCTTCCAGAAGATCATTCAAGAGATTGTGGAAAAGTGGTGCCCCTGAGGGGATGATGTTGTCTTTGTGTGTCTTCATGATGCCCAGTCTCTATCATCTCATGCAAATGATTACAGGAGTGAGGATCCACGTCATGTGAAGGCATGCGCTGCAAATCTTCGTCCTCTCGAGCGTGGGAGAGACTGTGTTCAAGTGTGCTACTACTGTCACCCACATCCAAGGGTGTAGTACCTTATTGTTGTTAGTGTATCCCCCTTATTGTTATTATTGTACCCCTGTACCCCCAATGTCGTTATTATTGTGCCCTTAAATTATTATTATTTTTGGTAGTTTAGAATAAATCCTAATCACCCACGGGTTTTGAACTGGTGACCTTGCAAACAAAGTGCCTTAACAGTGCACCCTATCACTGACTGCTCTACACCACATGGGCTTGTGCCCTTACATTATTATTGTTAGGTCGGCTAGGATTATACTGTGACCCCATGGACTCCTATATATAGAAGGAGGTTTTGTCATTTGTATCATCCAATAATTGTTCATTTATGTAATGTAAATGAGGTTGCCCCCTCGAAGTGGCTTATTTCTAAGGCATTGATCTCTCTATTCTTCTATTTTTGGATTTGGTTTCATAACAAAGTTGTATCGAGAAGAAAGACAACTCAAGGAGAAGAAATGGCTTAGGAAGGAAGAGTTGATCATTCTTTCGGATCTGATGTAGTATTTGTGGATGCTTTCACGACCTTACAAGCCATGGTTGAGGAGATGTACTTTGAGTTCAATAAGGTGAAAGAGGAAGATAAACCCAAATATGAGGAAGTTGATGCATCAGATTCCAAAAATCCTAAAGATGAAGGACCATCTGATTCAGGTAAAAGGATAGAAACTAGTGATGATAAAAAATAACCTATTTCTTCTCTTTTTGGTGGACAACCTTAATCGTATTCTCCAAAACATTTTCTTAAATTGGATGTGAAATTCAATTTACCCATGTATAATGGTGAAAATAATGTTGAGAAACTTGATAACTAGATTAGACATATGGAGGTGTATTTTAGTGTGCAACAAATTTCTGATGATGTGATCAAGATTCGATTGCCTTCGCTTCGTCTAGAAAGCACAACACTCATCTGGTGGCAGAGTAAGTTACATCATGGGACTCGGCAGATTGGTAAGATTTTTCCATCATGGCATTAATTTTTTCTGAACTTAGAAAGTAATTATACCCGTTGGGATATAAGGATAAATACTTAATTGAATGGCAAAGTCTTAAAGTTAAGAAAGGAAAATCAATATAGGAATACACATATGAATTTCGCAAGACGACATTAATGCTTGATATTCCCTTACATGCACAAGAAACTATATTTAAATATATAATAAGATTACCTGAATATATTCATAATATTGTATTCATGTTTAGTCCTACTAACCTAGATGAAGCGGTTGTTCAAGCAACTTACATTGAAGCAGGAAAATATAGAGTTGGTGTATCATCAGAATCAGCGTCTAGAAAAGAGGGTAAAGGTAAGGGAAAATCCAAGAGGAAAATTTCCATTAATATGGAAGAGGAGAAGATCCCTTGCAAGCACTGAAATAAGGAAGGGCGTGATGAAGAAAATTTCTGGAAACTACACCCTCACAAGCGACCAAAGTGGTCTAAAGGAAATAAGGGTAAGCAAAAAGTTGCAGCAGCAATAGCGCCAACAGATTTGGGTTCGGAATCAAGTGATGAGGCTCAAATTGCAGTAGGTTTGATAGGTAAATCTAATGATGGTATTGATTTTGATCGTTCTTGTGATTAGAAGATATGCGAGTTATTTCACATAAGGGTTATTATGAAGCATACTAAGATCGATACTTTGATTGATAGTGGATCTCAAGTTAGCTTAATTTCTGAGGAAATGGTTAAGCAGTTGGGTTTAAAAACTAAAATTCATCATAAACCTTGTACATTGAATTGGATGAGTAAAAGTCATAAGTTGCAAGTAACTAACTAATGTGTGTTACAATTTGCAATTACATCTCAATTTGTGGATAAGGTAACATGTGATGTAGTACCACTAGATGCATGTGGAATGGTCTTAGGTAGTCCATATTTGTGTGATCGGGAAGCAATATTATACGAGGAATCTGTATCACTTGTTTAAAAGGTGAATTGAATATATTGTGCATTCTGATCCTTTAAAGGCAACAAAATCTTTTAAAACAGTGGAACAATTAAAGAGGGAAGCTTATGCAATTAAAACTATGTTTGTACCATCAACAACACTTAAGCATAAAACAACTAAAACAAATCATAAAAATGTGCTTAAGGAATCAGAAATTGTAAAACAAGTATCGTTGCATGATAAGTTGAGTTGTGTTCTAGTTATGATGAGTCAACAGGGTACAGTTTCATTTATGTCAGTATGTTTTTATTCATATTTCTTCTTTTCAGTAGTATGTGTGTTATAACAACAAACATGGATGTAGAGATGGATGGAAAATTGAACAGTGTGCTTTGCATTTTTTATGTTGTGCTGATGATTGTGTGGATGAGTAACATGTACAGATCCAGAATAGGGTGGCCCAAAGATACCAGGTAGGTGGAGAGATATTGTTCACCTTAAAATATTGTATACAACCATTTGCTGGTCCAAAAGGTCTTAGTGGGGAGGAATGATCAGGAATGATCTGAATCATCTGAGATGATCAAGGAGTGATCTGGAGGATCCAAAAGATGCTCAAAGTTTTGGAAAATATTTGAAAATAAAAATTTTCATATTCTTTTTAAACAACATCATTGTGTATATTTATTCATTCTAAATCCAACGCAACTTGAACGGGTGAAATCTGACTTCGTATGAAGAAGTTATACAAAGTCAAAGTTTAGGTCCAAACAGGGAAAACAGTCAAAGTCAAAGGGTCAACACATGGTTCGATAGGTAAAATTCAACGAATGGTTATGGATCATGGTTCCACATATCAAGGTTCAAACCACCACGTGGCATCACCAGATGAAGACAAGTGGAAATTTTTGGTTGGTGGCATGTGGACCAACCACATGGTAACACATGGCCCTATCAGAGGGTAACACGTGGTTTTTCTTGGTTGGTCAAAACTTTGTTAAGCAGACCAACAGAATGGACGAGATTTAGTCTTGCAACCTCTTGGAAACAAATTATATGGCTTACCATTAGACTACAATAGTGGTTCTTTTTATGTATAGCGGGAATATTATATTTGAATTCTATTGGCGCCCCATATGGGGGAAGGGACCATATATGGCGTCTCTGCCATATCCCCATAGTCATCCATGAATTAATAATTAGAGATGACATCATATGAAATGGGCACATATGTTGGATAAGGCCTACGAGCCATAATGTAACATATACAATGTATGTGGTATGGTGGGGTGGTGGGTCCGTTGACCCTACCACCATATCCTTTGTTGAAAATTAAATATTTGCCATATATATCACACAACTATTGCCGAAAAAATCACATAAATTGTGGATTAAACCCCCAACCTGGGGTTATATAACCAACACGCTCAACCATTGAGCCACAAGGTTCATTTTTTGAACATTTTACAGTGTCATTTCCTTTTTAGTTTCAGCAGAGAGTGTTTTTGGCTTATTATGGCCATTTGAAGACCGTTTTGAGCGCAGAAAGAGTCAAAACAAGGGTTTTTAGGCTTTCTAAATGCACCGGTGCCATTATTTCGACAAGCTAGAGCTTATATTTTGATGTATAAGAATTTTACCATTTTAATAAGAGGCCTCCCCACTAAAGACCGGGCCCGGGACATATGCATGAATATCGAACACCGTAATCAACGTGCTAGTGTCATTGGATCTTGTGTCATTTGTTGTTAATGTATACTTACTGAAATTTCCTTTCAATTTTATTATTCCCTTTAAATTGATCTCTTTTTTAATGGTGATTTTAATTACATGCAAACACTTTTTAAAATTTTAATAAACTTGTATCAATTTCGATTGGGATTCATATCAAATGGAAATCCTGATGTGCACAAAAAGATTAGGTCATCCAAAAAGAGAAATTGGACACCCTTGGATGGCTATAAATAAAATTCAATTGTCCCTCATTTGGATATCAATCAATAGTTCTTATTTCATTGGTTTGGCTTGTACAACTCTGAATTTAGTTTGCATAGGTCAAAAATTGCAAGGTCTGAAGCTTGCACGTGTGATTAGGGTTTTTGGTTCTCATTCCCAGCGATGTTACAAGGTATTTTTGGTTGCAACCGCATGCACACAGGCTCATGAGTGTGGTTGGAGGGTTTCAGCTGCACACACATCTCTCTTTGCGTGAATGGAGCTTAGGGTTTGATTTTTACAATTGACCGCAGTTGATTGTTGATATTTGATGATAGTTGGTCGCAGGCTTCTGAATCACGGTTTTTATTATTATCATTTTTGGGTTGATCTCTTGGATGTTGTTTACTTGATTTTGAAAGATAGTTTTGTGGTTGAATATATGGATGACTATACTCTCTCTTTGCTTAAACATTCAATGAAAATCTAATAATAAGAAGAATTTAAAAGGGTTTCCCCCCTTGTGAGGTTTTTCCTTGGTCTCCGACCAACCCTGGTGCCTCTATGTGTGAATGATTTTCTTCTATTGTTCCTTTATGTTATGTTGCATTGATGATGATATTTTTATTTCTATATAATTGCATATGTTGTTGAATAATGTTATAATTTTGTGGGTTGAATTCAATGTGTAAATGATGAAATGCAATTATTTAAAGCAAAGAAGAATATATCCCTAAGAAAAATTAACATCTTCCTATCGTTGTTATGTTTTGTTAATGATTCTTCCCGCTATGTAACTTAATGCCTTTTTAAAAATTGGGTGCGAGATGGTTGGTTTGGGCCCAACCAGTCCAACTTTTCACACCTCTAATAGACAACATTGTGTTGTGTGACATTTAAAGGAAGTGAGTATTTATTATTTGAGCATTTTCATATGTGTTATTCGATATAGTCTTTCTTTCATACTCTATCTTTCTTATTTTTAAAAAGATACCTTGATCTATGAACTGAAATTTTTTATTACCTAGATCTTGAAGGTTTTCATTGGATATTAATGGAATCCTCTTGTTTCATTGTTATTTGAGTCGAGTAGTGTTAAGGCTAACACCTCGAATCGTTACTCTAATTTATATGATTTGGTTGAATTAATATTTTCATTCAGAGTTTTTCTGGGTATTGGTGGTTTTAAGTTCGAAATATTTGAAGGTTATTTGGATTTGATATCGATATATGAAAGACTATTTTCTTTCAAAGCCCTGGTTCCATATTTATGTGAGCTCGATTCCACAAATATTTTATCTTTGAGTGGTTGTTTTTCATATGACATGGTGGTAGTAATACCTGCATTAAGGTTTTCTTTTATAGGTTTTGGTGGCTTCAGATCGAAAGCTTGAATGGCATAAGGATCTAATATAAATATTTACAAGTTTCCTCTCTGAAATTATTAAACCATTCTTGATCTAAGATAATGAAGGTACCTTGTTTCTCTTAAAATATCTTATGATACAAGGTGTGAATTAAATATCATAGAGCTCACGGAAACCCTATATTGTTACAAACTTGGTTTCCCTTTAAATTGCAAAGTCATATTAAAGTGCTTGCTAGACTAACCTAGTTCCTAGAAGATTTACAACAAGTTATTTACACAGACAACATGAGTGGTTAATTATATTCTTTTGGGTTGAGGTGTTTTGATTTTCTTGACTGGTGCATGTGTGGAACGGGAATTTATGGTGTTTCAAGTGGATTAGTATAGAAAGGATTTGCTAGAGATTGGTTTATTATTTCATCAATGGTTATTTTAAATTAGGGTTACATCTTAAAAGTTGGTATTATTTATTTTTATCTGCAATGCTTTCTTTCATTATTTCGGATCTAGAGTTTGGAATGTTATTCAGTTTGAAGGAGTGAAATAGTGTGTGATTAAATTTTATGCAAGCTCATACATTTAATTAATGCAATAGTAGCACCACAATTTGTTTTCAAAAGCAAAAAGAGTGAAGAATTGTAGTGTAGGAATAGTTTGAAAACTTGTGTGGATTTCCAAGCACTCTTTTGGTATTGCATGACTGAGTCATGTGTTCTTGTTGGGATTTTTTATTATTTTTCCAAACTATAGACTTTGTTTGAGATATGATTTGACAAGTGAAGTAGCAAGAGCCTAAATTTATCATTGTTTATTTATGTTAATAAAGTTTCCAGAGTATTAGTGCACGAACTGAGATTGGAAATTTATCATTTTTCTTTAGAACTTAGAGTATTGATAATGTTGGTTTGGAGGAAGGAGTGATATTTTGTAGGGTTTCTGGAGTCTCTTGGTATTTACAGTGTTGCATCTTGAAGCTTACGAGCCTTAGATTTACAAATAAGTGTTGAGTCATCTATAAGTCAATATTAACACCCAAATTTTTGGTGTTGTTGTCGAGGAGGTGCTTAAAGAGATTCTGGTAAACTTATGATCGAATTGTTTTCTGCAGTCGAGTTTTGTGTTATTTTTTTCCCAGCAAGTGTGCTTCTATTGATGTTCTTTTTGGGTGGGTGAGTTTTATTGTTAAAGGGATTCTTGTAGGTATATTTTTTTTTTAATAGATACAGTCTTTGGAATGATTTTATGTTTTGGCAGACCAATAAGTAGTTTTCATAATTTTTATACAGTTTTATGATTATATTTTTATTTTTTTAAACATGAATGACTAGGAGTAAATGACAAAAACCTAGGAAAGGTAGGCCCAAAGCTGATAATTTGAAAATTTATAATCCTTGGATTGGGTTTGTTGCAAGTCAATAGTCCATAAATACTCAAACCAATCAATCTGGTACGTTACAGTTGGATTCTAGAAGCACCAATTTAGGTGTTTCACAACAGCAACAGGGAAGAAGGTAATTTTTGCATCTAAAGTTTAAATTATTCAACCTTCATCTAGTATAGGGTTTAGTTTATTTGGAGGAGGAGGCATGCACTATTCCAGGTAGATATTTGTGACCACCTGCCTATTCCACTAGGACCCCCAACATTGTTTCTTTCAGGTTTCTTAATTGTAGCATATTTTACTATTTTTGGTATCCTTTTCGGGTCTTGAACTCTCAAAATAGTTTCGAGGCCCTAAACGTCGTTTTTTTTTAGAAAATGGGAAAATGTGTCACCCATTTTCCAAGTTTGTAGTTGAAATTTGTATTCCTTGAATAGATATTTCTAACGAGGTTCCATATGCGTCAAACAAGTATCATATGCCAAAGTTACGACCTCTAGAAGTTGATGTACCGATTTACTCCAATGGGGCCCACAAAATTTTGGTGCTTCATCTCGTAGGGTTAGGTTTTTGGATGTTTAGAGTTAACCATTTTTTCTCAATAATAAATAGTCTTTTGAGCCTGATTTAAAACAGTTCAGAACACACGCAGTTGCCACATCTCTTCTTAGAGATAAGCTACCATCGCCTAAGCTAGTTTATTTCCATTTTGCATGTGAGCAGTTTTCAGTACTTTGTTATTAATGAAACTAAGTTATGTCTTCATTGTAGCTCTGTGTTTTTGTTTGTATTTGTATTTCATTTTATTCCTTCATAAATTTGGATCATGGACATTCATGGGAATGAAAATGGTGAAGGTATTAGTGAGTATGATCCACACAGAAGAGTCAGAGGATCTGGAGAAAATGATCAAGGGGAACTCAGTTTTGAATTCTCAATTGTGGACCTTAATGCTAATGTACATATGAAAAATATTTTTCCTTCAGTTCTTCCTCACTTTCACGGTAAGGTGCAAAAATACCTTGGTGCCTTTTTGTTTGAGTTTGAAAATTTGTGTGGAAGTTATGATTACTCTGTAGATGCCCAGAAATTAAAACTCTTTCACGCAACCTTGAAGTACTATGATTTACATTGGTTTATGGGGTTGGGGGGAAGCATTATATGTACTTCGGATCAAATGAGGAGATATATTTTTAAGGAAATATCAAGAGTATTGTAAAACACATGAAATGAAAGATGAGATTTTCATAATTACACATGTGAAGAAGAAAGCTTAGAGAACTATCTTGAAATATTTTTATATATTCTCCGAAGGTCCAAGCATAAATTGGATCCTAGAACTATTAGGACCTTGTTTTTTAGAGGACTTTTGGATTAATTTATGAATATTTTAAATAAGTTAGCATAGGGATATATTTATCAACTAACATCTGATGACATTTGTGATCTTTGCAGAAAATATTCACATAATCGTTCGATATCTGGTAGGGGTCTAAGAAGTGGTTTGAAAAATGTTCATTCTGGAACACTTGATGTTGTTATAATGCAACTTGAGCATAAAATGAATGATATGAAAACTGAATTAATGAATACTTTTAGTACGCAGATAGATTTTGTCAAATTTCAAAGAAAATTAGAAGATGAATAGACTGTCTTGTCCATTTTTTTCCCAGAATGTAGGAAAAGGCATCCTTTACATGAATTTCCTGCAAATTTCCTTGTTATTAAAATTTTTGTTTTGTGTGCAGGTAAACATCCTACAAAGGAACGTACCCCTATACTAGGATTGAAAGCAATATTTGAAGGGAAGAATTCGTTACTTGAACCGTTGCATGCCATGGGAATGAAGAAGAATTGGAAATAGGAAGGTACAGGTGCACATTATGAACTTGCACCTTATTTTCTCAATTTTCATGGTCAGTTACAACATCCATATCAAAATTGGAACTATTCCCACCAATGGAAACTAGGGTACTGACAATAGTTTGGTCAATCTCTCCCTTGGCAGCAAGGGTGGAGGTGGCTTTTACAACCTCAATTTCCGTAACCAATGCCATCGCAACCATCTTATTTTACACCATATCCATATTTTTCACATGTGCAGCCTTCATACCAGCTCCCCTAGCATAGCAAGCGTAGCCTATGCCACCTCCATTACCATTAACACCACCTTTTAGGCCACCTCAATTGCTCACATGACTGATACCCAATCCAAATAATAAGTTGGTATAATAGATTCATTTGGCTAAGTGACACAATTTCCCCACTTATCATATCATGCTAGTTGGGGTCTGTGTCCTTCAACTAAGATCGGGAAAGGTGATTGAACCACAAAAACAAAAATCCATGTTTGTTGTCATTAAGGAGAGACATGAGGAGGAGGAAAATCCTAATCATTCAAACAATGACACTATGTTATAACCTATTCTCGTAAACTCAGAGTCCCTACCATGTTCTTTGAACCCGCCTCCTATCCAGAGAGGTTAGTTCTGTAGAAAATCATTCATCCCCTTGAGTTTGACCTTTCTTCTTAGTTGAGGAACATTTGTATTAAGATTCTTATACTCCTAGATTTAAAATATGTCCCCATATATTCCAAAACTATTAAGAATATATGTATCAAAAATCCAGGAAGGAAGATATCATAACACCATACTATCCAGTTTGTTGGTAAGGCATCTGATTTGATGACAGGACATACGTTTGTAGATAAATATACTGATCCTGGAAATCCAGTTGTCTCTATAGAAATTGATGGTATCCTAGTCCCCAATGTTTTGATTGACCTTGTATCATCCATCAATGTGATGACCAGGTATACTATGGAGCAGCTTCGGCTGATTCACATACATCCAAATCCCACTATGTTAGAATTAGCTGATCGATCTAAAATTAAACCAGAGGGGGTATTGTACGATGTGATTGTCTCAATAAATTCATGGGAATACCCTGTGGAATTTAATGTCCTACAACACAAAACTTCTAATATGGGGAATCCTTTCATTTTAGGATGACCACATCCTGCCACATCTTATGCTTAAATCGGTTGTCACTTCGACGACATGTTTATTATGCATGGGGACTCTAAGAAGAAGGTCACCCTGTATCCTCTTGCCATATTTATTCAAGAGCTCTGTGATACTTTGTGGTTAGATGATGATAGTCATAATAAGGAAACTTAGACTCTCTATATGATAGGCTAGATTCATCAGTATGCTGAGTGGATTGAGGAGAGTTAGACCCGTGACTTTCTTGGTTACTTTGATATTATGCGTTTTAATTGCTTCATAATATCTTTAGTCCAAGTTTCCAAGAAACTTGTCATCCACAATCTTCATCACCACTACAGAACTTGATAGCTATTCATGAGCCTAACACTGCACTTGTTGAGGTGAGTCTAGGAAAATCCTTACATATTAGTTCAGAAGTTGACCCATATTAGCAAGAGCAACTTGTGAAAGTGTTGCAAGATCACCTTGATACATTCGCATGGAGCTATGAGGACATGAAGGCCATTCCTCCTAAAACTTGTACTCATCAAATTTATATTTAGGAAGGCCCTTGACCTGGTCAATAACCCCAAAGATGAATAAACACTACGCTCTGAAATATTTTAAAGAAGAGCTTCAAAATCTCTTGGACGTTAGCTTCATTTATCCTATATCTAACAACCAATGTGTCTCCCCATTGGTAGTGGTCCAAAAAAAGTATGGGAGATGGCGGATTTGTATCGACTATTGGGAATTAATTAAATCCACCCTCAAATATTACTTTCCACTTCCCTTCATTGACCAGGTACTAGATACCCTCGCGGGTAAAAAGTACTTATCTTTTTTGGACAATTTCAGCGGTTATAACCAAATACAAATTACATCAGAGGATCAAGACAAAATCACCTTCACTTTTCCTTGTGGGATATTCACTTATAGAGTGCTTCCCTTTGGACTATGTAATGCCCCTGATAACTTTCAATAGGAAATCTTGGAAATTTTCACTGACCTCATGTTGAAAATGGCAACAAGAAATATTGAAAATGGCACCCATGAGGATTCTGGTTTAATTTTCCCTTAATTAAATAAGAAGTAAATAATAATTCCACGTCACATGATACCTTTTAAGTGTTAATTGAGTCATTAAGACTTAGTTAGCTCGTTCAATTCGATTTGGAGGTCAAACTAGAGGCATGTAGGGTGTCTGCTACTTTTTAGGAGCCCTCGTTGATTTATTTGTGACTTTTAATTAGTTAACCCAATTATTTGAGTTAAAATCAGTTTAACTAGTTCTAACTGAGAGATGAGCTAGTGATAGATCGAGTGAACTAAATCTAATTTAATTCACAAGTAGTGATCAATCAGTTAACTGATAATTTGATATAAATAGTTCTTTCATGTTAGTTCTAAGGAAGGCCCAGTTGAGATTGGGGTTAAAGGGAAGATAACTATTAGTTGTATAATTAGAAAATTGTACAGCTCATACATGAGGTCATCAAGTTGTCTTGAAGAAAATTCAAAATAAATTCTTGGTAATTTATTTATTAATAGGTTTATAATTCCTCCAAGAATGTGTAAACAGGGCTGGTTAGATAGAGGCAAAGAATTGGTTAAGAATTGGACCGATTTTTCCTACATCGGAGTGAGACAGTCAAAAAAGTGCAGAGGTTTCTCATGAAGGGAAATAGAATTGTATTGTTTCATGATCTTGAATTTATGCAATATACATATAGCGGGGTTGTGAGAAGTTTCTTTCCCCATATATATCTTGTGTTGTGCAATTGATAATTTATTTCTCTTACTTGTTATGTGATTGTACGATCAAAATTGGTTTGCGCAATTTCTAGAAGTGATTCCATATTTTGTTTTAGTACATTACAAGATCAGTTGAATATATTTAGATATTTCTACATGGTATCAAAGCAAGAATCACAATACAAGAGAAGAACCGGAGTTTGTTTTGAATAGGTACATCGAATTTTCAGATTTATTCTTCAAGATCAGCAGTAGATCAAGATGTATTTCAATGGCTTGAGACTCCAATACTCCCTTGAGGGAAATTAAAATTACATAGCATGGAAGGATAGGATGGAGGTAGTGCTAGAGGAAAATGGAATGAGGCATTCATAGACAATGATAGTCCCCAAACCGCAGCAGAAAATTCTCAAAATCTTGATGCATGGAACAAGAATGTAGTAAAGGCGAGAAGGATTTTGTTAGAAGGAGCTCGAGATGATATTGTCTCGAATCTCCATGGAAAGGAAACTCCATATGCAATGTGGAAGGCCTTAAAATATCTAGTTTGGAATAGCAGCGACCACAGGAAGCTGGCACTAAAGGACAAGCTTAGAAAGATCAAGATGGAGGAGGGCGAGACGATACCAAAATATTTGACGAAGTTCACTCAATGTAGATATGATCTTGGAAGTGTTGGTGTGACATTATCCTAGGATGATTTGCAGATCCTAGCAATTCTAGGCCTTCCCAAGAGTCGGAATAGTTACCAGGACTCGGTGAATGGGAGGGAGAAGCTACTAGAGTGGGAGAAACTTTGGTATGACTTGGTAAAAAAAGAGATAAGGCGTAGCACTAGAGATAGGACCTATTCCAAAGACAAAGAAGAATATTTTTCATTAGTCTAAAAAGGCAATAAATCTAAGGGAAAGACGTCCCAAGGTGAATAGGGCAAGAGAGACTTGTCCAAGATCAAGTTTTTTCAATGTCATGAGTACGGGAACTACGCCATGAAATTTCCACAGAAGGAAAGCAAGAAGGAGCCTGCAGTTGCAGCAACAGGTGAAGCTCTAGCTTCACAGTTCAAGCTTGCTTTTTCTCTCATTGCATGCATGGCCAGCATTGTAATGTGATACATTTGGTATCTTGATAGTGGTGCCTCATTCCATATGACGGGGAATAGAGATATATTCAATGATTTAGAGGAAAAGGAACTCCAACAGAACACGGAGTTTGGAGATGACAGGAGGTATAGCGCGACTGACATAGGTACAGTTACCTTTCAGAGGAGGTCTGGCTCCCCTCTCAGAATGACAGATGTTTTGTTTGTTCCAGGACTAAAGAAGAATCTTCTTTTCGTAGTGGTATTGGAAGACTGTGGCTATGATGTGATATTTAGAAAAGGAAAGGTTTTCCTTAGACACGTCGCCACGAGACAGGTGAAACATATCGGTGTGAGATTCAAGAACCTATATGCTCTCAAGGTCGAAGATGCACGCAAATATTTGAGGGGAAAAGTGAAGGTTAAATACTTGGTGGTTGAGAGGGAGCATGAATTACCTCTCAACATGCAGCTTCAGAAGAAGCCTCATAAAGTTACGAAGTAGCCACAATTAGAGAAGCAGAGAGGAGACCGAGTGGAGGCATCCACTCAAGCAGAGACTGTTGGAAATATTGAGAGGGGGGGTGAATCAGTATTCCTTCCAATTAGTATTATTTTTAATCTTTCAAAGAATTAGTTAATCTTCAATTATTATTAGTGTTTGTAAAATGATAGCAGTAAACAAAAGGAAAAAAAAATACACACTGTTTTTAAGGTGGAAACCCACTCCGAGACAAAAACCACCAAAATGATTTTCTAATTTTTTTTTAATCTTTAACTCCAATTGAAAAGAAAGCTCCAACTTTCTAGAATCTAGAAAAGCATTCTTATCCAGCTTCCACTGGATGGACGCTCCAACGCTCGAGATTCTTCAGTAGTCAACTGAACGGATGCCCCAACACCCAATGAGCTACAACTCACCCTAGCACCACCATACCACCCTGAAGATTTCACGGGCTTGAACCTATTGGTGGCTTCATGCACTAGCCTAGCACCACCCTACCAGCCTATAGAGGAATAAAATAATAATGGACTCTCGTACCAGGGAAAATGGTCCACTTTACAATGATATATAATGATGTAGAAGAAGAAGACACACAAGACCATAACCCCAACTATGACACAACACCTAACGATGATCCTAGACCTCCTGAAACTACCTCTTCAACTCTTAGTAGATAGAGACTTTTACAACTTTTACAATGACTCAGTACAACGGTACCTTTACAATGATTGTATCCAGTGTTGCCCACTAGAAGACTTCATGTGGTGAACTTCTTGTTGTTGTTCTACACCTTGATTGTTGCTCTTGTCTTGCCACCCTTTCTCACTCTTCAAAACATCAGATCATGCATTGAGTATTATATTGATGAATATATAATATCTGCAAAAAATCTTCAAGGAAATACCCATGACATGATAATAGCAAAACTTCCCTCATCCTACAAAGCATATGTCAGTGCTAAACAAAAACAACAAATTAGAATACAAAGAACCTAATGCAATTAAGAGATGAACATGCATATATAGAAGATACTTACCTGGAGCATACCTCTGCTGCATCATTTTGCTGCACCTTGCTTTGCTTTTCTGTCCTATAAAGTCTAGTTCTTTGCAGCCCTTGACAGCACATGATCTAGCTTTTTCTTGCCTTCTAGGAGCTCAATATTGAATCTGATGTATCTCTGTGATTTCAGATCCCCAATATGTGATCTTTGGAATTGTAGTAGCCCTGTGATTCTTCTTTCCAATGCCATAGTTCTGACCCGATTTGGATTCTTCAAGGCAAAGTTATTCCCAATCTCTCACAATTACCTAATTATGGACTATTTCAGTAGAGCGAACTTGTACAGCATGCCATGTGTCATTGTTTCCTCATTCAGCTCTAAAATTAATACAAAATAAACTACAGTTTTTTCACTATCCACCACTTTTTACAAAATCCAAATCCGCTTCTCAGAGAGAGAGTTATGAATATTTTCCCAAGGTCGCCTCTTTGGGATGAAATTCGGAAGCCTACAAAAACCCGAACTCCCACATATCATATCTCCGAAAATATAGCGAACAAAGATTTGAAATTCAGACACGAGCTTCATTAGGCATTCATCCAAGTGGATATTTTTTTCAGCATCTGAAGCTTCGCAGAAAAAATTTTATAGTGAAAATTACACAGTGACCTTTTTTTAGTAGCGAAATCCCTTACATGAGGAGGATATGAGGGTCACAATTTATATAAATGCTTAGGTCGAGAGGGTATTCAAAAAGTGAACGTTGGAGAGATTTTAGGAGCTTAAAAAATTATTAATTATTGACTATTCAATGACCACAACCAATTATTAGTGTCATGCCACAACCCCGTGGGGTTATAGCCCACTAACTGGGGTTACTAACTTCAAACATGAATATCTCTCAAACCGTGAAGAATTACGTGGCATGCAATATATCAAAAGAAACATCTCAAAAAGTAGCAACCATACCAAATATCCTTGACTCATAATAGACTAATTTGTCGAGTCAAAATTCCCATGTAAGATCGAGGTAGCCCCTGGTGCTACTTGTTTTGACAGCAATGACAACCACTGATGAAAAAACTCCCCCTTTGGCATTGATGGCAACACAAGTACTCCCCCTGCGATCATCACACCTCTTCCTACAACATACTCTCCCCCTTTGACATCAATGGCAAAGGGTAACCCCCCCTACACACAACCATCCTACAAACTTGTAAATACTTCCACTCCCCCCTTATTTTCTGAATAAGGAAAATCTAATGAGAACTTGGGAGAATCCCAAGCTTCTGGCGAAGATATTCAAATGCTTCACGAGGTAAATGTTTAGTGAAGATATCAGCAATTTTCTCTTTTATACCAATATATTCAAGTTTGATATTATTTTCATCGACTTTTTCTCTAACAAAATGATATTTGATCGGAATGTGTTTTATTTTTGAATGCATGGCAGGATTCTTGGAGATGTTGATAGCGTTGGTGTTATCAGAGAATATGGGAATAGGATCACTAAATTGTACTTGAAGATCTTGCAAACTTTGTTTCATCCAAAGGACTTGAGTACAACAAGTTGTCGTTGAAATGTATTTTGCTTCTGCTTTAGATAACAAGCTTGAGGTTTGATTTTTGCTTAACCATGATACAAGACAACCACCTAGATAGAATGTTTCTCCACTAGTACTCTTACGATCATCAATGCTTCCTGCCCAATCTGCATCTGTAAAGGCTTGAATAATGATATTGTTACCCTTGGGATACCACAAGCCATATTCTATTGTGCCCTTTAGATATCAAAGAATTCTTTTGACGGCAATAATGTGTGATTATTTTGGTGTTGCTTGGAATCTTGCTACATGTCCAACTACTTGCATAACATCTGGTCGAGAGGCTATTACATATAGAAGACTACCAATCATCAATCTGTACAACCTTTGATCCACATCCTTAGATGAGTCAGCTATGCTAAATTTGCAACCTGTTACCATCGGAGTAAGGATGATTTTGCAATATTTCATTTTGAATTTCTTGAGCATTTCCTTGATGTACTTGGCTTGACATATAAATATTCCTTTTTCCTGCTGAGATATTTGAATCCCTAAGAAGTATGTCAGCTCACCAAGTAAAGACATATCGAAATCACTTTGCATCTTTGCAGCAAAATTCTTACTTAGTCGATCATAATTTCTACCAAAGATTATATCATCCACATATACCTCAACGATTGTTAAATTATCTTTATCTATTTGTACATAAATATTGCTATCAGCAGTACCTTTCTTTAACCCTTGTTGACGTAAATATCCATCAAGACGAGCATACCATGCTCTGAGAGCCTGCTTTAGACCATATAGAGTGTTCTTTAACCTGCAAACGTAGTCTTCTTTTTCATATAGTAGAAAACCTTCAGGTTGTTCGATGTAAACTTCTTCTTATAATTCACCATTCAAAAAAGTTGACTTAACATCCATTTGGTAGAATTTTTTTTTTCATGAACAAGCATAGGTGAGAAACATCCGGATGGCTTAAATTCTGGAAATTGGTGCAAATGTTTCGTTGAAATCAATTCCTTCCACTTGTGCATAGCCTTTGCAAGCCAATCTTGCTTTGTTTTTGGTAACCTGAACATCTTCATTCAATTTGTTCCTGAACACCCATTTAGTCCCAATGACACTTTTATCTTTTGGTCATGGAACTAATTTCCAAGTTTTATTCTTCTCGATTTGATCCAATTCTTCATTCATAGCTTCTACCCAATGTTCATTCTAGTTGGCTTCCTCAAAACTACTAGGCTCAAAGGTTGCTAGAAAAGCAATGTGATCTTGTTGTGATGAACGAAGTTGTAGACCTTCATTTATGTCACCAATGATTTGATTTGATGGATGGTTCTTTTGAATCCATTCTTTTGTTCTCTTTGGAGGAGCTTCTTGTTGTTTTTCCTATATATCTTGATGATCATTATTTACTTCTTCTTGGTTGATAGTTGCTTCTTGTTCTAGAATTTTCTCTGTGTCTTTTTCAGCCTCTGTCTCAAGTTTCAAAGTTTCTAAATCCTCATCATATTCGTTAGAACACCATCTTCATCAAATGTAACATTTATGCTCTCCACTATTTGTTTTTGTCTTATATTATAGAATTTATAGGCCTTTCTTTTGCGGGAGTAACCAATAAATATACCTTCATCAACACGTGATTCAAACTTACCCAACTTTTGATCTTCTCTTTTAATATAACATTTTCTTCTGAAGATTCTGAAATATTTTACATTAGCATGTTTTCCTTTCCATAATTCATATGGGGTCTTGTTGCAATTATTTCTGAGAAAACTTCAGTTGATAATGACGATTGTCGTATCAATTGCTTGAACCCATAATTTTTCATCCAATTTTGAGTCTTTCATCATTTTTATACCCATTTCATGTACGGTTATGTTCTTTCTTTCAGCAACTCCATTTTTTTGAGGTGTTCATGCTGTTGAAAATTGTCTTTTTATTCCATTTTTGTCGCAGTATTACTGAAATAATTTGGAAGTGAATTCTCTGTGATTATCTGATCTTAGACACTTTACTTTCAAATCAGTTTCATTTTCAACCAACTCCTTGTAGATATTAAAGCACTCAAATACTTCAAATTTTTCTTTAGGAAACTGACAGTTGTCATCCTAGTATAGTCATCTATCATTAACATGAAATATAATTCCCTTTTTTTCTCACATGACCACATAGATCAGTATGTATCAATTCCAATGGATGTGATGCAAAGTGTTATTTTGTTTTAAATTTGAATTTTGTATGCTTTCCATACTGACAGGCCTCACATAGTGTGTTGGAAGGTTTTGGATATTTTTGGCATTTCTCGAACTGCTTCCTTTTTGCTTATCCTGACAAGATCGTCAAAGTTTATGTGACCCATTCATTTGTGCCATAACCAACTTTCATCTTCTTTAGCTAGTAGACATGCTTTAGTTGCTTCATCCAAAACATATATGTCGTTTGGAGCTCGACTTGTTGTAGCCATAATTTTACCATACCTGCCTTTCATGATTTCACATTTTCTAGAGTTGAATAGAATTGTGTGTCCTTGATCACACATTTTTCCAACACTAAGCATATTGTGATTCATGTTTTCAACCAATAGAACATTCTTGGCTAGAGCATCTTTTCTTCCGAGAGTCACGGTACCTAATCCTATAACATTTGAATATCCATCATTTCCAAAGGACACGATTCCATCCTTCTTCTCTTTTAGAGATACAAATTTTTCTATCTCCAGTCATATGCATTGAGAAAACACTATCAACATACCACACATATGTGTTGTTTTGAACCTGTTTTCTTCTTCATCCATGTTCATTCGTTCTGTGGCTTCGAAGGTTCTTCCGGAGGATTTTCAAGTCTGCAGTCTCTGGCTATGTGTCCAAAGTTTCGACATTTGTAACATTCAATATTATTTCTTAAATGTTCAAATCTATTGATGTTTCGTTGAGCCCATGTGACACTCGACTGCTTTATGACCAAATTTTCCACATGAATAACAATAACCATGAAAAATATGTTGGTACCTGGATGGAAATATTCGTCGGGGAATTTTCTTCCAAGGATGTTCTTGTGAATCTTGTCTAATGAAGTCTACATGTCTGTCAAATCTCATAGGTTCATTGTATTTTTTTGTTGAAGGTCCTGCTTCTTCTTCTTTGTAACTGAGGTCAGTTATGTCGTTGTAATATCGTTGATTTTTGATGAGTTCTTCCAATGCCCTTGAGTTGTTGGCATAGTTTTGGATAGATTTTCCCTTCTTCACTTCCTTACGCAGCGAGACTACTTTGGCTTCTAATGCTTCCCTTTCTTGGTTGCTTTCTTCCAACTTCTTTTGAAGTGACTCTTCAATACATTTGTGTTCTTCAACTTCAACTTTGAGACCTTGAACTTGTTCTTCAAGAGTATTGGAACGGATCTTCTTAGACTTGAGCTCTTTATAAGCTTGATTTCCTCCTTAGAAAAATCTTCTTTGTTCAACCCTTCTTGTTCGTTGTTTGATACTTCTTGTTTATTGTGCTTGGCCATAAAAAGTACTCTCTCATTGGCTTCTTCTTCATTGTCACCATCTTCGTCAGATGATGAGCTATCTTCTTTAGAGATAAAGTTCCTTTTGAATCCTTTCTTCTTGCCTTGCTTGTTGAATTTCTCAAAGCCTTTCTTTCCTTTTGAGTTGCCATCACTTTTGTTCAGACATTTTGCTGCGAAATGCCCAACCTCTCCATAGCTGAAACATATAAATGGAAGTTTACCTCTGAATTTTCCCTTACCAATTTTTAGCTTTCTCGTAAATTAATCATATTCTCCATCTAAAAGACCTTCTTCATCATCTTCCTTCTCTTCACACTTGCAGATTCAGGTCTTTGCCTTTGAAGGTTGTTTGTCCTATTGGTTTTCTTAGATGCAGTGAACGCTATTTCTAGATGCGAAGTACCCTCTTCTTCATCAAGTCTCCTTTCATGTGCTATGAGAACTCCATGTAATTCCTCTTTGTTGAGTTTGTCTAGATTTTCATTGTATTCTAAGACCGATACCTTTGGGTTGAATCTTTCGGGTAACGTTCTAAGAATCTTTCGTATAATATTATTCTCGTCAACAAGCTCTCCTAGTCCTTCCAGAGTGTTGGTTATTTCATCAACGTGTTGGATGTATGCAACAATGTTGTCATCTTCTTTCATTCTGAGTTGCTCAAATTTTTCTCTGTAGATTCGAAGCTTTGCTTCTTTGACATTTGATTCACTTGCATATATATTCTCAAGCGTGTCCCATACATTTTTGGCGGTTTTAAAACTCAACACCTTATGATAAGCAGATTCAATAAGACCACTAATAATAATATTCTTTGCTTTACATCATTTACCAAATTATTCTTACCTTGTTCACCTAAGGTTGGTGTAAAGCCATTTTAAACAATGTCCCATACTTCGTGACCTTGCGCCAAGAGATAGACCTCCATTATTCCTTTCCATAGTGCATAATTATTTTCATTGGACAAAGGTACACCATTCTTGGTATGATCCATGACCTCCTTCTAGCTATTAAACTTCTATTGAAGGAACCATGCTCTGATACCAATTGTTGGAAATACTAAGAGGGGGGGTGAATCAGTATTCCTTGCAATTATTATTATTATTATTAATCTTTAAGAGCATTTGTTAATATTCAATTATTATCAGTGTTTTTATAATGATAGCAGTAAACAAAAGGAACACAAATGCACACAGTTTTTAAGGTGGAAACCCCCTCCAGGACTAAAACCACCTGAATGGTTTTCTAATAATTCTTTAATCTTCAACTCTAATTTAAAAGAAAGCTCCAACTTCCTAGAATCTAGAAAAAGCATTCTTCTCCAACTCCCACTGAATGGATGTTCCAATGCCTGAGATTCTTTAGTAGTCAACTGAACAGATGCCCCAACACCCAATGAGCTACAAATCACCCTACCACCCTGAATTTTTCACAGGTTTGAACCTGTTGGTGACTTCATGCACTAGCTTAGCACCACCCTACCACCCTATAGAATAATAAAAGAAGATGGACTCTTGTACCAGGGAAAATGGTACACTTTACAATAATATAGAATGATGTAGAAGAAGAAGACACACTATACCATAACCCCAATTATAACACAACCACCTAATGATGATCCTAGACCTCCTGACACTTCCTCTTCAACGCTTGGCAGATAGACACTTGTACAAATTTCACAATGATTCTTTTACAATGACTCAGTACAATGATTGTATGCAGTGCTGCCCACTTGAAGACTTCATGTGGTGAACTTCTTGTTGTTGTTATGCATGTTGATTGCTGCTCTTGTCATGCTACCCTTTCTCACTCTTCAGAACATTAGATCATGCATTGAGTCTTATCTTTATGAATATATAATACCTGCAAAAATTATTCAAGGAAATAGCTATGACATGATAATAGCAAACATTGCCTCATCCTGTAAAGCATATGTCAATGCTAAAAAAAAAACAACAAATTAGAATACAAAGAACCTAATGAAATTAAGAGATGAAAAAGCATATGGAAAAGATACTTACTGGAGATTACCTCTGCTGCATCATTTTGCTGCACCTTTCTTTTCTTTTCTGCCCTAGAAATTTTTTTCCTTTGCAACCCTTGACAGCACATGATCTAGCTTTTTCTTTCCTTCTAGGAGCTCGATATTGAATCTTATGTATCTCTATGATTTCAGATCCCCAATATGTGATCTCTGATCTTGTAGTATCCCTCTGAGTCTTCTTTCCAATGCCATAGGTATTAATCGATTTGGATTCTTCAAGGAAAATTTATGCCCAATCTCTCACAATGACCTAATTATGGACTAGTTCAATAGAACGAACTTGTACGACATGCCACATGTCATTGTTTCTTCCTTCAACTCTAAAATTGATACAAAGAAAACTACATTTTGTGCAATATCTTCCACTTTTTACATAATTCAAATCCGCTTCACAGAGAGAGAGTTATGACAATTTTCCCAAGGTCACCTCTTTGAGATGAAATTCGGAAGCCTGCAAAAATCCTAACTTCCACAGATCATATTTCCGAAAATATAGAAAATAAAGATCTAAAATTTGGACACAAGCTTCATCAGGATTTCATCCAAGTGGTTTTTATTTTTTAGCATCTGAAGCTTCACATAAAAAAATGTTATAGTGAAAATTCCATGATGACCTGTTTTTAGTAGTGAAATCCCTTACATCAGGAGGATATGAGGGTCACAATTTATATAAATGCTTAGGTTGAGAGGGTCTTCAACAAGTGAATGTTGGATGGATTTTAGGAGCTTAAAAAATTATTAATTTTTACTATTCAATGACCACAACCAATATTAATGTCATGCCACAACCCCATGGTGTTTTAGCCCACTAAATGAGGTTTCTAACTTCAAACACGAATATCTCTCAAACCGTGAAGAATTACGAGGCGTGCCATATATCAACGGAAACATCTCGACAAGTAGAAACCATCCAAAATATCTCTGACTCAAAATAGAGTAATTTTTCAAGTCAAAATTCCCATGCAAGATCATGGTAGCCGCTGGTAGTGCTTGGGTTGACATCAATGACAACCACTGATCAATAGAGACCTCCAGTAGGGGGAAATTTTGAGCCACGTAGGTAGAGGGACTTTTAGAAAATTATATATTACATAGAAATGAAACACATAAAATATGCGGAAAACACAAGCACACAAAACACATAAAACCAGAGAGACACATATATACATGGTTCACCCAATTTGGGCTACGTCCACCCCGAATAGTCAATCCTTCATTTCTATTATCCAACAAAATGAAGAGACACAACCTACATCAGATCTGTTGTAATATCCTCTATTCTCTCTCACAGTCTCCCTATCTATTTATTACTCTGATAATAGACATAAAATACTAGCCGTGATACAATACCCTCATACAAGCGAGGGGTTGCCTTCTAGGGCAAAAAACCCTAAAATAAACATAACTTCTACCATCAAATCATATGCCTAATGAACGGCCCAAATTGACTAAAAATTAGTATACTTTTACAAGGCAATTTTACATATGTTTTTAGCTTCGGGGGCACTGCCACTGAACCCCCCCCCCCCCTCTCCAGGGGTGGGGCTCCATAAACTCACGGGCGGCAACGGATATATGGGTCCAACGCTGTGATAGAAAATAAACAAGATAATCAGGCTCCACACCAAACAATCTCCCACTTGGAGACTGATTCTAGCAACTCCACCACTGCTTCATTTGTTGGACAATGAATCCACTTTGGACCTGGTTGTTTCTAATATTCATCATCATACTTGAAGACCAATTGAAACTGAGCATATTCTCAATTTCTCCCTGGTTACAACTTTTGTTAGCATATTTGCAGGATTCTGGCTAGTGTGTATCTTTTCCAACTTCAACTATCCATATTCCAACATTGACCGTATGAAATGGTACTTGAATTGTATGTGTTTAGTCTTGGAATGAAAATTTCAGTTCTTTGCAAGATGAATGGCACTTTGGTTGTCACTGTATAATGTTCCCATATCATTCTTCTTACCCAATTCATCCATAAACCTTTGTAACCAAATCATTTCTTTGCTAGCCTCTGTAGCAGCAACATACTTTGCTTCTATTATTGAAAGTGCAACAACACTTTGGATTTTTGAAACCCAACTAACAGTTGTTCCACCTATATTAAATACATACCCTGTAGTGATCCTCTTCTTATCTTTGTCACCTGCCATATCTGCGTCAACATATCCCTGTAAAGCAATGTTTTAACCACCAAAGCATAATGCTTGATTTGTGGTACCTCTCAAATATTTGAGAATCCATTTCATTGCCATCCAATGTTCTTTTCCTGGATTTTTCATGTACCTGCTTACAACTCCCACTGCTTGTGGAATATCAGGCCTTGTCTAGACCATTGCATACATTAAGCTTCCAACTGCTGATGCATATGGAACTTTAGACATATAATACATTTCTTCTTCGGTCTTGGGGCACATCTCCTTACTAAGTTTGAAATGGCTAGCAAAAGGTGTACTAACTGGTTTTGCATTCTGCATATTAAATATTTTCAACACCTTTTGTATGTACTCATTTTGAGACAGTGTTAATTTGCAATTTTTCCTGTCTCTAGTTATTCTCATACCAAGAATTTGTTTTGCAGCTCCCAAATCCTTCATTGCAAAGGAATTTTCCAATTTTATTTTGAGCACATTTATTTCCTGCATGTTAGACTCTTCAACAAGCATGTCATCTACATACAATAACAATATAATATAGTTGCCATCATTTTGCTTTTTCAGATAAACACAATGATCAGAGTGGCATCTAGTATAACCTTGTTTAGACATGAACTTGTCAAATTTTAGATACCACTACCTTGGAGCCTATTTTAAGCCATACAAGCTCTTCTTTAGCCTGCACAATAATTTTTCCTTCCCTTTGACCTCATATCCTGCAGGTTGCTTCATATAGATCTCTTCCTCCAAATCTCCATGGAGAAATGATGTATTTACATCTAACTGTTCAAGATGCAAATCTTTTGCTACTACAAGACTTAAAATAGTTCTGATTAAAGTCATCTTAACAACAGGAGAAAATATTTCATCAAAATAAATACATTTCTTCTGTGAAAACCCCTTCACCACAAGTATATTTTTTTACCTATGTTTTTCTCCATCTTCTTCCTTCAGCCTGTAAACTCATTTATTTTTCAATGTTGTTTTACCTGCAGGAAACCTGACTAAGTCCCAAGTATGGTTATGTATTAAGGAGTCTATCTCTTCTTCCATGGCTAGCTCCCACTTCTTCCTGGTTTCAACCTGCATTGCTTCTTCATAACTTTCGGGTTCACCAAAATCAGTCAACAATAAATAATATAATGAAGGAGAGTATCTTTCAAGGGGTCTACTTATCCTGGTAGATCATCTGGCACCACTTTTAGGTGTTTAAGGTGCATGTTGCTATTATGGTGGTTGATGTTGTTGTGGCTGTTGATTATTTTTATTGTCATACACCTTTACTTTTTCTATGATCTCATCAAGAACTGTGTATTCTTTGTTTTCTTTTTCCTGTTTCTTTTCCTGCGGCTTATACAAGACCTTTTCATTGAATATTACATCTTTGATCCTAATGATTTTGTGATTTTCATAATCATATAAGCGATAACCAAAATCATTAACACCATATCCAATAAAGGTACATTTCTTTGATTTTTCCTCAAGCTTTGTTCTATTTTCTTTATTAATATGGACAAAGGCCTCACATCCAAAAGGCTTTAAAAAAGAGTAGTTTACCTTTTTACCTATCCATGCTTCCTCTGGAATACCACCATCCAAGGAACTTGAATGCCCTCTGTTTATTAGATAAACAACAGTATCTATAGCATCTGCCCAAAATTTTAAAGGCAATCCTGCATGCAATCTCATGCACCTTGCACGCTCCATGATTGTTCTGTTCATCCTTCCTGACACACCATTTTCTTGTGGTGTTCTTGAAATGCCAATATTCTCTCTGCTGTTGTCCTTACTCTGAAACATTCTCTCAAAATCTTTGCTACAATATTCACCTCCATTGTCTGATCTGAGACACTTCAACTTCTTTCCTATCTCAATCTCAACCAAATATTTCCATTTCTTGAAAGTATCAAATACAATAGATTTATTCTGAATGCAATAAATCCAAGTTTTTTTAGTTGCATCATCAATAAAAATAACATAATAATGAGAGCCACCGAGAGATGATACTTGAGCAGGTCCCCATACATCTGTATGCATAAGCTCTAATTTTTCGTTCTTCTTTTCTTTCCCAACTCTAAGAAATCTGACTCCCTTCTGTTTTCCATAAATACAATTCTCACATAAATCCAAATCAACATTCTTCAAACCCGGGAAAAAATTTCTTGAGTGAAGAATCTTCATCCCCTTCTCACTAATGTGTCTGAGCCTATGATGCCATAATGTTGCATTTTCTCCTTTGGAAGTTAAAGCATTAACAGAGTTAGAAACACCATTGCATAAATACAATGTACCAACCTTTTCACCTTTCGCTATTACCAGGGCTCCTTCGGTGACCTTCCAAGTTTTATCTGTGAAAGTTGTCACTCAACCTTCACCGCCTAACTGCCCTGTTGAAATCAGATTTTTCTTCAAATCTGGAACATGCCTTACCTCCTTTAATAGCCATTGATTTCCATCCTGCTATTTTACAAGAACCTTACCCATTCTAACAATTTTACAGGGTAATTTATCATCACCCAAACGGCCTTGTCCAAAATATCCTTGAACATAGTCATGAAAATATTTCTTATCAAGTGTGGCATGGAATGAGGCCCCTGAATCTACCACCCAGGAATCAATAACATTTTCGAAAGAAAGAATCAAAGCATATTGTAACACATCACCTGTCACATTTTCTTCATGATTGTTTTCTTGTTGTGCGTCTCCTTTTCCCTTCCGAGATCTACAATCTTTCTTCAGGTGTCATTTCTTTCCGCATTTCCAGCACACTATCCCTGATCTTGACTTTGATTTGCCTTTCCTTGATTTACTACGATATCCTTAGCTCTTTCCTCTTTCCATTTTTCTTCCCCTGGACTCTACACCCAAAGCATTACCCGATGTTTCGCCAGAGCTTTTTCATCGCATTTCCTCACTAAGGATAACACTGACAACATCATCAAACTTTAAACTGCTGGATCCAGATACAGAGTTACTAATAGCCATAACTAAACCATTCCAGCTTTCTAGAAATTAGCACAAAAACAACATAGCCCTAACTTCATCATCAAATTTTACCCCTACAGAAATTAACTGACTAGTAACTGTATTAAAATCATTTAAATGGTCTGCAACAAATCCACCTTCTGACATCTTCATATTAAATAAACGTTTCATGAGAAATACCTTGTTTGAGGCCGAGGGTTTTTCATATAGTTTCGCCAATGCATTAATCAAACCCTCTCTTGTTGTTTCCTTCAAAATATTGAAGGCTACCGACGCCGCGAGATATAACTGTATTGTTCCAAGTGCCTTTCTATCAAGAATCTCCCATTCTGCGTTTGTCATAGTCGTCGGCTTCTTTGTTTTTCCGCTTAATGGTAGGTACAGATATTTTTGATACAGATAATCTTCTATCTACATCTTCCATAGCGGGAAGTTTTGGTTTTTAAATTTCTCGACCCTAAACTTACCATCTTCCACCATTGCTCCCACTCGAACCAGGAATCCTTCTTTCCTGCGAGTTTATCAGCCAAACAGACCTTCGGCTATGATACCAGTTGTTAGAAAATTATATATTACAGAGCAATGCAACACATAAAATATGCGGAAAACACAAGCACATAAAACCAGAGAGACACATAATTACGTGGTTCACCCAGTTTCAGCTATGTCCACCCCGAACAGCCAATCCTTCCTTTCTATCCAGCAAAATGAAGAGACACAACCTACAGCAAATTCGTTGTAATATATTTTGTTCTCTCTCACAGTCTCCCTATATGTTTCTCGCTTTGAGAATACACATACAATACACAGCCGCAATACAATACCCTCATACAAGCGAGGGGTTGCCTTCTAGGCCAAAAAACCCTAAACTAAACATAACTTCTACTGTCAGATCATCCACCTAATGAACAACCCAGATTGACTAGAAATTACTATACTTTCACAAGGAAATTTTACATTTGTTTTTAGCTTTGGGGGAACTTCCCCCAAAATCCCCCACCAGGGGGGGGCTCCATAAACTCGCAGCCACCCCCCTTGGACCCCCCAGGTAGCGTACAATTATGAGCGGCATTTCCACCCCATTAGGGTATAGGGGTCCAACGTTGTGATACAAAATAAACAAGATAATCGGGCTCCACACCCAACAATCTCCCACTTGGAGACTGATTGTAGAAACTCCACCGCTGCTTCATTTGCTGGACAATGACGCCACTTTGGACCTGGTTGTTTCTCATCTTCATCATCATACTTGAAGACCAATTGAAACTGAGCATATTCTCAGTTTCTCCCTAGTTACAACTTTTGTTAGTATATTTGCAGGATTCTGGCTAGTGTGTATATTTTCGAGCTTCAACTGTCCATCTTCCAACACTGACCGTATGAAATGGTACTTGTGTTGTATGTGTTTAGTCCTGGAATAAAATGTTGAGTTATTTGCAAGATGAATGGCATTTTGGCTATCACTGTATAACGTTCCCATATCATTCTTCTTACCCAATTCATTCATAAATCTTTGTAACCAAATCATTTCTTTACTAGCCTCTGTAGCAGCAACATACTCTGCTTCTATTGTTGAAAGTGAAACAAGACTTTGGATTTTTGAAACCCAACTAATAGTTGTTCCACCTACAGTAAATACATAACCTGTAGTGCTCCTCCTGTTATCTCTGTCACCTGCCATATGTGCATCAACATATCCCTGTAAAGCAATGTTTGAACCACCAAATCATAATGCTTGATTTTTGGTACCTCTCAAATATCTGAGAATCCATTTCACTACCATCCAATGTTCTTTTCTTGGATTGTTCATGTACCTGCTTACAACTCCCACTACATGTGCAATATCAGGCCTTGCGCAGACCATTGCATACATTAAGTTTCCAACTGCTGATGCATATGGAACTTTAGATATATAATACATTTCTTCTTGGGTCTTGGGGCACATCTCCTTACTAAGTTTGAAATGGCTATCAAAAGGTGTACTAATTGGTTTTGCATTCTGCATATTAAATCTTTTCAACACCTTTTGTATGTACCCATTCTGAGACAGTGTTAATTTGTGATTTTTCCTGTCTCTAGTCATTCTCATACCAACGATTTTTTTTGCAGCTCCCAAATCCTTCATTGCAAAGGAATTTTCCAATTTTCTTTTGAGCACATTTATTTCTTGCATGTTAGACCCTGCAACAAGCATGTCATCTACATACAATAACAATATAATATAGCTGCCATCATTTTTCTTTTTCAGATAAACATAATGATCAGAATGGCATCTAGTATAACCTTGTTCAGACATAAACTTGTCAAATTTTAGATACCACTGCCTTGGAGCCTGTTTTAAGCCATACAAGCTCTTCTTTATCTTGCACACTAATTTTTCCTTCACCTTTGACCTCATATCCTTCTGGTTGCTGCATATAGAACTCTTCCTCCAAATCTCCATGGAGAAATGTTGTCTTTACATCTAACAATTCAAGATGCAAATCTCCCGCTGGTACAAGACTTAAAATAGTTCTGATTGAATTCATCTTAACAACAGGAGAAAATATTTCAACAAAATAAATACCTTTATTTTGCGCTAACCCCTTCACCACAAGTCTAGCTTTGTATTTCTGATTTCCTCCATCTTCTTCCTTCAGCCTCTAAACCCATTTGTTCTGCACTGTTGTTTTACCTGCAGACAACCTGACTAAGTCCCAAGTCTGGTTATGTATTAAGGATTCCATCTCTTCTTCCATGGCTAGCTCCCACTTCTTCCTGGTTTCAACCTACATTGCTTCTTCATAACATTCGGGTTCACCAGAATCAGTCAACAATAAATAATATAATAAAGGAGAGTATCGTTCAGGGGGTCTACTTACCCTGGTAGATCTTCTGACACCACTTTCAGGTGTTTGAGGTGCCTATTGTTGTTGTGGTGGTTGTTGTTGTTGTGGCTGTTGATTATTATTATTTTCAGGCACCTTTACTTTTTTTGTGATCTCATCAAGAACTGTGTATTCTTTGTTTTCTTTTTCCTATTTCTTTTCCTGCAGTTGATTCTTATACAAGACCTTTTCATTGAATATTACATCTTTGCTCCTAATGATTTTGTGATTTTCATAATCATATAAGTGATAACCAAAATCATTAACACCATATCCAATAAAGGTACATTTCTTTTATTTTGCCTCAAGCTTTGTTCTATTTTCTTTATTAATATGCACAAAGGCCTCACAACCAAAAGCCTTTAAAATAGAGTAGTTTACCTTTTTTCCTTTCCATGCTTCCTTTGGAATACCACCATCCAAGGAACTTGAAGGCCCTCTGTTTATTAGATAAACAGTAGTATCTACAGCATCTACCCATAATTGTAAAGGCAATCTGGCATGCAATCTCATGCACCTTGCACGCCCCATGATTTTTCTGTTCATCCTTTCTGACACACCATTTTCTTGTGGTGTTCTTGGAACTGTCTTCTCTCTATGAATTCCATGCTCTGAATAGTACCTATCAAAATCTTTGCTGCAATATTCACCTCCATTGTCTGATCTGGGACACTTCAATTTCTTTCATGTCTCAATCTCAACCAAAGCTTTCAATTTCTTGAAAGTATCAAATACATCAGATTTATTCTGAATAAAATAAATCCAAGTTTTTCTAGTTGCATCATCAATCAAAGTAACATAGTAACGAGAGCCACCAAGAGATGATACCTGAGTAGGTCCCCATACATCTGTATGCACAAGCTCTAATTTTTCGCTCTTCTTTTCTTTCCCAACTTTGAGAAATATGACTCTCTTCTGATTTCCATAAATACAATTCTCAAAGAAATCCAAATCAATATTCTTCAAACCCAACAACAAATTTCTTGAGTGAATAATCTTCATCCCCTTCTCGCTCATGTGTTCAAGCCTATGATGCCATAATGTTGCATCTGCTCCTTTGGAATTTAAAGCATTAACAGAGTTAGAAAAACCTTTTCATAAATACAATGTACCAACCTTTTCGCCTTTTGCTATTACCAGGGCTCCTTTGGTGACCTTCCAAGTTTTATCTGTGAAAGTTGTCACACAACCTTCACCGCCTAACTTCCCTGTTGAAATCATATTTTTCTTCAAATATGGAACATGCCTTACCTCCTTTAATAGACATTGATTTCAATTCTGCTGTTTTACAAGAACCTTACCCATTCCAACAATTTTACAGGGTAATTTATCATCACCCAAATAGACTTGTCCAAAATCTCCTTGAACATAGTCATGAAAACATTTCTTATCAAGTGTGGCATGGAATGAGGCCACTGAATCTACCACCCAGGAATCAGTAACATTTTCGAAAGAAAGAATCAAATCATCTTGTAACACATCACCTGTCACATTTTCTTCATGATTGTTTTATTGCTATGTGTCCCCTTTTCCCTTCCGATATCTACAGTCTTTCTTCAGGTGTCCTTTATTTCCACATTTCCAGCACACTATCCTCGATTTGGACTTGGATCTGCCTTTCCTTGATTTACTGCGATATCCTGAGCTCTTTCCTCTTTCCATTTTTCTTCTCCTAGACTTTGCACTCAAAGAATTACCCGATGTTTTTTCGGAGCTTTTCCGTCGCATTTCCTCGCTAAGGATAGCACCGACAACATCATTAAACTTTAAAGTACTAGATCCAGAGACAGAGTTACTAATGGCCATAACTAAACCATTCCATATTTCTGGCAATGAGCACAGAAACAACATAGCCCTAACTCATCATCAAATTTTATCCCTACGGAAATTAACTGACTGGTAACTATATTAAAATCATTTAAATGGTCTGCAACAGATCCACCTTCCGACATCTTCATATTAAATAAACGTTTCATGAGAAATACCTTGTTTGAGGCTGAGGGTTTTTCATATAGTTTCGCCAATGCCTTAATCAAACCCTCTGTTGTTGTTTCCTTCGAAATATTGAAGGCTACCGACACCGCGAGGCATAATCGTACTGTTCCAAGTGCCTTTCTATCAAGAATCTCCCATTCTTCATCTGTCATAGTTGTCGGCTTCTTTGTTTTTCCGCTCAATGGTAGGTACAGATCTTTCTGATACAGATAATCTTCCATCTACATCTTCCATAGTGGGAAGTTTTGGTCATTAAATTTATCTACCCTAAACTTATCATCTTCCGCCATTACTCCCACTTGAACGAGGAACCCTTCTTTCCTACGATTTTATCATCTAAATAGACCGTCGGCTCTGATACCAATTGTTAGAAAATTATATATTACAGAGCAATGCAACACATAAAATATGCGGAAAACACAAGCACAAAAAACACATAAAACTAGAGAGACACAGATATACATGGTTCACCCAGTTTCGGCTACATCCACCCCAAATAGCCAGTCCTTCCTTTCTATTATCCAGCAAAATTAAGAGACACAACCTACAGCAGATCCGATGTAATATCATATGTTCTCTCTCACAGTCTCACTATCTGTTTCTCGCTCTGAGAATACACATACAATACACAAACGCAATACAATACCCTCATACAAGCGATGGGTTTCCTTCTAGGGAAAAAAACCTTAAACTAAACATAACTTCTACTGTTAGATCATCTGCCTAATGAACGGCCCAGATTGACTAGAAATTACTATACTTTTACAAGGCAATTTTACATCTGTTTTTAGCTTCAGGGGCGCTTCCCCCCGCCAGGGGGGGCTCCATAAACTAGCAGTTGCCACCCCTGGACCCCCTAGGCAACGTACAATTACGGGCGGCGTTTCCAGGCGGGGGGGCTCCATAAACTAGCAGTTGCCACCCCTGGAACCCCTAGGCAACGTACAATTACGGGCGGCGTTTCCACCCCATTAAGGTATAGGGGTCCAACGCTGTGATACAAAATAAACAAGATAATCAGGCTCCACATCCAGCAGGGAGAAAATTTCATCCATACCTCCAGGAGAGAGGTGGGGATATGTGAATTCATAATACTAAGAGAATAAATTTGGGCGGGGTCCATTGAGATGCCTTGTCTCATGGATCATTACCTTTCTACGGGGGGGGCACAGTACATAGTATCAGGATGGATTAGTGGAGATTTATGCAATCAGATGTCAGATATTGGAGCGCAAATCAGAGTCAGTGGCAGTGCAGATGGCATAGATGCAGAGTCATCATCAATGTAGAGTTTGCAATATACAGTACAGTAGCTAGCAGAAGTCAGAGACTCTGGAGACAAATGCATCATACTAATTCAGTTTGGATGCTTTTTTAGTCTCAGAAGTTGCAGTAACAAACAACACTAGAGATGTGTTGCATGCAAAGCATTCCAAAGGTACAGGTTTGGGATAGAGTTGAATTCCTTTCTTATTGAGAAGGAGCGTTGAAAATGTTAACAAGAAATATTGAAAATGGCACCCATGAGGCTTCTGATTTAATTTTCCCTTAATTAAATTACAAGTAAATTGTAATTCCACATCACATGACAGCTTGTAAGTGTTAATTGAGTCAAAAATACTTAGTTATCTCAGTCAATTCGATTTGGAGGTCAAACTAGAGGCATGTAGGGTGTCTCATAATTTTTAGGAGCCCTGGTTGTGTTATGTGTGAGTTGTAATTAGTTAACTCAATTATTTGAGTTAAAATAAGTTTAACTAGTTCTAATTGAGAGATGAGCTAGTGATAGGTCGAATGAATTAAATCTTATTTAATTCACAAGTAGTGATAAATCAGGAATTTGGCTTCTGTGATCCATAAATTGTGAGAAAATCTTTCGGTAAAAATCACATCAGAAAAATCAGTTAACTGATAATTCGCTATAAATAGTTGTTGCATGATAGTTCTAAAGGCCCAATTGAGATTAGGGTTAAAGGGAACATAACTCGACTATCAAAGTGTCCTCTTCAGATGTTGATCCTGCTTTGAAACAGGCCATCTAGCCAAAAATTGCCCAAAAATCTCATAGAAAAATTCTGCTAGAAAAAATCACCATAGATCTACATGGTGGGAAGGAGCACAAAAGGAACATTACACTGTCATCAAGGAAGAATACTATCCAAAAAATTCTGAATCGCAAGAAATAAACAACCCTCAAGACAAGCAGGGGGAAAGCCCCGCCCAACAACAAAAAAACGAACTTGACAGCCCCTCAAGCATCAACAATTATGAGGATTCGAATACCACGCAAAAGAAATCTTCATTTAGCAGCAAAGAAGATCTCCTAGATCCCGAAGATAAGACACCAGTGTCCCAAGAATCAGAAGAGATGAAGGAGGTGCAAGATAAAGGAATTTGGAAGACCGTAGAGAAGAAAAAGAAAGCTACAACACCAATCTCGCCAAGAAAGATGAGAAGCCAGACAATTAAGAACGAAGAAAATTATAGGTCCAATAGACAAAAGTTTGTTCTCATTAGACATTAACCATCATCATCATGTATAATTATAAAATTATACAGATCATGCATGAGGTCATCAGGTTGCCTTGAAGGAATTGTGGAATCAATTCTTAGGAATTTCCTTATTAATAGGGCCACAATTCCTCCAATAATGCATAATCAGGGTTGGTCATACATTAGCAGATAATTGGTTAAGTATTGGACCAATTTTGCCTAGATCAAAGTGAGACAGTCAGTAGAGTGCAAAGGTTTCTCAGGAAGGGAAATAGAATTTCATTGTTTCATGATCTTGACTTTATGAAATATACAGATAGCGGGGTTTTAAGTAGTTTTTTTCCCCATATACATCTTCTGTTGTGTGATTGATAATTTCTTTCTCTTACTTGTTATGTGATTGTGAAATCAAAATTGGTCTCCGCAATTTGTAGAAGTGATTCAGTATTTTTTTTAGTGCATTACAAGATCAGTTGAATCCATTTATATATTTCTACACCTCAAGTGCATGGAAGTTTATATGGACGATTCTTCAGTGTTTGGTGATTCATTTCAGGAATCCCTCCAAAATTTAGAGAAAGTGTTGACTTTGTGCCAAGAGGCTCCCCTTTCTTTGAGTCATAAAAAGTGTAGATTGATGTGCAAAGCAGGAGTGTTCCTTGGCCATATTATCTCTAGCAAGGTTATACAAGTGTATCCATCAAATATATAATTTACCACACACCTACCAATAACTAAGACAAAACGGAAAGTGAGGAGTTTTCTGGGTCATGGGAGATACTACTGGAGGTTCATTGAGAACTTTTCTAGGTAAACTTCTCCTCTTTTTCAGTTGTTGGATAAGGACAGGGATTTTTCATGGACTAAAGTTTTCTAATGATCCTTTGAGGACTTCAAAGGGAGATTAGTAAGGGAACTAGCCCTGAGGGTACCTAATTGGTCCCCTCCATTCCATATCTCCTATGTTTCCTTAAAGAGCATTGTTGGTGAAGCTTTGGGCCAAGAATAAAATTAGGCTTCCTATGTCATCTGTTTTGCTAGTTAAAACCTATCCCCTGCTGAGTTGAATTACATGGTAACGGAAAAATAACTTCTAATTGTAGCCTTCTCCATTAATAAATTCAAACGTTAGATTACCGAATATGAATTTTTTGTTCATAATGATCATTATGCAATTAAATACTTAATGAATAAACCCTTAACTAGTGGATGAATTACTAGGTGATTATTAGTGTTGAAATAATTTAATATTAACATAATTAACAGACTTGGTAAGTTGAATGTTTTTGTTGATTATTTATCTAAGATTAATAATCCACTTCAAGTTATTCTTGTTGATGATTGATTTCCTGATGAGCATTTGTTTTTTGTGTCAACTAACTCTCTATGTTTTGAAGACATATCTAATTATTTGGTAATAGGAAAAACACCACCACATTTATTCGCTAGAGAAAAGCAAAATATCATTAAAAATAGTGCTTCATATTCTTGGATTCAAGGTGAACTCTTTTACACCAAAGCTAATTTCATTATCTGTAAATGTGTTCGAGAGGAATACATGTTTGATATCATTAAGGCAGTCGATGATGAACCTTCCGAGGGCCAATTTACTGACAAGGGGACAACATAAAAAATACTTTGTGCAAACTACTTTTGGACGTCCAATTTTAAGGATGCCAAATGGTATGTTATGTGATAGTTGTCAGCGGATGGGCCACCCTGTGCAAGATTATGAAATGCCTTTATGTCCACATTTGATGATAGAGCCCCTTGAAAAATGGTCCATTGATTTTTTAGGACCAATTAAACCTGCATCTTTAAATAAAAGGTATATTCTTATTTGCACTAATTTTTTTACTAAGTGGATAGAGGCTAAAGTTGTTTCTTTTTCTACCAAAAAGTTTGTTGTTAATTTTTTATTTGAAGATATTTTTCTTAGATTTGGTGTGCCTAAGGAATTAGTTACTAACCATGGATCATAGTTTACTTTGAACCTTGTGAAGGGAATTATAGAAGAGTATAGGATCTGGCACCGGGAATCATCTCCTTATCATACATAGGCCAATGGCCAGATGGAATCCACAAATAAAGTAATAGAAACCATCCTCGCCAAGACAACTAATATGCATAAAAGGATTGGGCGAGCATACTGCCAAAATCTTTGTGGGCATACAGAACTACATGGATAAATAACTTCGGGCATACACCATATGAATTGGTTTATGGAAAGAAGGTCCTCCTACCAATTTATTTCCAAATCAAGACATATAGGACAATGGTTCAATTATGTCTACATATTTTAGAGGCGTTGTAGAAGTGTCTCTTGCAGTTGAATGAATTAGATGAGATGATGAGAGATTTCATTCAACAAACTATTTTGATCCAACATAAATGTAGCAAGTAGCACGACAAGTTGATTAAGAAGAAACAGTTTCAACCAAGTGATTGGGTACTTCTCTTTCACAACAACGTTGATTGGAAAAAAGGAGTTCGTTGAAATCATATATTTGACAAATGGAAAAATATACTTTTTATGATTTATAATATACTCACATGAAAAGGGAGTTACTCGGTAACATTATAATACCATATACGACTCTTGTTACATTTTTGAGTCTAGACGTCGTATCAATTTTCCTTACTTTTTGTAAATATTTTGACCAAGATGTCTAAAGGAGTCTAAAAAATCCTTAGACTCGGGTGGGTTATAAATGGTGTCACTGTGGGTTGATCAATATCTTTGTTTCGAAGATTTCAAGAAGAAAATTTCTACATGGAATGATTTCCTTGCAGCACACCAGTTTAGAAACCCGAGGCAAGTCATTAAGATTCAAGCACAATCAAAGGAAGGGTTCATGGTGAAGGCTTGAAGTTCTAAATCTCTTTCTAGGTCTTATCAGAATAGGGAAGTTAATGTTAAAAGAGAATGGGAGGGTTCTGATAAACAAAAATAAGTGAAGGAGAAGGTGTCATTTAAGGCAGTGGTGTCAGTACCATCCTTGAGGTTAACACGAGGGATGCTAAAAATTTTGCATGCTTTTTCTTCCAAAAATGTTCCCTTAATAGGTGCAAACCCCCTGATTTCTCTACTTTATGATGAGCAAGATGAGGATCCAAACTTACATGTAGAAGAGCAGGTTTGTGTTTCACAAAAAGTACAAAACCTTGATGGTGAGAATTATTCACGGGATATTTGTGTTGAGAAGAAATACATGTGTACATCCAGTGATGGAGTATCAGTCCTAGGAAAAAGACCTACAACTGAGAAAGAAAACTTTTCTATTATGGTAGATGTGGCAACCACTTTGGATAATTTTGTTAATAGTTTGGAATGTGAGACTTTAAAGGAGCAAGAGGACTCTGTCCCACTTGCATTTCTGATAAGAAGAACTAAGAAAGAAAAGGATATTTGATCCCTAAAACATAATTTCAAAGAGATGGAGATTTTGGATTGATATTTAAAGTCTCAGAATACAACATTGATAACAAGGAATGAGGAGTTGGTAAGAGAAGCGGAAAAATTAAGAGAGGAAGTTAGAAAATGGAGGATGCATGCGGCTTATATGAAGACCGGAGTCAAAAAAATCAAAAGTAAAATAAAAAGGACTCAAGGTACAGGCTCAGAGATCAACATTCAAATTTTTAAATGATGGAGTGGGACTTTGAAATCTTATTTTTGACAGAGGTTGGTACTCCTAGTTGTGTGAGGACACATAAGGAAATATGGATGGGAGGATGTTGAGCTTTGAAAATGACCTAATTTTAACCCATGATATACCCTTATCACCCTTTGTTTCATGAGTTTTGAGGCCTTTATTTACACATTCCCATGCTTATTTTCTTGTAGTCTTGAGATTACGAGTTGAGAATTGATTATTATTAAAAAGTTATTAGCATGAGATTTAAATGGTTAAAATTCTTCCATTTAATGTATTACTAGGGTATTTAATAAATATAATTCATTTACCATTGTGAAGTGCAATGTTGTTCTCAACATGAGGCATTCACAACTATCTCGAGATTCCTGCACTAATTTTTCGGTTCTTGCACCAAAAATCAAGGTATAGATCGAAGGTTAAAAGAGGTCAGTGAAGAGACAACTGGAAAGTCAATAGTTGTCAAAGATTATTTTGGATCATGAATGAAGGACAAGTGTGCCTCACCCTCCCTAGTATTCAATGAGGAACTTGTAGAAGCAATAACTACTTTCCAAGGAAACTAGTATGACAAGAAGCAGATCTTAGCCACCAGCTGATAGTCCTACCTGGAGTCTACTATTAGAAGATTGGTGTAACTAGATTTTATCTTATTTTGTACAATAAATGGCTTGATCCTGGCCAAGATTTATCATGTAAAAATTTATATAATATAGGAGGTGATAGTGAATAGGTTAGTGATACTCTAGCTCGATGTATTGTTAAATTTTAAATTTTTTTATAGCTAAGATCATCTAGGACGAGCTCTCGATGTGTTAAAGTTTGAGTTTTATTAATGGAAAGGGTGAATGCCAAGTTCTCTTCCTATCACTGTTATGTTTTGTTAATGGTTCTTCATACTATGTAACTTAATCTATTTTTAAAAAGAGGGTGTGAGTTTGTTGGTTTGGGTCCAACCAATCAAGCTCATCACACTATTAATTGATAGCATTGTATGGTGTGAGATTTGAAGGACGTGAGTATTTATTATTTGACCATTTGTACTCATGAGATTCAATATAGTTTTTATTTCATACTTTGTCTTTATTATTTTTGAAAAGGATATCTTGATCTATGAGTTGAAATTTTTTATTACCTAAATCTCGAAAGTTTTCATTAGATATTTTTGGGATCCCCTTGTTTCATTATTATTTGATTTGAGTACTGTGAAGACCAACATCTAGAACTTTTATTCTCCTTTATATGATTTGGTTTCTTTAATATTTTCATTCAAAGTTGTTTTTCTGGGTATTGGTGGTTTTAAGTTTGAAATATTTGAAGATTATTCGGATTTGATATCGATATATGAAAGGCTGTTTTCTTTGAAAGTCCCTTTTCCATCTTTATGTGAGCTCGATTGCACAAATATTTTATCTTTGTGTGGTTATTTTTCATATGACTCGGTGGCAGTAATACCTGCACTAGCTGTTGTTTTTTAGGTACTAGTGGCTTTATATCGAAATCTTGAATGGCATAAGGATCTAATAACAATATTTACGAGTTTCCTCTCTGAAATTCTCGAACCATTCTTGATCTAAGATAGTGAAGGTACCTTCTTTATCTTATAATATCTTATGATACAGGGTGTGAATGAAATAGCATTAAGGTCACTAAAACCCTATATTGTTACAACCTTGTTTTCCCTTTGAACTGCAAAGTCATATTAAAGTGCTTGTTAGTGTAACGTAGTTCCTTGAAGGTTTACGATGAGTTATTTACACAAACATCATGTGTGGTTGATTATATTCTTTTTGGTTGAGGTATTTTGATTTGCTTGATTGGTGAATGTGTGAAATAGACATTTATGGTGTTTCAAGTGGATTAGTATATAAAGGATTTTCCAGAGATTTTTTTATGATTTCATCACTAGTTATTTCGAATTAGGGTTTCATCATAAAAGTTGGTGTTACTTGTTTTTCTCTACAACACTTCTTTCATAGTTCCAGATCTAGAGTTTGGAATGTTCTCCAGTTTGAAGGAGAGAAACAAAGTGTGATTAAATTTTATGCAAGCTCATATATTTAATTAGTGCAATAATAGCACCACACTTTATTTTCAAAAGCACATAGAATGAAGAATTGAAGTAGTGTTGGTATAGTTTGAAGACTTGTGTGGATTTCCAAGCACTCTTTTGGTATTGCATGATTGAAGCCTTTGTTCTTTTTGGGATTTTTGATTATTTGTTTTTTTATAGACTCATTTTGATTGATGATTTGACGAGTGAAGTAGTGAGAGACTAATTTGATCACTATTCATTTTTGTTAATAATGTTTCCATAGTATTAGTACAAGAACTAAGATTGGAAATTTATCATTTATTTTTAGAAATTAGATGATTGATAATGTTTGTTTGGAGGAAGGAGTGATATTTTGTAGGGTTTCTGGAGTCTCTTGGAATTTATTGTGTTGCATCTCGAATTTTATGAGAGTCGGATTGAAAATAAGTGTTCACTCATCTTTAAGTCAATATTAACACCCAACACCTCCTTCCCTTCCATCTGGAGGGGCAACCAACAGGTAAGAGGAAAACCCCCACTATGCATCTTCCACGTCAAAAATTCAAACAGGAAACTGAAATAAGGATGGGAGGGGAAACAGGAAGGAATAAACACAAAACAAGAATGTGCAACTAGGTCCTTGAGGTCAACCCTAGGGGAAGGGTTTGTCGGAATTGTTAGTGTCTATGAGTCACCAGTGATCAAATATACTCTTTCCATGTGTTTGATATGGTCTTAGGTCAAATTGTTATAGTTTCAGATAAAATTTGACATCTCCTAGTTGTCACATGGTCATTGGTTAGTGTCTAGGTATTATTACTACTCCCTTCATTTTCAAGTTCATAAAATGTCATCATGGTCATGTCATCATTCCTTGTGACAGGTCATCAAAAGAGTGTCTTGGTCATAATTTTGGTCATAAATTATAATCATGCATATTGCAAAGGTTCAAAGTTCCAAATCATAGTTTCACATATGCATTTGGTGTCATCATTAGTTCAAGTCATCATAATTCATGTAGGGAGTAATGCCATCACCTTAGTCACCATCATGGGAGTTAGTAATTAGGGAAAAGTTTTCAAAAAAATATTTCGAAGGTACGGAGCAATAAAAATTGTAGTGCACTACTTCATTATGCCATTTCTCAAAAGGATATGTGATGTCACACCATCATCAAAAGCAAAAGTCGACTTTAAAGCTATAAAGAGACCATCCCAAAATTCAAACACTTCATTTCATCTTCCTAGAGCTCTCCTCCACCATTGAGTTTCACCTCAGCCTCCAAAACTCTGATTTTTCCATCATCAAGCCCATGCCAACAAGCACGATGCGCTTATGGCCAACACGCTGTGTTTTTTATTTTGGAGCTTAGAGGAAGCCACAACATGGTTCATTCAGCAATCTACATGTTCCAGAGACTCTCAACATGTAATTATAGCCTCTCATCAATCCTCATGTAATGATTTTCCTTTAGCAAATGATGAAATCCCTCTTCGAGGGTTTTTCGTTGCGCTTTTGGTTTTCTTAGTGTTTGCTTCAGTTTGGAGAGAAATACCCTATTTTTCATGCCCTAACACCCTTGTACACACTTCATACACCTCCCCCAACCATTTCCCATACTCATATCCTTCATTTCCATCATTTTTCCCCAAAAACCCTAGCCCACGCTGCGTTTTTGTTAAATTTATGGGTTACGACTGTTTTTTTGTTTTTTCCCCTCTTTCCCTCACTCATTTCAAGAGATTCCACTTCCAATGTGTCCCTAACATCTAACCCTACCTCCTATAATTTTCCTAGAAATTTCCTTAATCCCTATCCCGTCCATTCCCTTCCCTAAAATAGCTACCCTTTTTCCCCTGTTTCCCAATCCTACCCTACCCTTCCCTCCTATCAAACTAGGGTTTTTATTATGAAAACCAACACCATGGCCAGTGAAAAGAAAATTTATAACAAAGGAGGGCATATCTCCATATATGAGCCAACTCATATGCAAGAGATCAATGCCTCATCATTCATCAAGAAATCATTTGAATGTGTGGGTTTCCTAGGGTTTTGTAAGAAGATACAAGAGGTGGTTTTTGGTTACCAATTTCAAGAGGGATAAGACCACCATAGCAGGGATGAAATTCATAATATCAGCAGATGTCATAGCTTCAACTACAAGTATCTATAACAAAGTATAAATCTGGTTAAAGGGGATGGATTTGGATATTGAAATTTCCAAATTCTTCCTCAAACCACACTACAAAGATGCTCACACTCATATCTTTCCTTTCAAGAAATTGTTAGATAGATATTCTCCTTTGATGAATATGATAATGAAGTATTTTACTTGTGAAGGGAGGTTTTCTAGGTTGTGTCAGTATCACATCAGGTTGTTGATGCATTTTACTGCCATAAAACCTTTAAACCTACCCCATTACTTATTCAGGAGCTTAGTCAAGATGACTGAGAAAGTGAAAAGCAAAGGGAAAAATCACCGGGAAAGTTTATTCCACCATGGTTTGGTCAAATTTATAGTTATTCATCAGCTTTCACGGATTAATATACCATGGGAGACATTCATGCAGGCAACTGCTCTTATGCCTTCCACTATTACACCTAATAGTCAAAGCATTCCATTAGCACAACCTAAGACACATGAGGTTGGCTCATCAAGTAAACCATCAGTGACAAAGACACCTAGGGCAGAGATTACAAATACTTATAACAGAGGTAAAAGACTAATGTTTTCCCCTAAGATAGCTAAGATTCCTAGACCTAGAACTAGGTCTCAAGCTAATATGTTTCCTAGGAAGACTATCTGTCATCACAAAATCGGACTTGATAGGATCCTCATCAAACTAATCTTGTGTAACTATTTCAAACCAATATTTTGGCTGAGGCTTAGCCTCCTAAATCTGAGAGGGCTCTCTCAAGGGTTTATGATTTTTGATAAATATGTATATGGCCAACTTTATATGGCATAAAAACAGATAAATGATATAAACTGGTTGTAAATCACATTATCAAGTATACATTGGGCTTATGGAGTTATAATAGCTTCAGCAAAACCAAAATAATCTACCTAGCAGGGAATTCAATGAATATCAGAGTTCAAGTCAAGGAATAAACATGTAGAACAGTGAAACACACAGTCAGTTTGTCTATGAAGGAAGTCAGAGCATCATTGATGAATTATGAGTAACATAAGAAAACACCACTGCAATAGAATATTGAAAAGATTCCATTAGAACAAGAACATACAAGAACTCCTTATGAATCTTGAGTTGTCTAAGTAGAAATTTTGTATTAGGCTGAAAACAGTGACTTACATAAGAGTCTTTTTTTCTAAAAAATGTCCAACCCTTTCTATTTTGACTCCTTGATCTTTTATAGATCATTTACATCATAAGATAAACTTATCTACAACTAGATACATCGAATTCCTATGCTTTGACACCTATACTAACCATGAAACATGGTATTTATTACAAACACAGCTGTAAAACTGATATAGAGTCCTATTACAAATAGAATTAGAACTCTTTTGATTCCACTAAAAATAGCTTTATCTAAACTTAATTACATCATTTGCCACCTATCTTTCCATTAATTCAAATCCTGATGATGAGTTCCAACCTATTATGACCATGATGCTGATGATGTTGATCTCCTGCAATTTAGGAAACTGCTACCCTATTTTTAGGGTTAGGATTATTTTAGTTTCTTGAGATGTTCTGACCACCTTTAACCCATAACTTCGAAGCTAATTGATGTCAAGAACATGATTAACATATGTCCCAAGTCATCCCTCCATGTCAGCTGTGTAAAACCACTTCGAACTTCTCAAAACAATGAAAACAGACTTGCGCTACGAAAGCAGCACAGTTTCATAGTGCTTTTCGTAGCGCAGTCTTTTTACCCATTTTCCTCCAAAATTTATCTTCCTTTCCTTCAGAGTTGATTTTATAATCACTTGACATAGCTTCCTTGGAAATTTCAAGTCGAAATGCATGATTTTACCTCCAAAATTTGATAAGGAAAGGGGTGAAAAAGCTGCTATAGCAGTTTTGTTGAAGATTGCAACAAGAAACAGTGAAGGAGGCATCCTGAAACATCATTTCTAATCCTAGTTGGAAAGTGATCACCTAAACTAGGTGGGGCCCACACAGGTGATTATTGTCGCAAAGTCTATTTTTAGACATGTCGATCATATTCTATGAGTTGCGGGATGCTATTTGCGGATGGTTGGTCAAGTTGGAAAAATAGATGGACTTCTATTTTTAGACATATTGGGCGGAATCTATTTTTAGATTGCCAGTCTAAAAATAGATATGTCGAATATTATTAGCTCTTAATAATATTTGGACTCTAAACATTATCTTATTCTATTGGAACACTTCAGTTAAGTGCACAAATGTGGCACGGGAGCTGACAGAAGGAATTACGCTATTCCTGAGGGTTAAGTGGATATATTGCATGGATACTTCAGTTAGAACTCATGTGACAAAGTTTGGTGGAGTTGATTGAGGTAGTTGGTGGAGTTGTGTTCAGTTTAACTCAGTTAGACACAGTTGAGCTAGTTGTATCTAGTCTAACTGATTGATACACTAGTGAGAGTGGTGTGAATTAATTATTAATTAATTCACTAATTAATAACTCATTAATCAACTGAAGAATACATCAGTTAACTACAGTGCATGGACAGGCCAAAGGAGACCGCTGGAGAGGTAGTGGAAAGAGCAAGCCAGGACTATTAGTTGTGACTATAGTGTTGCATGATTTGCAACACACAGTGGTTGGAGATGCCTATGAAGATTGCGTGAGCAAGGCTGGGGCAATTCAAACTCATCCAGAGCCATTCTTCAGTAGTGATTGCGCAGTAGAGGCATGCTAAAGGCTGGCAAAGATCGGTGCATGGATTTGAAAGATCAGGGCCTGATTAGTGTGTAGCAATTGGAGATTGTACTGAGTGCTTGTGAGGAGCTTTGTATGATGATTGTTACGTGATATCTATGACATATAATATACAGATAGTTGGGGTTTTTCAGCTTTAAGCTTTCCCATAAATTACTGTGTTCATGTGTGAATTTTTATGGTTTTAATGTGTGCATGCAATTGATTTTATTTCCGCAATTAATGATCAATGGTAGAAGAGATTCTGTATTGTGCATGAAGTCAAATAGTGTGTGATCAGGAGAATCTCAGATGTATAACATATTAGTTATATAATTTCTACATGGTATCAGAGCGATATTGATCATTGGAGCAATTGCAAAACATTGAAGCGGTTGAGTTTTGTGCTGGTGGAATTCGAAATTGCTGCAGGGTTTTCTTGGTGTCGAAGTTGAGCATTCATTGAGATGTCTTTTAATGGATTGCGATTGGAGTATGCCCTTGAGGGTAGCTCGAATTATATTTCATGGAAGGACAGGATGGAGGCAGTGCTGGAGGATAATGGGTTGAAGGAGTTCATAGATGTTGATATTCCTAAACCGGGTTCTAACGATGCAACCGCACTTGACGCATGGAAAAATAAGGTAGCAAGGTGTCGAAGGATTCTATTAGAAGGTGTGAAGTGTCAAATTGTGTCCAACATTCATGGTAAATCTTCTCCATTCTTGATGTGGAAAGCATTGACAGACTTGTTCCAAAGCAAGAGCGACCAGAGGAAGTTGGCGCTCAAGGATAAACTCAGGAAAATAAGAATGGAGAAGAATGACACTATTCCGGTATACTTGACAAAGTTTGTCCACTGCAGGGATGAGCTTGGGGGTGTAGGAGTTAGTTTGTATGACGAGGACTTTGTGAGCTTGGCTCTCCTTGGGCTTCTGAAGAGTTGGCACTCCTATCAGGACTCTGTCAATGGTCAGGAGAAACTGTCAGGATGGGAGCGACTTTGGTCGGATCTTGTGCAGGAGGAGATAAGGTGGGATACCAAGGATGGATATTCATCAAAGAATGATGATGAAGAGGATTGTGCTTTGGCTTCAAAAGCAAGGAAAGGGAAGGGGAAGAAAAATCCTTCTCAATCCGGTGTGGATGGCAAAGAGCGTGACATGTCCAAAGTGAAGTGTTTTCTACTGGCTACGAGCGCATGGGCACTTCGCCACGCATTGTCCACGTAAGAAGAAGAACAAGCAAAGTTGTTGCAGTCGTAGTCAGAGGCTCTCGCTTCACAATTTGAGCCGACTTCTCATTGATCGCATGCATGGTGTCTAGTGCATTGGAATCGGGTGGTATTTTGATAGTGGTGCTTCCTTTCACATGACGGAGATGTGAACCTTTTTCAGCTGACTCTGGTGGAGAAAGATCTCCGGCTGCATGTTGAGTTGGGCGACAATGACGATACAATGTGACCGCATTGGTACCATTACCTTTCAGAGGGATTCAGGTAAACTCATTCTTTTACAAGATGTAGTGCATGTTCTAGGTTTAAAGAAGAATTTAATCTCAGTTGCAATGTTAGAGGATAAAGGGTATGATGTTGTCTTTAGTGAAGGAAAATTTTTCCTTCGATACAAAGCAACAAGACAAGTCAAGAAGGTTGGGATTCGAGCCAAGAATCTCTACAGACTTGAAGTAGATGGGAATTCTACGGAGCTTCCTACTGTTGGGAAGTGTAGGAAAGCCATGCAATTGATGCTTGAGAGGGAGCAAGTTTTGCATGCAGGTAAGAGTGAACCTCGGGATGTGGAGCAGCAACAAGATGAGGATCATGGAGTGGAAGAAACCACTCATGCAGAGAAATTTCGTGCCGCATGGGCAAAGGGAGTGCATGTAGCTACACCACCAGGTGAGAGGTGGGGTGACATGCATGATTAATCCCAAGAGGATATTTCTGGGCAGGATTCATGGAGATGGTGTGGATCTCATGAATTGAACTCGGCTGGAATGAGGGTGCCGCGCAGCAGCAAGAGTAATGATCGCTGGATTTATGCAAAGTAATTAGTAAGATCAAAGTGATAGTGTCGACATCGGAGCGTTGTTCGTAGTCGACAACAAGTGCAGTGCACGGTGCGTAGTTCAACAATGCGTTGGTTCCCCGAAGACATGTGCAAGAGCTAAGCAGAAGTCGAAGACTTTGATGATAGATGCATCAGATTGATTGAGTTGTTTGGAGCCTATTTAGTTTCAGAGGAGTTGCAGAGTAGATGCATGGAGTTGCATGGCGCTTGTGAAGGTTGTAGGGCGAATGCATGGAGCTGCATGTCGCATGCAAAGACAGTCCTTTCTTGTTGAGAGGGAGTGTTGAATATTGCAACAAGAAACAGTGAAGGAGGCATCCTAAAACATCATTCCTAATCCTAGTTGGAAAATAATCACCTAAACTAGGTGGGGCCCACATAGGTGATTTTTGGCGCAAAGTCTATTTTTAGACTATGTCTATTTTTAGACATATGGATCATGGTCTATGAGTTGCAGGATGCTATTTATGGATGATTGGTTGAGTTGGTAAAAATAGATGGACCTCTATTTTTAGACATATTGGGCGAAATCTATTTTTATATTGCCAGTCTAAAAATAGATATGTCGAATATTATTAGCTCTTAATAATATTTGGACTCTAAACATTATCTTATTCTCTTGGAGCACTTCAGCTAGGTGCACAAAGGATCAGCAGTGATTGCGCAATAGAGGCATGCTAAAGGCTGGCAAAGATTGGTGCATGGATTTGCAAGATCAGGGCCTGATTAGTGTGTAGCAATTGGAGATTGTACTAAGATCTTGTGAGGAGCTTTGTATGATGATTGTTACATGATCTCTATGACATGACAGCATGATATATTAAATAAGTTTAACTTTCCAAAAATCACTATCAGGTGAATTTTTATGGTTTTAATGTGTGCATGCAATTGATTTTATTTCCGCAATTAATGATCAATGGTAGAAGAGATTCTGTATTGTGCATGAAGTCAAATAGTGTGTGATTAGGAGAATCTCGGATGTATAACATATTATTTATATAATTTCTACAAGTTTCGTAGTGCATTTCACCCTTTTTGCACTACAGGCGCTACGAAACTGTTATGTAAGCAGTATTTTCCAATTTTTCTTCAAAACTTGAAACAAAAAGATGCTAGAACTTTAGAAAAACACTTGCCTCATCAAAACCATCTGCTATATGAACTAAAAACATAACCTTTACAAAATTTAATCCTCATTTTTCCATTTTGATTTTTCTTTGAATTTGTCATTTTGTACCTCTGCTTTTTAGTTCATCTTGAGACTGTTTTAATTGTAGCTCCAAATCTTCCACTTGGCCTCTTAGCTTTCTATTACTGGCTCTCAAATGGGTGTTGATCACTCTAACAATTTTTGCTTCTTTAATGGAAAGAACTGTCCATGTAAAGAATTGTTGTGCACTGTTTGGGATCTCTGACCTGGCAACTCTTTGACCTTCCCAAACAGACTTCATCCTCTTGAATTATGTCTTTTCAATGTTGTGTTTTCTTGCCCTATTTCTCATCATTTCCATCTCTTGATTTTCTAGTTTCAACATTTCTTCCAGCATTTGACATTCTGACATGTGTTCCTTTCCCTTCTCAATCTTGTTGGTTGCATGCTCCAGTATAGGTGATGAGAGATCAACCACCTCTTCATGGAATTTGGTTGCTTCAATGATTACTTGGATATATTTACTGCCTTCCTGGAGTCTCTTTTCATGCCTGGTTAAAGGTTTCCTAGCTTGAAAAACAAAAGTTGCATTCTCACCTTCAAATTCCAATTTCTTTGTTGATTTCATTTTTCTCTGTTTGGGTTCATTAACTTCATTGAAATCTGCCTGCAAAATGGGTGATTCTTCTATATCAATTGCATGCAGAATATCATCCAAGTTGCCTTTCATCATTGGGTTGTCCTCTGTGACTGAAACCCTTGCTTTTCCCTTTGATGTTGATACATGAATTCTTGTCTTTCTCTGGCTCTCCTGCTTACTGGCCACCTGTTTTTGTTTAGTTTCTTTGACCATTTCTACTTTCTGTTTTGCAGGTGATGGGTTTTTTGCAATAAGCACTGATGCTTTCTTTTTTCTATCTTCAACCTGTTTCCTTGGTTTCAACTTCATAAACCTCTTAGCTTTGGTAACCACTGGCTGACTAGATTCTGCTACTGGTGGTGAAGGATTTCCCTTGATCATAGGGTTTCTAGCTGGGGTTATGGCTTCCATTTCAAATCCACTCATAAATAAAAAGGAATACCAGTCTCTATTTATTTTCTAAAGCTCACTTAAAACCAGTAACTTAATCAAACCATGATGAAACAAAGATGTTTCATAGCCATCAAATTTAGCTTGGACTTTGTCAGCCATTTTGGCAAGGCTTCTATGCAGGTAAAATGATAAATCTAATGATATCATTCATGTGAAATGAAACAGCAGTTTAAAATGATAAGTGTAGACTTTATGGTACTTGCCTTCACATGTGAAATATCTTTGGATGTTGAATATCATCTTTGCATAGTTATCCTTCATACAGTTCCTGGGTATTGCATTTTTCAAGTCCATGTCTACAAATTCAGGTTTCATAAACTCCTTGCATGGCTCCATGTCAAACCTAAAACCTTTAAACCAATATTTTTGTCCCCTTGGTATCTTTATCACAGCAGCTGTGATCGCAGGTGTCACTGGCATATTTATCATTCCAACTTTGGTAGTGGTTCCACTGAAATGTAGAGCAAGCTCTTTGGACACCTAAGTGTGGAAACCCTGTAGCTTTTCATAAAATTTGAGACAGCCAGCTTTTCTAAAGGCCTCCATTACCGTTTGATCCTCCATAATAGCATTTACATTCTCAGGCTCGTATCTTAGACAATTTCCCCCTCGGTGGACCTTTTTCTCCTCTGCCATGTTTCTTGTAAAGAAAACTTGTTAGCTTCTCTGAAACCTGTAAAACAGCCTCTCTTGATAATGGTGAACAGCCTCGCTTGAAAATGATGTGAGTTGTTTTTGAAAGAACAACCACAAGCTTATCCTTACTGCTTCAGAGCTTGAATAACATATGTGAAGGTAAATGAAACAGAGATGACTCAATTAGGTAAAAAATTCAAATTAGAGATGTCACCTCATGACCAAATTATGTTTAAATGATATCCTATCATGATTGTGATGACTGAAGGACATGTAAGTACATCAAATCTGGTAATTAACTGACTCACCATACCCTTATCATGTCATTCCCCAACTGAAACTAACAAATCTTGGCTTATTTGACACAATAGCTATGAAACCGTGCTTTCGTAGCACTCACAGTGTAAGTTTTTCACTTTGCGCTATGAAAGTAGCAGCCCTTTCGTAGCGCAAAACTCACTTTTTGAACTAACGGCGCTACGAAACTATGGATTTGTGGCTAATTACAGAAAATTGACCCAAAACTTACATGAATGACCCTTGAACGAAAAAATGTGAATTTTTTGACCATGAAATGGACCTACAAAGACTTGATTTGAATTCTAATGATAAACATTATGCCTCTCAAACTATAACATACCCTTAACCATACTAAAATGACTTTCAAAACTATTAGACCATGATCAAAACAGAGCTGAAATATCATGTTAAAAATAAAAATAAAAAAAGAAAAAAATGGGTGATAACACTATCAATGATGAAAATTTTGAGCCTAACACTATGAGAAAAGAGATATCAGGAGGTGAAGATGATACACCATTGCATAATGAAGAGCAGGGACCCACTGATTTTGACATGTCTGACATAGAAGAGCATAATGAAGACAAATCAGCTCAAGAAATAATCAAATAAAAAGAGGCAGAGATCAGAGAGCTTAGATATGATCTTGCCAAGGCAAAATTAGTAGTATCCTTCTTGCAACAAGAGAATAGGCATCTCAAGGTGAATCTACTGTTGCAAAGCAAACCTAAAGGGGATCATACCTCATCCAGCAAGGAAATTTGGGTGGTTGACAAGAATAAGTGAAAGGCTATAATAGATATGGAGCAGTTTGAGGACAAGAATGTTTAGGTGCAGCCAAGGAGGCCAAAGACAGGAGTAGTAGCAAGAGAGGAAGGACAGGAAAATCAATCATCTCCTCCTCAAGTACACCAAAACCTGGATGACACTATAGCAGTAAAGATTGAGAAGGAAATAGATTTTTGGCTTCGAATAATCAATGAACACCTAGATAAGCTACTAAAGAAGGCCAACATAGATACAGACCTTGAGAGACACATGAAAAGACATTATTACACTAGGAACTTAATTTGAGAAATGAGGGTTAAGAACATGAAAAGAAGGCTTAAGAAAACTCTAATCAAGCTTAAAAGAGAGATAATATTGATTTGATTGTTGATGCATCTCTAGGTTTCTATACCATGACTAAAAAATGAAGAAGTGGAAGATTTTGACAAGTATTTTTGAATTTTTGTGCTAATTACGGCAATTTTGTTGCACGAAAGTGCAGCGTGGCCACACTACACTTCTTCTTAGAGCATCCAAATGAAAAATGGAATAAATATCAAGGTTTATTTTGACCTCTACATTACATATATGTGCTTTTTATTTCATTTCATCTCTCATTTTTGAAGAAAAAGGAAAAAAATTGGCAATTTTTCATGTTTCTACCACTATTCTGCACCCCACCCTGTGCTTCTAGAGTAGTCTTGGGAGATTGGATTTTTAGGAGACTTGGAGGTGGATTTTTGCAGGATTGAAGCTTTAGTGATCTTCTACACATCCTCATATATCTTCGCCAACCATCATTTCATCTCAGATATCAATAAAATTCACCAAAAAACCTCCTCAAAGACTACATTGCGCTTCTATGGGAAAGCCAGATTTCGATTTTTTCTTGGTCAAGTCAATTTATTTTGGTGTAATTTGTCTTACAAGGAGTTTATTTAATTTAATTAAGTTTCATATGGATGGTAAAGGTCAATTTCATGTCTATTCCACTATAATCAATATTTGTAAAGTCAACTAAGTCAGTTAATTCTAAATAGGGAGTTGGTTTCTAACCTCCCTAGTTTTAGGTATGGTTAGAGATTTTGATGTAAACAGTTCCTATGATGATGGATTCGAGCCCTGAGAGGGGAAATGTGTTTTTTCATTTATTTTTAGCTTGATTGATATAAAAGGAAAGGTTGGATTCTTGAGAGTCATAGGTTTGGAGCTAGTGTACACCATTTTTGCAATAATATAACAGGTTGTTGGAGCTATTATCTTGCGATTCCCGTGGTATGTTTATTAACAGTGTTTTTCCACTATTTTATTATCAAATTTAATATTTAATTCTTCTTAATACCATTAGCATTCCTTCTTATGATCATCTCATTATTTTTTAAGCATAATTCATAGTTTTATGCTCTGTTTAGATGAGATTTTCATGTTTGTGTTCCATATATTCTAATAAATGAATTCATAGTCTTATGCTCATTTTGATGTTTCTTACTCAACCCTATAGCACAATTACAACCCAATTGTGTCAGTAATCATACCTACATTTACCCATCTTATCCTTGCAACTAATCATTTGAAAACTTGACCTAGTTCCTAGACCTATGATCTTGATCCAACAAAACCCTAAAATCAAACCCTAGTGAGTTGAATATCTAACCTTAGATCTATTTTTCTTTCCAGACACTTCATTGGCTATGATATTGTAGAGAGATCCCTCTATGATTTGGTAGGGATAGATACCAAATCCAAAGTTGGTATGAGGTTACCTTCTTCGGTCTCCTTTCTCAGCCTTGGAAATCTGTGGAGCAATAACATTTTAGCACCATTGTTGGGGATCGAATTTCAAATCTTCCCTGGCATTTTTCTTGAAATTTTGAGTTCTATGCTTGTGTGTGACAAGTCCTAGCTTTCAAAAAAGGTCAATTTATTTTTTCACAGCCAAAGTGCAGATTCAGAATAACATTGGCTCCCAAAAATTTCATGAGGTCCAATCCTGATCTGAATCCTCCATCACTAGTTGAAGACCTTGAAATGACTTTGAGGAAGCAAAGATATTAGCCTCAGCAAGTTGAAACAAGCACATATTCATTGTTAAGTGTTATAGGTCATTTTGGGAACCATTCCCAATGACCTGGTTAAACAGACATCATCCTAGAACCAATGAAATGGGGTCTATCATCCCCTATCATTTAAGTTGCTACATACCCTAAGACAAAGAACAAGAAAAAAACATCCATGACTTCCATTACAATGTTTCCAAGATTTTAAGTACATGTTATATCACCTATGAGCTCACCAAAGAAGCCTCTCAAGGGACTAACTTCTTTGCATATGTAGTTACCTTCGTTCAAGGGTGATCTGCAAAGCACTTCCCGACATTCAAGAGTGTGTTGGTCAAATGGGAGCGAAATTCTCATTGTTCCGGAATCTGCACATGGCCAGTGCCTTCTAGAAGAGTCCATATGTGTCAAAATTCGAATCCATGTGTCCATCTAACACCTCTAAGATTGGGAACATGTCTTGCCTATTCTTATAAAGTCATTGATTGAGAGACTACCTTCAGTTGTTCTATAAATTGAGCACAGATCCTAGTGCTTGAGAAGGAAGAGATTTTGTAAAGAAATGTTGTTGAATTCTCAATTGAGTATTTGATTTGAGTGATCTGCTATTGGAGAGATGTTCATTGTGATGATTTTGGGATAATGTTGGGGTTGGTGACATCAAATCAACTGTTGGTTGTAACCTCCCCCTTCTATCCATTAATAAAGATTGCTGCTCATTTTCCCACATATGTATCTGTATAAGCTTTTATCTTTCATATTATGGATTATTAGCCGATGTATATGTTTCATGTTTCATTGATTTAACTGATTAAGGTAAATATCCATCTGTATATTGCAATCTCTTTGATGTTTAGTGTTTATACTTGTAGGAACTAGTCTAGCGATCAAAGTTGGATTGGAAGCTACAGCAAGAGCGACAGATGGAGAATAGGAAGCGCTTGGACTCTAAGTAAGTTTCTCCATCTTTATTTGTGTCTATTTACTCTTAGGAAAAGTGTCTGCAAATTCTTTGACCTGTTGTTATAAATGCATAGCACCACATTTAGGGAATGTGTTTTATCTATAATTCATAATTCCGCATAACAAATTGGCGACTCCACTGGGTAAATTCCCTTCATCCTTGGTGTGTTTACCTCTGCATATCCACCCAGTAGCATCTGCTCTCAATTATTAGGCTTTTGAAACAAATAATTGCATTAGAAGTGTGTTTTTGTTCTCTGTTGTGCTCAATGCACTGTTGGTCAAGACACAGTGCTTTGCATAGCACTGTCTCCCACTCAGGGGTGCTTTGCAATGCATTGTCTCCCCTTAGAGACTACGTTGCCCCCTAAGCCAAACAAATTCCCTTTGAATTTGTCATTTCCATCACTTTCAGCCTTTTGTTTGCTTTGTTTTCAACTGTCTAATGCCTCATAGAGACCAGTGAATTTGCCTGAATCTTCCTCCTTTGAAAAGTAAGTTTGTTCAATGTCTCTTTAAGTGTTTATCTTTATCATTGACAAATAAAATTCAAAGTATTTTATTTCTGCATTAGATCCATTTGTTTTCGTAAAGTAAATTGTCGTTAAATTCTTCGTTTCCTATAGGAAAAATTGTAGTTCCATTCTTCATTTTTCCTAAAAGATAAATTGTTGTTAAATTCATCATTTCTCAAAGAAGAAAGCATGTGTTTTTGTTGATTTGATGCATATACTTTCCTTTTTGCATTCATATTAAGGGGACTGAAAAAAAAAGCCTGCATTTGCATGTAGTATATTGTGTGTTTTTCATAGGAACAAATTAAGAAAGTTGCATATTAGTTTGTGCTCTTTGTTGTTTGTTCTCAAAACCAATTGCTCTTTCCCTTTAGTAGCTAAGATTTTCATTGAAAAGGCTAAAATTGAAAAGTTTGCTTATCATTTTAGTTTGAATTTTAGGAATTTCCATCACATCATCGCAATGAACTTTGAAAGGAAAATTGATAAACAAGATCAACTTAAAATTTACGTCAATTTACCTAAACAAGCATTGGAACCATAATGATAACATTTAGAAGGTCTAGGCTAGAGACATGTTCTGACATTGTAAAACATAGCAGTTTGCGTTAATTTTATATGATACATTCCAAGTGTGATACCTCACTCTACGTACATAAGTATATTGTAGCTCTTCCATGTACCTTCGGGTATATCAGGCGGTGTTATAGTACAAAAAGTATATATAGGTGCTCTCATTGGGCGGTTTCGCATTAGACAGCACTAATACAGAATTGGGCCTCCATGTACCTTCAAGCATATTTGGGAGGACAACTTTAGGTTGCTACCCATCCATATTGAACCAAGTCGGTCACCTTGTAAATTGAGATACACCGAACACAGCACTCGGGGAGATTTCCTGCCTATACTTCTTGGTTCGTCAGGAGGTATTATGCAGTTCACAGTTTCTTGGTAGACCTTTTCCTAGCATTACGATTTTATTTTGTTTATTTATTTTTGGTCATAAAATAAATCAGTCATCGTGGAAGAAGAAAATCCCTTTCCTCGTCGTTCGCGTAGACTTGCATTGAAACCATCTTTACCATCGGAAGTTACTTCTGGTCGGCGAAGGCGATATTTCTCTACTGAAACCAGTACTATCAATACCTCTGGCGAAGCATCATCTTCCCATATACCAGATTCAGCACAAGTTGTTTCTACAAATCCTGTTTTGTCTACTGTTGTCGAGATGGAGTCCTCATAGCTACCTATGGTCACGATCCATCCAATCAGTGAGACCATACCTCCTGAACCCGACGTTGTTCAACTGGAAGTTGATCCAGATCTTATCTCTCTTTTTCCATAACATCTGCATCTCGAAGTTAAACGACGGAATTTGTTCCTGTATCGGTTGCCCCACAATCTATTATAGCCATTGCATCTCCCATATTGTGCAGTCAACCTCCTAAAATATAGTTTGGGCCTGACGGCGAAATCCTTCCACTTGGTTTGATTTCGATTGAAGAAATCCCACAAGGTGAAACATCTTTAACTCCAACCCATTTTGGGGAGGATCTTTACCTGTACGAGTCTTTTCCTCAATCACCTCCCTCTACTTTTGGTGATCCTATTCCTATTCAAATTCCTGTCGATTCAAAAAGGTATATATTTGGTCAAGTAACCATGCCTGAACTAACATCTTCGATTGGACCATCTGTTTTGATTGCGTCAACACCTTCTCTCGCTACCTCGTTAATATTCACAACTTCACCAGAGTCATATTTACATAGTGGCCCTATGGTCCCATCAGGTTATAAATCTTTATCTGGAATTTTCTCTGGTGCATCTTCAAACCCATGGAATTCACCAATGTCATCGTCTGGTATTCTAACTGGTAAACCTATAGTTAGTATTAAACGGCTTGATCCTTTATATCCATCATCAGGGCAATATCAAGCTGGTCCATCTGGGTCTATTCCATCCAATACCACCTCAACTAGACTCCCTGCCTTTGGAGAACAATATTTTCTATCTTATTATACTCCTCATGCTGGGGGGCAACCTATGGTCACCCACTTTGATAGTTTTCTGTCGTTTTTTGGTCAACCTAATTTCGAAATGAATGTTTGTCAATGGCAGCCCACTCTGCCTATCCAACCACAAATGGTTGTACACTCATATCAACCGGTTCAACCTGTTACACCCGCATCTTTTCCACTTGTTAATACATCTTTACCCTTGTTACTAACTCAAACTGTTGTACAACAGCCATTTCAGGTGGGTCCTTCAACTCAATACCCTCAAGTATTGGGCCCTCAGACTCCAACTCCTTCGACTAATTTACAACAACCTATACCTAGAATCATTTATTCACAAGCTGGACTACCATACTATGGGATGTCACAGCCACAACCAGTGTATACCTATGCTCAACCAAATCTAAGTTATCCTAATTTGGGTTATAATATTGGTGGACAGACCCCTTGGTAGCCTCAGGCGCAAATGCCTCAACCTTCATTTCAACAAGTATCGTACACAGGTTTTGGTCAACAAAATCCTCAAGTGTTTGCCTATCAAAACAACCCCTATCTGGGTTACCAACAACATATTCCTTATGTTGGTGCTCAAAGTCCTGTTGCCCAATAAATTCCATCATACCGTGGCTATGCTCAACCGAACTCAATTGATAGTTGCCTTTTGTTGCAACTTTAGAGTTACCAAATTTAAATCAGCTCACCAATGATCCAATCAACTATGCACCTTAATGGCTAGTGATAACCTATAAATTACCCTCGGATATTCCTAAGTTCAATGGAAACCCTGGGGAAGACCCGTCGACTCATGTTATGACTTATCATTTGTGGTTTTCATCAAACTCCTTAAATAATGACTCTGTTTGACTATGTATTTTCCAGCGTATGCTCACTGGTCCGGCTCCAAAATGGTACACTGAGTTACCTAGAGATTTTTCGATAATTTCACTACCCAGGCTACTGTCTTTTTGACTCACTTCTAGTTACCCATAGGATATGAATCTTGAACGGAACTCTTGACTAATTTTAAACAGACTAATGCTACTCACATTTCTGATCATATTCATGAGTGGCATTGTCGTCATAGAATGGTTCATACATTTGTTCCTGATCAGCTCCTTGATGAGTGGTTCATTAATTCCCTATTACCATCTATAATTGAGGAAGTGGCTAAGGGTGGCATCGTCACTGAAGAGCAGGTTATTGCTCGTGTCCAATATTTAGACTGGATTTATACTCAGTCTGGCATGCTCTACGAGAAAATTCCTAACGTGCCACGATCTAATTTTATTGTTCCTCCTCCATCAAAGAACTCTAATGTCGGAGATGGTATGATTGGTACTGCAAACACACATCATATTACTGCATCTGATCTTGTGCCTTCTTCAGAAATCAATGTCATGTCATTTTACAAAAGCAAAAGTGACAAGCAACACGGAATTAAGAAAAAATGGAAATCAAAGAAAAAGAAAACTTCTACCCTACGGGAAAGATCATCTAATAAATCGTCTGGAAATAGGAAACCTCGTTATCCATGCATAATCTGTAATGAGGAACACTTTTTTTAGGATTGTCCTCACCGTGCTGAAGTCTTAAAAACGGTTAAGACTACACATGCATCAACTATGTTGACAAATCCGTTTCTAAATCCGGACACAAATTTGGTTGCTACGGATCCAACTTCTAGTTCACAAGTGCTTATGCTATCTATCACAATTCCATCAGCAGATATTTTGGTGTCAACGCATAATCAATATTACGATGGTTAGGCCACTGATCAACCTGCCACCTCGACCACGAATCCGTCTACGGAATTGGTACAACCACCTGCTATTCCTGAATTGAAAATCAAGCCACTGAAGGGAGTCGTTCATAAATCGAAATATAATCCTCGAGCAAGAGTTGCTCAAAATTATAATATGGTTGAATATTTGGCCCAATCCCCTTCATCTGTGTCAGCTCTTGAGGTATTACAAAATTGTCCCTCCCAGAAACAGGCTTTATTGTCGACTATTGGTGGGATTGATCCGACTTATTCTAATCTTGTAGTCTTTAATCATATGGGCTATGTGCCGCAATTACCAATAGAATTGGCATTCTCCATCCAAGTAAATGTTCTCAATCATCTTGTTCATCGTACTATTATTGATGAGGGAGCATCTACGTCCATTATGTCTCTAAACTATTGGAATTCAATTTCCTCGTCGCGCCTATCTCAATCATCAATGACGTTGAAGCCCTTTGACGGACGTACATATAAGCCTTGTGGTATTATCAATAACCTGCATGTTGAACTAGGGGGGGAAATAGTGAATGTTGAAGTTGAGGTTTTTAATGGACCCCTTGACTATGATATTTTACTTGGAAGGCCATGCGTATATGCTATGACTGCAATTGTTTCTACATACTTTAGAATGATCGCCTTTCCACATAAATGTGTTATCATAGTCATCAATCAGCTATCCTTCTTTGCTTCCACTTCCCAGGTAACTGGAAGTGTTATGTTCATTCACGCACCCCAACTCACACTTTAGAACATTGGTGTAGGTCTCTTAAAGGATTCCACTCTCATGGGAACCTTTGCATTACCATCGCATACGACGTCGGCAGAAATTACAAGTATAGAGACATGCTACATGATCTCTTCCACTCCATCTGGCTTAAGGAAGAGTACAGGTGATTCTAAAATTGTTAAGTTGGATGAATCTTCTGCCGCTCAACCCTATTGAGCTGGCATAGCAATCAATCTATCTGTCTTGGGTGGCGAATCTAAAATCATCGTCGTCAATTGTTTGGGTTGATCATTTCTTAGATTTTGGTACTCCATCTGATCATTTTTCCTCAACTTTCTTGACAGATGAGAATATTTTGGAAACCATGATGTCAAAAGGAGAACCATGGGAAAATTATCATCATCGTTCCCATCTTTCTGATTATAAAGAAAATAATCTTAGTGAACTACATCACCCATCGATCAAAAATTTCTTCTCGAATTATTTTCCTATTAATGCAATCGATTCTGAGCGAAATCTGTCAAACATTGAAGAAACGATTTCTATCGATATTTCAACCAAACCCAGCATTGTATAAAACATTCATGTCAGTGTGTCTTGTTCTCCATCAGAACTTGAAACATGTCGCTCTTTATTTCGTGAATTTTGTGATGTATTTGCTTGGTCTTATGAGGAAATTCCAGACGTAGATACTAGTATCAGTGAACACACTATTAATATGTACCCTGATGTCAAACTGGTACGTCAACGCCTTCATCCTATTCATCCAAAGAAGGTCGTTGACATTAAAGCAAAAGTTGAAAAAAAATTGCATGCTGGTTTCATTTACCCTGTTCTTCTAACTGAGTGGGTTTCCAACATCGTTCCTGTCATGAAAAAAAAGGAACCATCAGAGTGTGTGTCGACTATCGGGATGTCAATCTTTCTTGTCCAAAAGACAACTATCCTACTCCCTTTATCGACCATATTATTGACAATTGTGCTGGATGTGAAATCTTTTCGTTCATGGATGATTTTGCAGCTACAATCAAATCAATATCCGCCCAGAGGATCAATATAAGACAGCATTCATTTGTCCCTCAGGCACATTCGCTTATCGGAAACTACAGTTTGGTTTAAAGCACGTTCGGGCAACTTTTCAGAGAGAAATGGATTATGCTTTCAATGACATCAAGCACATTGTTCAACCCTATCTAGATTATTTACCCGCATTCATGAAATCGGACTTACCACCCGATAAATTTGAGAGCCATATTTTTACGGTGCCCACACTACAAAATACGCCTCAATCCACATAAATGTGTATTTTGCGTTTGTTCTGGTCATTTGCTAGGATTCGTCGTCTCAAAAGAACGAATTTGAATAGACCCATTGAAGGTCCAGGCCATTCTTGATTTGCCTGCACCATCAAATTTACTTTAGATACAGAAACTTAAAGGGAAGGCTAAATTCCTAAGGAGGTTCATGCCCAACTACACCGAAATGGCTAAAGGATTTACTCGACTCTTGAAAAAGGGGATTCCCTTCCATTGGGTTCAAGCTACATAAGCTTCTTTTGATGCGGTCAAGGATACTCTTGTTTGGGCATCATTAATGTATCCCCCCAATTATCAGAGTGATTATTTCTTATATATCGCCGCAGCTAATACAACCATTTCTATGGTATTGGTCCAAGTATAAAATGGGATAGAACATCTAATCTATTATTTGAGTCATAATCTCAACCATACGGAAGTAAAGTATTCGTACGTAGAAAAGCTTGCCTTGGGAGTTGTTCAAGTTGTCCAAATATTTTGCCACTATATCCTGTTCTAAAAGACCATTGACATTTTGGATTGCAACCCATGACTTATATCTTATCATGTCAATTTCTGGGGAAAGAATTCAAAATGGATTGTCATTTTGCAGGAATTTGATTTGGAATTCCTAAAATCCAAGTCAAATAAGTCTTTAGTTTTGGTTGAGCTTCTTTGTGACCTTCCCTCTCATAGTACTGCTACTACGTCAGAACCATCTATTCCTGACGAGTCTCTATCTCTGACCGGATCATCTGATCCTTGGTATGGGGATTTTATCATTCATCTCCAAACCCAGACTTTTCGGACTGATACCTCTCGCTCTAACCAGCGACATATTCGATACCAAGCCAAAGATTATCTTATCGTCGGCGATACAATTTATCGTTGTGGTGTCAATACAATTTTAAGAAGGTGCCTCACTCATAAGGAGGCCGAAATTTTTTTAAAAGAATGTCATGTTGGGGCTTGTGGTGGACACTTGTCTGGATACTCTACCGCACAGAAGATACTCCGTGCCGGTTACTTTTGGCCTACCATATCTCGCAATTGCATCCTCGTGGTCAGAAGTTGTCATGCATGCCAGATATTTGATTGTAAAATCCACAAACTGTCGTCGCCAATGCATCCTTTTTTCTCTGTAGGACCATTTTCGAAATGGGGCATTGACTTCATGACCTGTAACCCTCGTTCGTCTGGGGGCATGGTTATATTATTGTCGCATTAGAATACTTTACCAAATGGGCTGAAGTGATGCCTACATTCAACAACAAAGGACAAACAACTGCATTGCTTTTCTTTAATCATGTCATTGCACGGTTTGGGGTCCCATAGGCTATAGTCACATATCATGGGAAGCATTTTCGCAACCACATGATGACTAAATTGACTGCCAAGTTAGGATTGTCACATGAGAATTCTACTCCTTATTATCCACAATCAAATGGACAAGTTGAAGCTATCAACAAGATTCTTAAATGTATGCTTCAGTGGATGATAGGAGTTTGTAAAATAAACTAGCATTTGATCTGTACTCGGCCTTGTGGGCATATCGAACCTCGGTGGGAAACGCAAATGGATTTACTCCCTTTCAATTGGTGTATGGTCTGTGTTAGGTCCCTATATTACTAGTTTAGTCCTTATTGTTATCAATGTAGCCCCCTTATTATTATTGTTGTACCCCTGTAATCCCAATATTGTTATTATTGTGCCCTTACATTGTTATTGTTAGGTCGACTAGGATTATATTTTGGGCCCATGGACTCCTATATATATAATGAGGTTTTGGTCATTTGTATCATCCAAGAATTATTCATTTATGTGATGTATTGGATGTTGTCCCCTCAAATTTTTTTATTCCTAAGGCGTTGATCTCTCTTTTATTCTATTTTTGCAGTTGGTTTCATAACATTTGGTATCAAAGCTTTGGATTCTAGGGTTTCATTGCTCCAAACAGGTCATCGTGGAATTTTTGCAATAAATTTTTTCTACGAAGGCTAAGAAGCTTAAATTTGTACAGTGTGAAGCCAAAATCCTGAGGAACCTCCTATAAAAATTTCAGATCTTGGTTCAAAATATTTTTGGAGATATGATCTGGGGAGTTAGGGTTTTTCAGGCTCCCGAATTTCAACTAAAACAAGTCATTGTGGAATTTTCGCTATAAATTTTCGTATACGAAGTTTCAGAAGCTGAAATTTTTATAGTGCGAAGCCAAAATCCTAAGGATACTTCTGTCAAAATTTCATATCTTGGTTTGCAAAAAATTTGGAGATATGATATGTGGAAGTTAGGATTGTTTCAGGCTCTCGAATTTCATCTCAAAGAAGTGACCGTGGGAACAACATCATAACTCTCTCTCTGAGCGTCAGTTTCAGATTCTGTAAAAAGCGGCTGCAATAAAACGGACTTTAGTTTTCAATATATCAATTTCAGAGTTGAAGGAGGAAATAGTGACACGTGGAAAGTCGTACAAGTTCGCTCTACTGAACCAGTCCACAATTACGTCATCTTGGGAGATTGGGCATAACTTTGTCTTGAAGAATCCAAATCAAGTCAGACCTGTGGCATTTGAAAGAATATTCAGAGGGCTACTTCAGGGCTGAATTTAAAATATTTAAGATAAGAAATCACTGAGATAATTCAGTTTCAATATCGAGCTCCTCAAAAATAAGAAAAAGGTGTGTATTTTTTTCGAATTACATAAGTCTCGTTTGAAAAAAATTAGTTTGAATTTATTCCAAGGGCGTATTGAAGAATAGATATCAGTATTGAGTTCTAAAATTCCCCCTAAAAAGAATTCAACACCTATTAAGCTTTCTGAAGCCTATACTATGACTCATGAAGACAAAGAAACACAACATGAGATATCAAAATTACAAGAGCAAGTGCACCAAATTTTGCTATCACAAAGAACAACAAAAAATGAAATGGAAGTTTTGAAGAAAGGCGTGGAAACTAAGATGGATGGTTTAAAGAAAGGAGTGGAAGCTAAGATGAATGGTTTGGAAGCTAAGATGGATGGCATGGAAGTGGGCATGGAAGCTAAGATGGATGGAATGGAAGCTAAAATGGATGACATGGAAGCTAATATCGATGAAAAAATGAAAGACAACATGGAAAACATGAAGAATGATCAAAAAGTAGACATCGAAGGTTTGGAAAAGTTGATACAAGAAATGTTTCCCAGTGGCAAAAAAATAGTAGAGGAAACTCATGATGAGAAAGAAATAAATGTTAATCGTGATTTCATAAACTCCAATGTTGGATGGAAGAACCACCATATTCTAAAGATGGATATGAGGAACTTTGATGGCAAGGATCCTGTAACATGGATACTAAAATGGAGCAATATTTTGATCTCAATAATGTGCAAAACACACAAAAGGTACGCATTGTAACTTTACATTTAGAACAAAATACATTTTTATGGTATCGATGGCTTTGCTCCCATAAAAAAAATTTCACTTGGTCAATTTTTACGGAGGAAATGATAGCACATTATGAGGATACAAAAAGAAACACCTTCTTTAGCCAATTGATAAATCTCAAACAAAAGGGTTCAGTGGTGGAGCACATTGAGGACTTCCAAAAATTGAATATAAGGGTAACTGATATTCCAGAGGAACAAAAAATTGATGTCTTCATAGGGAATTTAAAGGATAAAATCCAACATGAAGTTTGCGTTTGGGAACCTGATTCATTGGAAAAGGCATTCAGGTTGGCAAGAAAAATTGAATGTAAAATTATGGCGACAAGGAAGCCTACCACTCACATATATAAAGATGGAAGTGTTACTACTCCTAGACTTCCACAACCTACAAGGTTGACACCACAACAATTGGAAGAAAAAAGAGCAAAAGGGCTTTGCTACAGTTGTGATAGCAAATACACTAAAGGTCATAAGTGTGCTGAGAAGAAATTATTTTACATAGATTGTGAAGAGGAAGAAGAAAATGAACAAGAATATTCAAAAGAAGAGGGTATACACCACGAACCAACCCTAGAAGAGGAATAAATGAGTCTGACCATATCGTGTAATGCATTGGTAGGAATTACCACTCCTCAAACTCTCAAGATAGAAGGACATATCAAGAAGAAAAAGGTAATAGTGTTGATTGATTCGGGTAGTACCCATAATTTTATTCATTGTAAGGTATCCAAGGAATTGAATTGTTTCTTATACCCAGCACCATAATGTCAAGTTATGGTTGCAAATGGAGGAACTATAAATTTCTCTGGACAATGCCATAATATCAAGCTAACCATGGGGGAATATGTATTGAATAGTCCAATGCTTTCCATTCCTATGGGAGGTGTTGATGTTGTACTAAGAGTACAATGGTTACAATCTTTGGGGATGGTAGCTTTTACTTTTCAAGAACTTTTTCTTGAAATTTTTTTCAGAAGGAAAGGAAGTTGAATTATGGGGTATCATAGGGAAGCCAGGAAAGATAATAAGCTCTAATTTCATGACAAAGCTTCTGAAGAAAGAACAATGAGGCGTAAATTGCACAATTATGCTCGCTAGAAGTTCCAACATCAAAATCATCTATTTCTGCAGATCTCCAAAAAGTCTTGGACAATCATTCGAAGGTGTTTGAAACTCCCAAAGGACACCGACCTATTCATGATCGTGATCATGCTATTCATTTGATTCCAGGAAGTGTTCCTCCAAACATCAGGCCTTATATGTATCCTTATTTCCAAAAGAGCGAAATTGAACGTATGATTGCAGAAGTGTTAGAGGCTGGTATAATTCAACCTAGTCAAAGTTATTTCTCTGCTCCAATGGTATTGGTGCACAAGAATGATGGATCATGGTGCATGTGTCTAGATTATTGGGAGCTCAATAAGCTCACCATTAAGATAACTTTCCCATTCCTGTGATTGATGAATTATTGGATGAATTACATGGAGCAATTTATTTTACCAAGTTGGCTCTTCGTTTAGGATATCATCAAATTAGAATGAAGACTGGAGATATTCCAAAAACAAAATTTTGAACTCATGAGGGTCATTATCAATTTTTGTTCATGCCTTTTGGCCTGACCAATGCACCTTCTACATTTCAAGGGTTCATGAATTCCATTTTCAAACCCTTCCTTAGAAAATTTGTGCTAGTATTTTATGATGATATACTAATCTACAGCAGGTCTTGGAAGGATCATGTTCAACATGTTGACAGGGTGCTCAAACTATTGCAAGAGAAACAATTATATGCAAAAAAATCCAAATGTTTCTTTGGAGTACAAGAGGTGTAATATCTGGGTCATATTGTATCTCACGAGGGTGTTAAGGTAGACCCTAACAAAATTAAAGCCATTAAGGAATGGAAAGTCCCCACAACCATAAAGCAGTTGCAAGGATTTCTCGGGTTAACAGGGTATTATCGCAAGTTTGTTAAGAATTGTGGGAGAATAGCAGCACCTCTAACAACATTATTGAAGAAAGATGCATTTTCATGGACTCCTGAAGCAACTAAGGCCTTTGAACATCTTAAAGAGGCAATGTGCCTAGCACCTATCTTAGCTACGCCAGACTTCACAAAAACCTTTATTGTGGAATGTGATGCCTCAGGAAATGGAATTGGTGCGGTTTTAATGCAGGAAGGAAGACCCATTGCTTTTGAAAGTCGTCCAATCAAAGGAAAGTATTTACAAAAACCTATTTATGAGAAGGAATGTTAGCAATACTGCATGCACTAAAGAAATGGCGAACTTACCTAATGGGAAGACACTTCAAGGTAAAAACTGATCATGATAGTCTTAAACACTTTTTGGAACAAAGACTATCTTCAGAAGAGCAGCAAAAATGGGTCACAAAGATGTTGGGTTATGACTTTAAAATAATCTACAAAAAAGGAAAGCTTAATGTTGTTGCAGATGCACTCTCAAGAAAGAATGAAGAGGTGGAAGCATTTCTTTGTGCCATTTCTATTATCCAACCAGATTGGATAACCGAAGCAAGGGATGAATGGAAGAAGGACGAAGAAGTGTGGATAGTCATTCAAAAGTTGCAGCAAGATCCTAGTACATCTAATACATTTAGTTGGAAAAATGATTCTTTATGGTACAAAGATCGCTTATATCTTTGTAAGAATTCCCAACTAAAACAAAAGATTCTTTTGGAATTTCACACTTCTCCTTTAGGAGGACAGTCGGGATTTTTAAAAACTTAACACAAGGTGAAGAAAGAATTTCTTTCAGATGGCCTTAAATCTAATATTCAAAAGTTTGTGGCGAAATGTTTGGTTTGCCAAAAAAATAAAGTTGAGACAATTAAGACCCTGAGTCTTCTACAATGTTTATCCATTCCAAGTCAACATTGGGAGGAGATTTGAATGGATTTTATCATAGGTTTACCTAAGTCCGAAGGAAAGAGTGTCATCATGGTGGTAGTTGATAGACTTACCAAGTATGTACACTTTTGTGCATTATCTCATCCATTTAAAGCAATTATAGTTGCTACTACATTTATGGACACAATTCGAAAGATACATGGAAACCCAAATATTATTTTGAGCGACAGAGATCCCATTTTTACTGGAAATTTTTGGACGGAGTTATTTTCTTGTTTGGGTACTCAATTAGCTCATAGCTCATCTTATCATCCTCAATCTGATGGTCAAACTGAGACAGTGAATAAATGTTTGGAAGGATATCTTCGTTATTTTGTATCTTATAAACAAACACAATGGGTCAAGTGGTTACCTTTCGTTGAATGGTGGTATAACACTTCCTTCCATAGTACAGCAAAAATGACCCCATTTATGGCCCTTTATGGATATCATCTCATCATCTTTAAGAGAAAATTCTAAGATTCAAGCAGTGGAAGATCACATCGAGCATCAACATGAAGTTCTCCAACTCTTAAAGGATAACGTAAATTTGGCACAAAATCGAATGAAACAACAAGCAGATCAACATCGCAGCTAGAGAAGTTTTGATGTAGGAGACTAGGTATTTTTACAGCTACAACCATAAAACAAATGTCCCTCAAGAAAGCTAATAACGATAATAAATTATCGCCAAAGTACTATAGTACTTACAAGGTGTTGCAAAAGATTGGTACTATGGCATACAAATTGGAGCTTCCTTCTTCTTCGTGAGTGCATCCAGTTTTCCATGTTTCATGCTTAAAGAATATTATAGGTGAAAATCTTCCAGTTCAAACAGTATTTCCAGAACTTGATGAGGAAGGAAAAATCATATTGGAACCTGAAGCGGTCATGGAAACAAGAACTCGACAGCTACGAAATCGATCAATTTCAAAGTATCTCATCAAGTGGAAGAACTTACCCAATAAAGATACTACATGTGAGGATGAGAATTTTATACAGAAGCACCCAGAGCTACTCAAGCATTGAGGACAACACTTTTTTGAAGGAGACGGGCATGTTAGGTCCCTATATTACTAGTTTAGTCCCTTATTGTTATTAGTGTAGCCCCCTTACTATTATTTTTGTACCCTTCTAACCCCAATATTGTTATTATTGTGCCCTTACATTGTTATTGTTAGCTCAGCTAGGATTATATTGTGGGCCCATGGACTCCTATATATAGAAGGAGGTTTTGGTCATTTGTATCATCCAAGAATTGTTCATTTATGTGATGTATTGGAGGTTTCCCCCTCGAAGTGGCTGATTTCTAAGACATTGATCTCTCTTTTCTTCTATTTTTGGAGCTGGTTTCATAACAGTCTGGAAGCTATCTTGCCAATCCAATGTGAAATATCGTCGTTAAAACTCGCAATCGACTTGTTACCTAACACCCCAGATGAGGAAGTGTGTCTTTTTAACTTCATCCATATTGATGAAATGTGTCGTGAAGCCAAATTGGCCAACAAAGCGCATAAGAGACTTATAAAGGTGCAATATGACAAAAATGTCCAGCCTCGCATTTTCTCAGAGGGCGACTTGCTCCTTCTTTATGATCAAGAAGTTGATGTAATAGGTACAGGGAAATTTGAGCCATTATGGCATGGCCCCTATATTTTCAAAAGAGTTTTTGCTAAGGGTTCCTACAAGTTGGTGGATTACGAAGGAATTTCATTGGCGCAACCCCGAAATGGGTTGTATCTCAAACGTTACTATGCTTAATCATTAGCGTAGTAATTTTTTGTATTATATTGTATATATATGTTGTTTATTTGAATTCACTGTATTAGTTTTTTTTTTAGATTTTTCTTGACGTTAGTAATCCGCTTTACATTTCATCGCAGATGTCTGAATCTTTGGCACCACTTGTTGGATATGTTGATGGTGTTATTCGTAGTACGTAGAATCTATCCTCTGCAGCGTGGGCAATTTTCGCTCCGAACAGCGAGTTAGTGAGATTTCAAGGGATTTGTATCGGTAGATCGACAAAAAATATCGCTGAGTATAGCACGTTGATCGAACTTCTCTTTGATGCCATTTCATTTGGTATTAACCGCATCATCATAAGGTTAGACTCACAAATTGTGGTATTACAACTTACTGGTGTTTATACTGTTAGAAATATAACACTGCATCGTTTGTTCCTAAGAGTTCGACTTTTGGAAAGACACTTTGATTTTATTCAATAACAACACATTTCTAGAAATTTGAACACATTGATTGGTTCTTTAGCTAATCATGTTTTAGGCAGACATTTGCAACACATGTAAATATGCATTCACATAATTAAATAGGATTGTGCAATAAACATAGGAAAACACTGAAATCAAATAGATATATAGTTATAGGTTTTTACAAAAATTTGTGCCCAAGACACATTGGTCATCTGACCTCAAAATGTATGCAACATGTCAAAAGTAAACTAGTGATGCTCATGGTAACATGCTATAGATCTAGCTATCCTATGGAGTAACCGCATCCAGCGGTTAGGAACGCCTATAGTGTGGCGCTGCAGTCGCATGGGTAACTCTTCGATCCAGCAATCCGGAATCCCAAAGTTCAAACCCTCTATGTGTTGTCGAAGCTCAGACAGAGTCTCAGCCATGTCTAAATCCTTAAGGACTGCTCTCCCGACAGCGCTCTTTGTTGGCTCATCTGCTCTATGCGTTGGTTCCTCTACTGGTTGAACTCAACCAACATCCTCATTACATAAAAACTTTAGTTTATTCTTGGGAAAACATCAAAATACAAAAACATAGTACAAACCTTATAAAAATCAAAAAACATGGTCAAAACATTCTTACCTATTGCACCCCACTGAGTGCCTTCTAGTAAAGCTAAGTCTGGATCTCCTCAGAAATCGACACCTGCGTATGCATACTCATTGATGGTGAAAAATTGTCGCCTAAACCAGGCGAAGAATGTAGTCGAGAACACAATGGAAAATTGGCCTGCATGGCTAGCCATTAGTTCTACCCATCTCTGCATCCTCTGATCTCTAGGGTTATATACACTAAGTGTCACATGATGAGGTTGCATCAGTGGAATCCGCTCTAAGGCAAATGAAATGGAACGAACCATAACTGAAGTTTTTCTTCCTTCCTCCCTTTGCCTTGTTCAGTTGTTCTTTTATTTGAGAAAGTACAGCTTCAGACCAGTTGAAGACTATTAGCTCCATGCACTCTAACACATACTGCACATATGATCTATTCTCTACATGAAGTGTAATGGTGTTGGCAAGCTTTGCGATCATGAATAGAATGGTTCTCAAAGGAAAATCACGAACGTCACGGATTTTTATTTTCACATCCTTGCTTGGCTCTGCCCCTAGATAGAAATATTGCAAAACATAGTCTCTCATTGTCTCTCCTCTGAGAGCAGACCCTAAGAGGGAAATAGGAAATCATCTCCTCGAGTAGCCTATTAGAAAATATACATCCTCCACTGTAATAGGAACCACTTTGTTCCTAATGTGAAATGCCGCAATAGTCAGATTTCATGCACGAACTAAGAACTCCAAGAGTTCTATTTGTTGCCTCATCCCTGACAAGTGGAAGTACTTTAAAAACCCACAATATCTTAGGGCTCTTACTATACTGGAATCATTTAGGGCAATCACATTTTGTTCTTCATGCTCTCTTTCTCTCAAATTAATCGTCATTCTAGTCTGATGAATCCCTAAAACATAACCATAAGACTCATTAGACTCCTTTTCATGCAAAAAAATAGGAAAATTTTGGGTACAATGCAAGAATCAAGAATGTGAATTGTGCCCAAGCAATCTTGAACAAGAGACAGTGCATTTCATATGCACCTAGGCTTCAATTTAGGTGCTCCACAATGCATTTTTCGATGCTCAAGGGTGCGTTGCCCTATTTTGAAAAATAATTTACCCTAAGGGGCCCAAATCCCTAATAATTTGCAGTGAAATGAAATGAATTGACTACTGAAAGAAAGAGAGGGTTTATGGCACCAACTTGGATCAAACGGCGATGAAAACCGTCCAAAGAATTGATCGCAATCAACGGTTGAAGTTCGGGAGCAAAAATAGGTTGAGAGCTCAAAAAATGCAAATGGTATAAATCAATAGTAAAACTCTTTTAATTAGTCATTTGATTATTTTCAAATCATATTTATTGTTATGACTATGGTTTTATTTTATTTTTATCATGAAACAGGTATTTTTAATCCATTTGATTTGTTCTGAACAAGTATTGCAACTGATGAGCAGATTGGTCGTACAGATTTATTTCAAGAATGATTTGACCACAAAGCATACTTTTATCCTTATTTTTCGAGCTTTGTTAAAAATGAAAAAAGACTTGAAGCTCACTTTTATCTCTTTTTCGAGCTTCGATAACAGTGAAAAAGGAACCCCTGGAGTCTTCTTTTAGCTCTTTTCAGACTCCAATAATGTGAAAATATTGTTGAGCACTTGTCTTTTCGAGCTCATAAAAGTAAATGAATTGATATCTACTCATTATAAGTTTAACCCTTTTTCGGACTGAGATAGATTATTTATGAAAAAGGAATGCCTTAGTCGAACATGGCTAGGAGGTTCTCTCAAATATTATTTTACACTTTTTCAGATCTGAGCAAAAACTTTACGAAAAAAGTAATTATGGATTTTCCTTTCATCCTCTTTTTCAAACTCTCTAAATATGAAAAGGATTGGGTTGTCACTGTCGTTAGGCTCGTTAAAACATAAAATAGTGATGGGCTTGTCGATCGTGGCAAGAATTGAGTTTCATTCATTGCTAGACTTGTTAAATTATTAAATAGTGATACATTATTCACCCGAAGGGTTGAATTATAGATCAAGCATATGTTATCCTCCTCAATATTGTTAAAAAATAAAGAGGTACTAGTAGACAAATGACTAGGGAAATTTTGGGAAAGTGAACAGAACTTTTTACGATAGCAAGTCGCTCTTGAACATGACACTTCACTTCATCATCGTGACTGTTTGGGTTGGGTACTCTTCCTGACAGTTCATTCATACCTATGGTTCATCATACCTTCATTTCAGTTTTGGGTCAATGCTACCAACTCATTTCAGTGTCACCAATATGTTCAAGATAAGTCATCCAGTGAATACTCATCCTTCTGCAATACTCATAAACCTTCATTCTCATGACATTCATCCCTGAACATTGTTATATCAAGCCATATTTTGTCTCTGAAATCAGTAACTCCCATTTCGCTATAAAGTAGCTTCCTGTCGACGTCAAATCATTATTCAGGAAGTTTACTTGGAAACATCATCTTCCAGTACCATGAGGCTTGTTACAACATCGACAAGATCCTCACTTTCAGACTTTTGACCGAAAGATTTTGTTTGACGTTCGACATCAAATCACCTATTCATGGCTTACAAAATGTATTGCAGTACCTTGAGGGCCATTAACATCGTGGTGATTCTCTCGCGTTTGTTGACAACTCACATCATTGGCTAATAATCAAACGATGTCTTACAATGTTCGACTACAAATCATATATTCGCATGCCTAGACTTGCACCCAAACGAGCGAGTGAACAAGATAAGAAGACCCCGGATCTATTTTCAGCCATCCGGGCTGCAATTTTAGGATTTTTGTACACATCATTTGTACGATGAACTTACATACAGATCGTCATCCGAACATGGGCTTATATTCGCAGGCATGTTTGTATTGGGCAACATTCCAAAGTAGATGACTTTCTGAACTATGTACATGTTATTAGATAGTTTATGTGTTGAGCATGGGAATGCCTTCCCTCGGAAATTCATGATCAAGAGGATATATCATGATGTAATGTATTATAAGATTGTGTTGAAGCCCCGAAAATCGGGTCTACAACAAGGGGGATACCCACCTGGTCCAGACCTTGGTTGGCAGCTCCTTTTCCGTTTGGTATAGTGGGTCCGACTGGGGATAATGGGACCAGTTTCCCAATATGTGTGTGTGTGTTGATAATTGATATTTCCTTTCTAAAATTTCTTAAGTAAGATGCTTTTTATTCTAACTCTAATCTAATAACATGCAATTGTATTCTAATAAACAACAATATCTAATTCTATACTAACCCGGGATGTAATCTTTCCGTTATGCGATCTAAAATGATTTCAAATAACAATTGGTAATAAAGATCATTCAACTGTTATAAGAAAAGAATTCAATAAAGATAAACTACTTCGTATAAAAAGTTAGACGAAACAGTTGTGAAAAACATATCGCATAATAAGCTACTCACATATTAAGCATAAATAAATAGCTATCACCGTACAGAAGTGCCAAATGGTAACTCAAGCATTCAAGCATTAATATATAAACAACTGAACATGAATATCACTTTAACACAAAGCCAGAAATAGCTAAGAGATAAAAGTACCATTTATAACTAGTTCTACTCATGAGCTTCAAGTAATAATGACTTATCTCTTCTTAATCCAACATCCACTAACAGTACAAAAGTGCAACATCAGTAGTAGATATTAAACGCAGATATCAATAAATCATGTTCCATTCATTCAACAAAACCTCCTCGGAGGGTGCAAAAGTGCATGTTCTGAGGACAAGTTTTTGACAAATTTCAGGACCCTTCTCTAAATGCATGAGAAGGGTTTAAATACTACTAACTAAATCTAAAAATAATTTATTACAAAAATGTAGGATACGGTTTAAATGACCGTCCTCATTTCAAGAAAAAATAAAGAAAAATTGATACTAACACTGAATCTAGAACTAAAACTAACAACTAACTATTTGTGAATCTGTTCTTTGAAATCGCAAGTGTTCAGCATTTGTTTGAGAAGAATCGGCTGGCCGACTTCCAACTTTAACTGTTCTGTGAAAACGGAATCGGCAAGAGTTGGCGTCATCTTCTCGACAAAATTAATGATACATTTTAGAGTCATGCACTGGCTGTGTGGTTTTACCAAATATGCCCAGTAATAATCCCAATTCAACTTAGTTAATCTTTTAATTGATTCTGTGTTTTCTTGAGCCTTCTGTCTCCAGCCTATCTGTAGTTGATGTGCTTTCGGTAGATACCCTGGAGTGGTTTCTGAGATCAGATTTGCCTTGTGCAAATTTTCATTTATGCAGTCAATAACATTGTTTGCTGCTGTGGCTGCTTCTTCTACCGCTTGCTCTGCTTTCCTGATTTGTGCATCCCAATTGTTAAAGACCATTTCTTTCTGATTGTCATTGATTATTGGTGCACCTGCTCTTTTTCCCTCCTCTGTTTCCTGCCAAGCCAAATATTCGGTAACTCTTTTATCAATTAAATCATAATCATGTCGTAAGTCTATGACTTGATTAGTGATTTTATCGCTTATTTCGCAATAAGAGTTCCACTGTGATATTCTTTGACATAATATTTCCTGTTGCTGCAGTATTTGATCATTTAAGGAAATGGATTTTGTGATGAATTATATAAGCTTAGGATCATCCTTATGCATCTCTTGCATAACCTGTAACTATTTTTCTCTTTCAGCCAAACTGTTCTGGTACCCTATCTGCATTTGTTGGAAGTCCTGCTGTAATTTTTCAAGCTGTTTCTGTGCTTCGTTGTTGGTGTTGGCTTGTTGCAGCTGTTGTTGCAAAACCTGTACTTGATCTTCTTTCTCATTCAGTAATTTCCGTACCTCGGATGCTTTATCAATGGCTGCAGAGGCATATGCTCCTGTGATCTGAGATAATTTGTTGAGATTTTCAGTGGGATCAGCGATAGGATCTTGCCACAGGATGTCTAATTGCTCTGCATCATGAGAGAGCACGTTTTCCAATTTCCTTTTCTTTCTTTGTCTTATTACCACTGCCTTGTGTTGTGGACTATAAAATACATCAAGAGGAGGAATTTCCTCTATCTTGAGCATAAGTTCAGAGGATGGGGTAATGGGAATATGTTCCATTTCTGAGACATTGCTAATTGTTCCTATGATTATATCTTTTGTTGCATGTACATTACTCACAGGTGTCTGTGTGTTCTGTCCTTCAATATTGATTAAATCATTGAATGTCTCCCATTCTTTATCTAGCTCAGTTCTGACTGATGGTTGTTGTACGATGAGAGGGGGAAGATCTAGATGTGGAGAGGTCAAAACCTGTTGTTGTGGGAGCTCCTTTGACTGGGCAGTATCCCTTACTGACCCTTCACTTTTATCATGGTCATTTTCAGACCTCTTAGAGTGTTCTGACGTTTCTCTCCCAGACTTAGATTTAGATCTGTCTGTGCCTGAACTTCCATTGAGACTAATACTGGGAGTTGGTTCTTTTAAGGGTTCCAAGCGTAATTTATCCAAAGGGATACTAGCTAACTTCGTTTCCCTGTATATCTTGAACTCTTGAAATTCTGCTGGAGGAAATCGCATTTGGGTCGAATGTAGAACTTCTTTAAGTGTACCTTTCTCTTGGAACATGTCATCAAAAACATCATCTTCTTTAGAAAACACCTTTATTTTGACTGCAGTAGTGAAATTTTTAGCAAAATCATAAGGGTCGAACGGTCTTCTTGGAAATTTGAACAAACGTAAACATGTTATGTTATTTACTTCTTTGAATGCATGGCCTACATCAAATAATGAAAAGGCTCCACAAGCCATAGGAAATTGTGGCCAAATAGCCTTCTTTTTATCTTTCAAATCTTTAGTCAAACCTCCTTCTCCGCGGGTTTGATAATCAATTTCTTGTGCCATGAGTTTATCAGGAACATACAAAGGTAAGACATGAGGGGAAGCGAGACTTCCAAATACCCTGACATATGTAAATATTTTTTCTCCAAACCATCTCGCGACAGGGAGTATATCTACCTCTGCTTCGGGAGAAAATCTTGGAGCGTCTTTATCATATAACATTTTGTATAGGGGCAACATAATTCCATGACAAATCTTGTAAAAATACGGAGTGAACTTGGAATCCCACAATTCTTTATGATAAATATGAATGGGTAAGGGGTCTTGAGTCGTCCATTTCCAACCCATCAAAGGAAACTTGGAAATATAACAGATTGAATCCATCACATATGCAGATAAGTAAAAAGGGGGATAAATTCTCTGAGAAACAAATATTTTAGACCGGTAATTCAAAATGGCTGTGGCTAAGTTATCTGATAATATCTTAGCCCAATCCACAACAGTAGCATTAACAGCAGCATTCAATAATGGTAGCCATTCAGATGAAAATTTATTAATGTCTGGCTTCCCAAAAATCCTACAGAGCATAACAGCAGCAAAGCAATACAGGGAGGTGAGAGAACCAGTACTATACATACCGTGTTTATCCTTTTTTAGTGGTTCGTCCCTCCTTGACCAGTCCTTGGTACATACTGCCAGGTCTTCATTTTCTTTAGCAAACTTCTCCATGAACTATTTGTTATAAGTTTCCTGTGGCTCTGGTAAATGATATATGAGTCTCAAATCTTGTGGAGTGAATGAGCCCATGAGTTCTTGACCCTGAGTCTTAAACTGTCTGTTTGTAATGTCAGTGTTGTCCAGTACCCATTTAACCATGTTCGTGTATGGAAGAATTTTAGGCCTCACCGCTATTCGGTGCAAGAATGAGCAAGCTAACTGTGTAATAGACGCCTCAGAAGACCCATGTGAGCCTGCAGGAGTTGTAACCTCCATTACTCTGGGGTTCTCTTCTTCAAGTAGATTGTACATGCCTTCCCAAGTATTAATACCAGCATCTTTGTTATAGGCGGTGTCTGTATACAAGGGCGTCATTTCTTTGTCTTCAGAACTCGGAGCCTTGTCTTTCTTTCCCATAATATCCTGAGTACTGCTTTGTATAGTTCTCTGTTCATCGTTCCTGCAGTTTACAAGTGAGATGAGAATAATGATAATAAAGGTGACGGGAAAGCTTTTAAATGCTGAAGACATATAAAATATACCACCTTACGTGAAATGTCTCTTCGATCATAACAAAACCATATTTCATTAATGATTGACAACCAATTCATTTATTAACATTAAAGCGCATAACCAGGCCTCGGTTTATGGAAAATATTTTTCGTACAATGAGCCTTAAAGATCTGCGATAAGGCGATCTACGATTTGCTTCGCAATATCACAGATCGCAGTATTGCATATCGCAATCTCATGGAATCGCAATATCGCAATACCGCAATATCGCAAAATCGTTGTATCGCAATATCGCAAAATTGTTGGAGCGTAGCATATGACAAACATCCATTAATGTGTTTTTCTGCGAAACGCGATTTGCTATATGTGCCATCGCATATCGGTGGTTTGAGGTTTTTAGCGTAAGTGATATTTGAGGCATGTGATGCGATGAATATTTTTTAGTGCATAGTATCGCATCGTGATCTCGCAATCTTTAGAATTCCGCTTGTAAGGAGATATTCATTACCTTTTTGCGATGCGATATTCCTTTAAGGAATGATTTTATTCTATCTTATCATAAAACCTAAGCTTTTTAGTTTTTTCAAGGGGTATTCTCCTAAGTCTATGATATTAAGTTTTATTGAAAAAAAACAAAAAAAGGAAAAACAAGCACTAATCGATTTTTAATTTTTTTGACTAAGGGCCCCCACTTATTTAGTATTGGTGATAATACTAAATAAGAAGGGGGGTTGTTGCTAGCCACAACAATTGGCGATTCACTTGGAAGAACCAGTTATCTCTGCTTTTCTTTTGAATTTTCTAAACTTCCAAAATAGAAAATTTTTCAGAAAATCAAACTTTATTATAAAAAGACAAAGTACATCATGCTTTTATCTATCAATGATATTTCATTTCTTCTATATTTAACTTTGATTGTTTACTTCCTCAATCTAGTCCTTGTATCTATATTAGTCATTACTTGGTTTATAAAGATAAAAATAAAGGCTTCTCTGTAAATCAGTTTTAAATATGCTCATTTGTCGTAGGTAGTGCCTCTGCTGCCAGCAGGCGTTTATAGCCTCGACAGGGTTACCTATTACCCAGCAATGATCCTGTATCCTACTTAGAGAAACATACAATTTTCAAAGAGGAATCCATTTTCACACTTATTTCTTTCATTTTCTTTTTTACCCTTAAAGAACAATGTCTTGGTTTGGTAGCCAATTTATGATAGTGCCATTCGCTTGATTTATAACTTTTCTGAACAAGCTGGCTCGTGATGAGACCCCTTGCCTTTTTTTTGCAACAATCTTGAGTCAATGCCCTGTTGTGGTATGCAGTATTGGCAAATTCAGCAAGCTATAATATCTATGATCATGATAAGTCGGCTCGTGATGAGACCTCTTACTCTTTAAGTTAAAGTGTATCATTGGATTATTCCTTGAACGTTGTAATTTCCTAGGTGGGGAGGAAGTCATTGTTTCCTTAAGATAGCTCTGGACGACAATAGCATAGTTTTTTGGAAAGAACTTTTCTACAGAGAATCTTCGTTTTGTTATTAATACCTTTCATTGGACTGATATAAAAAAATTCTCACTGAAGGTCGTTTTTTATCAAAATTTACAAAGTTGAAACTAGTATCATTTCTAGGCTTAAAGCCTTTAACTGTATCTTTCAATAATAATGATCAATTTTATAAAAGAATTCTATTTATACAAGTGAAAAAACAAAATCTAAAAGAGAATTTGTATCTTTTTCGTGAATTCCAAATGTAACTATTTACAAATGGTTTTATTATGAAAATAAAGAAAACTAATATACAAAATAGAAGAATGATCTCCTATGAAAAATATTTTTTGAGGATCTGTCCATTAACAGGTAAAGACTCTCTTTTTCCTGTTAAATCCTGTAACATAAAAGTAGATGGACCTATGATTTTTGTGATTTGGAAAGGACCAAGCCACATTCGTTGAAATTTTGTATGTTTCCCTTTTTCCTCATGAGCCTTGTCCCATTTTAAAACTAGATCTCCCATCTGAAATTCCTTTCTGTCAAAAGAAGCTCTTACTAATGCTTGGTGATGAGCATGAGTTATTTTGGCCTGTTCTTGTTGCTCTTCTAGCTTAATTATTTCCAGCTGTCTTAGTTGTAAGGAAGAAGTTGGTGCTTCATCAATATATTGAACAAAGGCCAAAGAGGGAATTGCTAGATGAGTTGGAAGAACCACTTCTTTCCCATAAACTAAATTAAAGGGAGAAGTGCCAATGGAGGCTTTCTGCGTTATTCGATCTGCCCATAAAGAATATATCAAAGACTTATGCCAATTTTTATGATTTTGATCAATGGTTCGCTTAATGATTCTGATTAAGTATTTATTTGTAGATTCAGCTAATCCATTCCCCTGTGGGTAATAATTGGCAAAGTATTTAAGTTTGAAACCTCTTTTGAGTGCAAATTCAGTCATAAAATTACCAGAAAAATACGATGCATTATCAAACATTAAAGCAGAAGGTAAACCAAACCTGGTGATTATGAACTGATCTATGAACTCGATGATATGCTCGGCATTAGCCGTCTTGAGAGGAACTGCCTCTACCCATTTAGTAAAATAATCAATTTTCGTAATGATATACCTATTTTGTTTAGAAGAGTGAGGAATGATCTCACCTATTATGTCCAATCCCCATTAATCAAAAGGCTGCTCAATGTTGACTGGTTGCAGCGGCAATGATGGTTTCTTTTGTCTCCCAGCAGTGGTTTGACAAACTTGACATTTCCTTACGTAGCTATGTGAGTCTTTGAATAGTGTGGGCCAGTAATAGCCTGCGCGGAGGGTTTTATGTGCAGTAGCATCTCCAGCATAATGTCCGCCTGCTGGCCAATCGTGGAGTTCCTGCAAGACTTTTTCAGCTTCAGATTTCTCAAGACATCTAAGGAGAACATAATCATAATTCATTCTAAAAATAACATCATTCATGAGCTGATATTGTTTAGCCTTCAACCTTAGAGCTCTTTTCTTGGTGTAATTGAGATTTGGAGGAGCATATCCATTCTTTAAATCAAATATGATATCAGCATATAATGATTCAACATTGTTTAGGCTTACCTCATACATTTGTATCTCTGCAGATGGTATTCGGAAATAAGCGATGCTCCAGCTAGCATTTTGCAAAAGCCTTGACCTCTTCCAATACTCGATGGTTTGATTTCTACGTCATATTCTTGTAAGGCAGTAACCCAATTGGCTCTTTTATCACCCACATCTTTCTGTACTAGGAGATTTCTTACCGCTGGAAACGGTACTATGATTTTTGTATGGGTTTTAAGTAGAAAGGGTCTGAAATATTTAATTGCTTTGAAAACAGCATAAACTTGTTTCTCTACATCTGAATAATTTAACTCAACCCCTTGTAAATTTGAACTGAAGAAAGAAATTGGGGCTTCTGCCTTATCTTGATTTGTTTGAGTGAGTATCGCAGCATATGATTTATCAGAGGCAAATGTATATAAAATAAAAGGATCAGAAAAATTTGGAGTTGCTAAAGATGGAGCGTTAACAATTGCTTGTTTGATCAGATTGAATGCCTCATATTCGTCTTGGCCCCATTTGAAGTTTGAGTTCTTTTTAATCATTGCTTGTAAAGGAGACACAATTATTGAAAAATCTGGCACAAATCTCTTTACAAAATTAATCTGGCCAAGGAAATATTGCATAGCTTTCTTGTTGTGAGGTAGGGGTATTTCGGAAATCTCCTTGATTTTGTCAGGATCAATATAAATTCCAGATTTTGACACTATGAATCCAAGAATTTTTCCTTCACTTAATGCAAAAAAATGATTTTTTCGAGTTAAGTGAAATTCCATACCTTTGACAACGTTGGAAGATATGTTTTAAATCTCTAAGATGATTGTTTCGTTTCTTGGAATATACAGTTATATCATCCAAGTAAATTACCATTGATTTGTTAATTAATCCCTTGAATGTGATGTCCATGGCTCTCTGAAATGTGGCACCAGCGTTGATCAGACCGCGTTGATCAGACCAAATGGCATCTTTTGATATGCGTAAGTGCCCCATTTGGTTCTGAATGTGGTTTTCAATTGATCATCGGGATGGACCAACACTTGGTTGTAACCAGAGAAACCATCTAAGAAGGACATTAATTCTGATCCTGCGACTGCCTACAATATTTTCTCCATGGGAGGCAAAGGAAAATTATCTTTTTGGCAGGCTTTGTTAAGATTTCGAAAGTCAATACAAATTCTAATGTCTCCGTTCTTCTTTCTAACGGGAACCATATTGGAAACCCATTTAGAATGTCGAACGGGAAAAATGATTTTGGCTTTCAATAACTTATTGAGTTCAGATTTGATCTGGTTTTCTAGATTGGGATGGATCTTTCTCAGCTTTTGCTGGATAGGTTTTTCATCGTTAATCATTGGGATAGTATGTTGGATGATAGAAGTGTCATAAGTTTTGAGTTCATCGTAGTTCCAAGCAAAGACACTTTTGTATTGTTTCAAGAGATGAACATACGCTAATTTTTCTTCAGGAGCTAGGCCAAGGCCTATGTTGATATTTTGTGGTTTGGTATCAGTTCCTAGATTTACTAATTCATATTTCAAAGTTGAAATTTGCAGTTTTGAATTGGTAGATCTTTTGAATCGATCTTTCAAATCATAAAGGTCTTCTAACTTGACTACTGACTTCGGCATAGCATTATTAGTGCTATCTTGTTGCAATTGTTTGTCATGTTGGTCCTCATCAATTATCTGATTGGTGTAATATCCTTCTAATGTTAGGAAGCTTACAATATCAGGATCATCGTTGAAAATCCTCCAATTGGTAATGTTATCAAGAATCGAGGGTCTAAAGATTAATTCGATTGAAAATCGATCAGGGCTATAGTCTTCTGAAGGAATGAGTTTGGAAGCTACGTTAGCTAGGAGGTCTGCACTAGCATTCTGAAGTTTGGGGATTGATGAAATATTAAATGCTATAAAGTGTTCAGTCAGATCTTGAACTAAAGATTGATAATGCTTTAAATGACCTGATAAACAATGTATAGTATTGCGTACATGTCTGATTACAATTTCAGAATCTCCGAAAACTTGTAGATACTTGATGTCTAATCTGATTGCTTTGTATAATCCTTGGACTAAAGCCTCGTATTCTGCGGTATTATTGGTGCAATCGAACTAGAGTCTGCAAGTTAACATAATTTTGTTTCCCTCTGGACTAATCAACACGCATCCTGCTCCTGCTCCTTCATTAGACTTAGAACCATCAAAAAATAACTTCCAAAATAAAGATTTATTTACAGGAGCATTTATAAAATTAATACATTTAGAACTATCTATTTGAGAAAAAATTTCTATTTGAGATAAAACAGAATGTTCTAAGTAAGGTGAAGTATGAGCATTAAAATTTCCTAAGAAAGAATCAACTGAGTAGTTTCCAATGATATTATTGTTGTATGCTACCGGTTCATTTTCTCCTTCCAGTTCTGTTACTATGTATTTCTGATGTTTTTCTCGCTCAAGCTTTATCTGATTTGGTTTACCATTGTAAGGGAGCCACATGTGCGACCAATCAGTTGCAAAGTATCCATGAAGTTTTTCTGACCAATCTCTGCTAAGAATTAAGCCATAAAATTCTAGAATATCTGCAACTAAAATGTCGATAACTTGACATACCTTTGGATTAGATGATAGCCTTATGGTAACCTGATTTAATTTGCTGATCACTTCAACTTGCGATCGATCTAGCTGAACTATGCGCACAGCAGATTTTTGTGGTTGAATGTTCAACTTTGCACATATTGATTTTGGTAAAATATTAGATGAAGCTCCAGAATCAACTAAGCAATTATGCAAATTTTTATTGAAAACTTCATAAGTAAGAATAAATGGGGGAGTATGAGATCTCAACCTTCCTCCAATTAAAGCGATATTTTCTAGATCAACTTTATTAATCACATTAGTTGGAGGTCTTCCCATTTCATGGGAAGCTTGAGAGATTACAGGTGCGGGAAAAGGTTTTTCTGGTACAGCATGTAATTCTTTCAAAAGTACCTTTTGCTGGTGTTTTAACTTTCTCAATTCATAAAAAGTGATGTTAGCCCTAGTCTTCTTCATGTCTTCTATGATATTATACTCCATTTCATCTGAAACGATTAGCGTTTTTTATGGAGTTGATGAATATGTTTGGACTGGGCTAGTTTGAGTCGCTTTAGATGTCATTTTCTTGGCTGCGACTTTATCCTTAGTCATTGAGCTTGCACTCTTTAGCTTAGGAGTAGGTTGAGGAGGATCAAGTTGATTTCTACTTCGAGTGCTAACCGGGGATGCCTCTTGATCTTCTTCATCTGGGAGGATGAAATCCCACATACCTTGTACCTCTACAACTTCTTCTTCATCGATAATTTCTTCAGTAGCAATATCCTCTTCTTCTTCTTCTGATTCAGCACTTATGATAGCATTTGGCGGCTTTGAATCAGTCGAAGGGTTTCTTCTATAAGGCTTGAACAAATTTTTAGAAGATGTTTCTGCCACTTGTCTCTTAATGTCAACCATTTTATTGGACATGGTTTTCAGAACTTTCTGCAATCCTTCTAAATCGAATGGATATTTCGATTGTTTTTTCTTGGGGTCTTCCTTAAAAGTAACTTTCTTGGATTTTCGTTCCTCTATCGCGTTTTTCTTTTCTAGATCAATGATACGTTTCTCTACTGCTATTGCTTCCTTCATATTGTCAGCTAAAGTTGTTTCGTTAGCCCTATCAATGAAGATTGCTATGTTTGATGGTAAAGCAGAGATGTACCATTCACTTCGCACTTCTTCACTAGGCTTGGAAGCAGTAGGAATTTTATTTAACAGTTTATTGAAACGTGAATTAAAATCCTTGATAGGTTCTTTTGACTAGGCCCTAAGGTTAGACAGGTCATTGATCAGTGTCGCTGTAGACCTGTCATCACCGAACTTAGTCAAAAATTGATCTTGGAAGATATCCCAACTAGTAATAGATCCAGACGGTAATGAGAAATACCATGATCTGGCTGCTCCTTGTAGAGTATAGGGAAAAAGTCGGACGACAACATCTTCATTAGTAACTCCATTGAGATTTATGGACAACATAAAGTTCTTTATATGTTCTTCCGCTAGCATGCCTGCTTCAAGATTAAACTTAGGCAGCCATTTTTCAGGATGGGCCGGTAATTGACTCAAGGGCGCAGGCATTAAGACTGCCCCTGGGTTATTCCATGGCGATTGGGCCATCGCTAAACTACCAACGAAGGAAAACGCAGAAGATGATCCTTGCGATTGGGAAGATGAGGATATTATGATTCCAGATGTTTGAGAAGGAGATGTGGAAGTTCTAGTGGACTGACAGACAATATTCTGAAGTGGAGGGGTGGATGGTTGAATTCGTGGTGAAGAGGTTGAGATGGATGATGATGATGAAAGAGCCTCGCTATCAGACCCTTTAGGTGATTTTCTTGCTCTCTTCCTTGTAGGTAGAGGTAACTCGGTTGGCTAAACGCCAAACTTTTCGCTCTGTAATCTAGTGAGAGGATGAGCAGGGTTATATTGCGAAGTCACACTGCCTTGAGATTTATCATATCTTTGAGGTGATATTGAAAATCGCTGAAGTTTATGAATCAAAGATTCAACTTCAAGAGGTTCAATAGCAGATTCTTCTGAAAATTCAGGGTTTGTGGCAGTGGCTGTTGTTCTTTCGACTTCTAGCTCTGGATTTAAAGATTCTAAGTGCGATGGGGAAGTCGGGGGAGATGGTGAGGGTGATTTACTCTCAGAATGGTATTTAGATTTTGAATTACTTTTCATTCATAGTTAGGGGGCCTCCTTCTAGCGCCAAATATGTTGAAGCCCCGAAAATCGGGTCTACAACAAGGGGGATACCCACCCGGTCCGGAACTTGGTTGGCAGCTCCTTTTCCGTTTGGTATAGTGGGTCCGACTGGGGATAATGGGACCAGTTTCCCAATATGTGTGTGTGTGTTGAGAATTGATATTTCCTTTCTAAAATTTCCTAAGTAAGATGCTTTTTATTCTAACTCTAATCTAATAACATGCAATTTTATTCTAATAAACAGAAATATCTAATTATATACTAACCCGAGATGTAATCTTTCCGTTATGCGATTTAAAATGATTTCAAATAACAATTGGTAATAAAGATCATTCAACTGTTATAAGAAAAGAATTCAATAAAGATAAACTACTTCGTATAAAAAGTTAGACGAAACAGTTGTGAAAAACATATCGCATAATAAGTTACTCACATATTAAGCATAAATAAGTAGCTATCACCATACAGAAGTGCCAAATGATAACTCAAGCATTCAAGCATTAATATATAAACAACTGAACATGAATATCACTTTAACACAAAGCCAGAAATAGTTAAGAGATAAAAGTACCATTTATAACTAGTTATACTCATGAGCTTCAAGTAATAATGACTTATCTCTTCTTAATCCAACATCCACTAAGAGTACAAAAGTGCAACATTAGTAGTAGATATTAAACGTAGATATCAATAAATCTTGTTCCATTCATTCATCAAAACCTCCTCGGAGGGTGCAAAACTGCATGTTCTGAGGACAAGTTTTTGACAAATTTCAGGACCCTTCTCTAAATGCATGAGAAGGGTTTAAATGCTACTAACTAAATCTAGAAATAATTTATTACAAAAATGTAGGATACAGTTTAAATGACCGTCCTCATTTCAGGCAAAAATAAAGCAAAATTGATACTAACACTGAATCTAGAACTAAAACTAACAACTAACTATTTGTGAATCTATTCTTTGAAATCGCAAGCGTTCAGCATTTGTTTGAGAAGAGTCGACTGGCCGACTTCCAAATTTAACTGTCCTGTGAAAACAGAATCAGCAAGAGCTGGCGTCATCTTCTCGGCAGAATTAATGATACATTTGAGAGTCATGCACTGGCTGTGTGGTTTTACCAAATATGCCCAGTAAGAATCCCAATTCAACTTAGTTAATCTTTTAATTGATTCTGCCTTTTCTTGAGCCTTCTGTCTCCAGCCTATCTGTCGTTGTTGTGCTTTCGGTAGATACCCTGGAGTGGTGTCTGAGATCAGATTTTTCTTGTGCAAATTTTCATTTATGCAGTCAATAACATTGTTTGCTGTTGTGGTTGCTTCTTCTGTCGCTTGCTCTGCTTTCCTGATTTGTGCATCCCAATTGTTAAAGACCATTTATTTGTGATTGTCATTGATTATTGGTGCACCTGCTCTTTTTGCCCCCTCTGTTTCTTGCCAAGCCAAATATTCGGTAACTCTTTTATCAATTAAATCATAATCATGTCGTAAGTCTATGACTTGATTAGTGATTTTATAGCTTATTTCGCAATAAGAGTTCCACTGTGATATTCTTTGACATAATATTTCTTGTTGTTGCAGCATTTGATCATTTAAGGAAATGGATTCTGTGATGAATTCTGTAAGCTTAGGATCATCCTTATGCATCTCTTGCATAACCTGTAACTATTTTTCTCTTTCAGCCAAACTATTCTGGTACCCTATCTGCATTTGTTGGAAGTCCTGCTGTAATTTTTCACACTGTTTCTGTGCTTCGTTGTTGGTGTTGGCTTGTTGCAGCTATTGTTACAAAACCTGTACTTGATCTTCCTTCTCATTCAGTAATTTCCGTACCTCAGATGCTTTATCAATGGCTATAGAGGCATATGCTCCTGTGATCTGAGATAATTTGGTGAGATTTTCAGTGGCATCAGCGATAGGATCTTGCCATAGGATGTCTAATTGCTCTGCATCATGAGAGAGCACGTTTTCCAATTTCCTTTTCTTTATTTGTCTTCTTACCACTGCCTTGTGTTGTGGACTATAAAATACATCAAGAGGAGGAATTTCCTCTATCTTGAGCATAAGTTCAGAGGATGGGGTAATGGGAATATGTTCCATTTCTGAGACATTGCTAATTGTTCCTGTGATTATATCTTTTGTTGCATGTACATTACTCACAGGTTTTTGTGTGTTCTGTCCTTCAATATTGATTAAATCATTGAACGTCTCCCATTCTTTATCTAGCTCAGTTCTGACTGATGGTTGTTGTACGATGAGAGGGGGAAGATCTAGCTGTGGAGAGGTCAAAACCTGTTGTTGTGGGAGCTCCTTTGACTGGGCAGTATCCCTTACTGACCCTTCACTTTTATCATGGTCATTTTCAGACCTCTTAGAGTGTTCTGACGTTTCTCTCCCAGACTTAGATTTAGATCTGCCTGTGCCTGAACTTCCACTGAGACTAATACTGGGAGTTGGTTCCTTTAAGGGTTCCAAGCGTAATTTATCCAAAGGGATACTAGCTAACTCTGTTTCCCTGTATATCTTGAACTCTTGAAATTCTGCTGGAGGAAATCGCATTTGGGCCGAATGTAGAACTTCTTTAAGTGTACCTTTCTCTTGGAACATGTCATCAAAAAGATCATCTTCTTTAAAAAACACCTTTATTTTGACTGCAGTAGTGAAATTTTTAGCAATATCATAAGGGTCGAACGGTCTTCTTGGAAATTTGAACAAACGTAAACATGTTATGTTGTTTACTTCTTTGAATGCATGGCCTACATCAAATAATGAAAAGGCTCCACAGGCTATAGGAAACTGTGGCCAAATAGCCTTCTTTTTATCTTTCAAATCTTTAGTCAAACCTCCTTCTCCGCGGGTTTGATAATCAATTTCTCGTGCCATGAGTTTATCAGGAACATACAAAGTTAAGACAAGAGGGGAAGTGAGACTTCCAAATACCCTGACATATGTAAATAGTTTTTCTCCAAACCATCTCGCGACAGGGAGTATATCTACCTTTGATTTGGGAGAAAATATTGGAGCGTCTTTATCATATAACATTTTGTACAGGGGAAACATAATTCCATGAAAAATCTTGTAAAAATAAGGAGTGAACATGGAATCCCACAATTATTTATGATAAATATGAATGGGTAAGGGGTCTTGCGTCGTCCATTTCCAACCCATCAAAGGAAACTTGGAAATATAACAGATTGAATCCATCACATATGCAGGTAAGTAAAAAGGGGGATAAGTTCTCTAAGAAACAGTTATTTTAGACCGGTAATTCAAAATGGTTGTGGCTAAGTTATCGGATAATATCTTAGCCCAATCCACAACAGTAGCATTAACAACAACATTCAATAATGGTAGCCAATCAGATGAAAATTTATTAATGTCTGACTTCCCAAAAAGCCTACAGAGCATAGCAGCAGCAAATCAATACGGGGAGGTGAGAGAACCAGACTATACATACCGTGTTTATCCTTTTTTAGTGGTTCGTCCCTCCTTGACCAGTCCTTGGTACATACTGCCAGGTCTTCATTTTCTCTAGCAAACTTCTCCATGAATTGTTTGTTATAAGTTTCCTGTGGCTCTGGTAAATGATATATGAGTCTCAAATCTTGTGGAGTGAATGAGCCCATGAGTTCTTGACCCTGAGTCTTAAACTGTCTGTTTGTAATTTCAGTGATGTCCAGTACCCATTTAACCATGTCCGTGTATGGAAGAATTTTAGGCCTCGCCGCTATTCGGTGCAAGAATGAGCAAGCTAACTCTGTAATAGACGCCTCATAAGACCCATGTGAGCCTGCAGTAACTGTAACCTCCATTACTCTGGGGTTCTCTTCTTCAAGTAGATTGTACATGCCTTCCCAAGTAGTAATACCAGCATCTTTGTTACAGGCGGTGTCTGTATACAAGGGCGTCATTTCTTTGTCTTCAGAACTCGGAGCCTTGTATTTCTTTCCCATAATATCCTGATTACTGCTTTGTATAGTTCTCTGTTCTTCGTTCCTACGGTTTACAAGTGAGATGAGAATAATGATAAAAAAGGTGACGGGAAATCTTTTAAATGCTGAAGACATGTAAAATATACCACCTTACATGAAATGGCTCTTCGATCATAACAAAACCATATTTCTTTAATGATTGACAACTAATTCATTTATTAACATTAAAGCGCATAACCAGGCCTCGGTTTATGGAAAATATTTTTCGTACAATGAGCCTTAAAGATCTGCGATAAGGCGATCTGCGATTTGCTTCGCAATATTGCAAATCGCAGTATTGCAGATCGCAATCTCGTGGAATCGCAATATTGCAATACCGCAATATCGCAAAATCGCTGTATCGCAAAATCGTTGGAGCGTAGCATATGACAAACATCCGTTAATGTGTTTTTCTGCGAAACGCGATTTGCGATATGTGCCATCGCATATCGGTGGTTTGAGTTTTTTAGCGTAAGTGATATTTGAGGCATGCGATGTGATGAATATTTTTTAGTGCATAGTATCGCATCGTGATCTCGCAATCTTTAGAATTTCGCTTGTAAGGAGATATTCATTACCTTTTTGCGATGCGATATTCCTTTAAGGAATGATTTTATTCTATCTTATCATAAAACTTAAGCTTTTTATATTTTTCAAGGGGTATTCTTCTAAGTCTATGATATTGAGTTTTATTGGAAAAAAAAAAAAGGAAAAACAAGCACTAATCGATTTTTAAATTTTTTGACTAAGGGCCCCCACTTATTTAGTATTAGTGATAATACTAAATAAGAAGGGGGGTTGTTGCTGGCCACAACAGATTGATGCAGTCGCCACTCCTCTTCAGTTCCAGCCTATCACAGTGTAAATCATCTCATTCAAAAAATATTGTTACTATTATTTTGACTTCGTGCTTTAGGGGGGAATATGTTATAGGTCAATTTAGGCACCATTCCCAATTACCTGGTTAAACTGGAAATCATCCCCATAACCAATGAAATAGGTTCTATCATCCCCTATCATTTCAGTTGCTACATACCTTAAGACAAAGAACAAGGACAAATCATCTATGACTTCCATTGCAAGGTTTCCAAGATTTGAAGTACATGTTATATCACCTATGAGCTCACCAACGCAGCCTCTCAAGGGACTAACTGCTTTGCATATTTAGTTACCTCCATTCAAGGGTGCTCTGCAAAGAACTTCCCGACATTCAAGAGCGCATTGGTCAAATGGGAGCGAAATTCTCATTGTTGCAGAATATCCACATGGCCAGTGCCTTCTAGAAGAGTCCATATGTGTCAAACTTCTAATCCATGTGTCCATCTAACACCTCTGAGCTTCGTAACATGTCTTGCCTATTATTATAAAGTCATTTATTGAGAAACTAACTTCATTTGTTCTTTAAATTGAGCACATATCCTAGTGCTTGAGAAGGAAGAGATTTGGTAAAGAAATGTTGTTGAATTCTCAATTGAGTATTTGATTTGAGTGATATGCTGCTGGAGATATGTTCATTGTGATGAGATTGGGATGATGTTGGATTTGGTGACATCAAATCAAACACTGGTTGTAACCTCCCTCCTCTATCCGTTAATAAATATTGTTGCTCATTTTCCCACATATGTATCTATATAAGCTTCTATCTTTTATATTATGGATTCTTAGTTGATGTATATATTTCATGTTTCATTGATTTAACTGATTAAGGTAATAGCCATTTGTATATTTCAATCTCTTTGTTGTTTAGTGTTTATGCTTGCAGGAACTAGTCTGGAAATCAAAGTTGGATTGGAAGCTACAGCAAGAGCGACAAAAGGAGAATAGGAAGCGCTTGGACTCCAAGTAAGTTTCTCCATCTTTATGTGTGTCTATTTACTCTTAGGAAAAGTGTCTGCAAATTCTTTGACTTCTTGTTCTAAATGCATAGCACCACATTCAGGGAATGTGTTTTATCTGTAATTCATAATTTCGCATAACAGTAAGATCCATATCCCTGCCTGCAGATTTGACTGCACTTGAAGACTTACACTTTGATATCAAATTTGAGATTTCCTTGTTTAAGTTTAAATCAGAATCTTCCCTTTCTAAAATAGTCTTTGATCCCATTAATTTTGAATTAATCTTGCCATCATTGCAGTCTTCGTTTGTTTAATTTGATATGAAAGTTTGGTCTCATCTTCATAAACTTTAGAAATTGGTCAATCGCCTACATTTTACCTATGAAAAATCTTACATTCAATATCAACAAGAAATTTTTTCTGCTGCTACATCTACACCTACACCTCCTCATTCAGATGTTCCATCATCATCCACTGCTCATCCGCTACTTCCTCCAAAATCATCTCCTCCATCAATAACCCCTATTTTTATTCCCACATAACCTTCTGTAGCAGTCATGGCAAGATTTTTATTTTATTTTTTATGGGACAACAGAGGTCACATATCAGCAGCATATCGTCAAAGTGACTAATTTTATTGATCTTGAGGAGATTGATAATGATGATGCCAAGATGCATGTAACAGACCAGAGTTTTTGGGGAGATGTTAACAAGTGGTTTCTTACTTTAATAAGAAATTCAGTATCCAATCCACAATAGTTTATAGACTTGTTCTTAGCCAAGTGGGAGGAGAAGAAGAATCCTCTTCAAATTTTGGACAAATACAATGCTTTGAAAAGAAATCCAAATGAATATGTGCAAGATTTCACTATCAGATTCAATAGGGTATACAACTCTATTCCAAACAACATTAAGCCTCCTCCTGGCTTGGGATTGATTCATTATCCTGATGCCTTTAATCCCACCTGACATGCCCTATCATTTGAGAGAGAGAAGTCCTACAACTCTTGAAAAAATGCAAAGGAGTGCCATGAGTGTTGAAGAAAACTTGCTAATTAAGAAATGGAAGACGAAAACATTAAAAAAAAGGTCACAATCAAAGAGGATACATCCACTTCATCGAAGGGTAAGCTTGACACTTTAATTAAGTCAATGGAGAAGATGATGGATAACATGATAATATCAAATAGACAATCAGAAATCTTAATTTTAGAGGTCAACAACAACAACCTCAAATTAGAAGCAAACAAAGAGAGCAAAGAGGTCAAGATAAACAAGCATAACAACATATTCGTACTCCAAGTTAGCAGAATTATGTACAGGGACTGAAGAGGAAGATATCTTAGAATAAAATCACCTTTTTGACAAATATTAGCAACCTATTTTCTTGACTGAGGATGATTGAATATTCTCAAGAACCTTATACCCCTGATGATCAACAATTTGTTCTCTTAAATGATGATATGTTGGTAGTACAAACTGAAGATTATCAAAGAGGTTTTACCAAAATACTCTTAGCCCAATGTAAAGGTGATACAGTTTTAGGAACAAGAATGTGCCTATTACCTCCAATCAGAAAAGGCCAATTTCTCAAAAATATACTCCTCCCAAAGTAATGACCTCTACAAATCCGTCTACAAATCAACACAAAGAATAGGAAGATGATGCCACTAATCAGGGATATAATAATGAAGCATCCATCAGTACTCTGAAGAAAGACAAAGAGACTCGAGTTGGAGGACAGATTAAGGAGATTCCCGCCAGAGAACAGCCCGAAAAGAAGGATATGACATCTAAAGAGGTACAAAAGCATCCTAATCTATTAAGTCTTGAAAATGAGATTTCCAAATTGAAAGTTTCAATTCCTTTGACTAAATTGATTAAGAATTATCAGTATAAGTTCCATGTATCCAAAATGCTTAAGGTCAACCAAATGTCTGATATGGTGAATGTTAGCGATGACCCACCTGAGCTTTTGTTTGGCCCTGCCATAGATGGAAACTGAGAAGACAGCGAAGTCCCACATTTTTACCTCAGCCTTAAGATCCATGAATTCATCCTTCACAATGCTATTCTAGGCTCCAAGGCTTCCCACAATCTCATGCCCAAAGCCATCATGGACAATTTAAGATTGGATATTACACGCCCATATCATGACCTTTAGTCCTTTGACTCGAGAAGGGTTAGGTGTCTCGGTCTTAGTAAATATTTGGTAGTATCTCTAGATCAAATTGCAACAAAGAATGTTCTAATGGATGTAGTTATAGCTGAAATTCCTCCAAGGTCTGGGATTCTACTCTCACGATCATGGGGAGAAAAACTAAAAGGCACTTTGCAACTTGATTTTTCCTATGCTACTATACCGGTGTTTGGCCAATTCAGAAAATTATACCGAGAAACCAAGATGAAATCTATGATTAGTAGCAAGGATAAACCAAATAATCACCCAATACATGTTGTACATATAGATTTAGAATCTTTTATTTGAGTTAGAAATCAAGATAGAAGAAAATGTAGACATTTCAGAAGTTTCAAATAGTGTTCGAGAAGTTTCAAATGCAGAAAAACGGGAACAGGGACTAAATGGCTTGCAACCAAGTACATCAGTTGAAAGGATAGTGGAATCATTGAATGGGACAGATCATATTGAGACAATGGATCATTCTCAAATAGATAATAAAAATCATTCATCCAAATTTGAACTTGCGAACGAAGAAAATGGTCTATGGAACACAGATTTTGATGGGGCCTTAGGTAAGGATGGAGCTGGAATTGGAATTTGGATTCATGGTCCTATGAATCAGACATGTAATATTCCTCCTAATGTCAAATTATGTTCATACAAACTAGCCTTTGATTTTTCTAATAATGAAGCGGAATATGAATCTTTGATAACTGGTCTTAAGATTCTTAACAAGATAGGTGCTAAAAGGATTTCATTTTATGGCGAATCCGAATTAATAATCAAACAAGTTAAAGGGGAATACCAGGCCAAACATCCAAGGATGTGAGCATATCGCAATGTTGTGTTAGAGATTATTAATACTTTTTCTGAGTACACTTTATCATTGATTCCAAGAAATCAGAATTGCATAGCTGATTCTCTTGCCACTACAGCAAGTATGTTCAAAATTAAGGTATATTCCAATAAGAAGTATGAAATCAATGTCAAACATCGCTCTGTTGTTCCAGACAATCTATGGTATTGGAAATTTTTTCAAGATGACAATAAAATCAATAATTCTCTGCAAATGGAGGAAGAATTTTCCACTTCTCAAATTGATGATATATTTTACGAACATGATCAGGAAATTCGTGAAACAGAAATGGAGGTATTACAGCTGAAGGATAACTCGATTCCAAGAGATCTTGTACCCTTGGAAGAGCTCTTTGATCATGATGATGTTTCACAGAAGCCGACAATGGTGCCCACTGAAGCAGGAGTAGAAGACATCAATATTAGCACACCCAAGAAGCCAAAGATGGTGAACTTGTCAAAGTACTTGACTCTGGAAATGAAGGGTAAATATGCAACACTTATGACGGAGTTTGTTGATATTTTTGCATGGGAGAATATAGATTTGAAGGTGTATGACAAAATCATAATTAAACATACCATTCCTATCAAGCCCGATCAGAAGCCTTTCCGTCAGAAGCTCAGAAGGATCAATCCAAAGTTGCTACCAACTATTGAAAAAGAGGTAAAAAAAATTTATATTTTTTGTATTGTTAGGGTCCTATAATAATAGGATTAATAATTTTGAATTGACTTTGATTAGTCTTGTAATATGTACATACTTTGCTTTCTGCAAATTTGTTTTCCCATATTAAAAATAAAAATTGTAAAGAGGGTAAAAGTCCTAAAATAAAAATCAAACGATTTGAAAGAAAAATATCAAAAAGAATAGAAAAAATGGACCCCAGAAAAAAAGAGATAAGAATAAGACATGAAAGTGATGCAAGTCAAAATGCCACTACTAGTTACTTTTTACTGCAAATAAATGATTATGTGCAGCGTGTTCAAAATGCCATAATCTATGATGAGTTAAATAGTTTAATCTTAACTTTTTCATGCTTTAAATTTCACGTTTATAAATAGAGAATAAATATTTTGCCAAACAGTATAATCTTGGAAAATTAGTAGATAGTTAGAGAATAAATGAGGAGCTCAACAATTTAATCTGAGCCCTTGGATGAAATAAGGTTAGAATTAGATAGTTTCTTGTTTTAAAAAGAAAAATGGATTAGGGTTTGCAAGCTCAAATGCACCCATGCAAATAAAGGAAAAAATGGTAGAATAAATGATGGGTAGGAAGAAAGAAATTTTACAAGGCATGGATAAACATCATTTGCCATCTTACTAATTTCCCTCCCCACAATGTGTTCCAGTACTAAATCCTTTATTCATAAAGGCTTAGAGCATTTCTCTGAATTTTGTTGGGACCGGACCCACGGCTTAATGATTGATTGGCACTAAGGTATTAGAATTCCCCTCATAAAAACTCTTCTCCTTCATAAAAAGCCCTTTTCCTCCTTACATCATTCATTTTCCTTTGCAAAATCCCCTTTTCCTAAGTTTAAAACACATTTTACCTAGGAAAATTAAAACCCCCTTGACTAATTCCCTTTTTCTATACAAAAATACCCAAAAACCCACAAAAACGTTGTTATCCTAAGTATAAGTGTGAAATGTTAAATATGGGGCCACCACTATGAAAATCCCACCCAAAGACATAAGTTACACTTTACTTAGTGTATTTTTACGTTCTGCAAATTCATTTCATATTAACTCCTAACCTAATGTATTAGCTCCACTATATAGACCTTAGCCTGTATTATATTAATTCCACTTTTTATTTTAATTCCCAACCCAAATTTTAATTATAGCCTATAGTTCTATTCCTCACATATGATAAATATTGGTCCCACTACCCCCAACAATTTATATTACATGCACCCGCCCCCATTAATTAAAACATTAACCTTTAGCCTATCATTATACACCCGACTATGTATTAAACCTTAACTTAATACATAATAAACCTCCAGCACCATTAAAAAACTAGGGCCATATGCCTTTGGACCGTGCAACTCTATTGCAAAAACCCGCATTGTCGATCTCCATGACCCAGATGTAACGGCAGACGATGAATTTAACACATCCAAAAGCGCGATCCTTAATCAACCCCTACCCTTTCGAAAAAGGCAGTTTTCAGAGTTTCTCTCTCTACGAGGTGTCTAATTATCATTTGATCGCATCCTCATATCCAATTTTTCTTACCACCTTTTGACAATTCAAAAACTGCCTGGCGGTATTTCCTTCCCCCGTGCCCAAACCACTTATCCTATGTGATGTAACCGCCATTCAATGCATTCACCGTTTAATAAAATTGCATACAAACCGCCCATTTGCACTTTTCACTCTTTTTTGTTACCATTTGCACAGAAAGAGAATTTCGACCAAAAAGAACATTGTTGACTCTATTTTAAAGCTTAAATTGAACATAATTCGCCCAATTCGACTGCTACAAACATTGCCAAAGACATCCAAGGGCTATAAAGACTAGCAGAAGCTTCTGAAAGCTTTCTACAACCCTAGAAACCCCGATGCAGTTCAAACCATTTTTTACAGTCTTTTCCCATCATCAAAGCCATAATCCCTCCTTGCAGACCTTTGTCTCATTAATTAATGTTTTTTTTGCAGGTTAGTAGCAAAAGGAGAACTGGGATAAACAGTTTAATATTAATTAAAGTTGTTTAATCCTAAAAAACTTACAAAGAAATGGATTTTAAATGGTATTCCTTAACAAAAGATTCCAGGCAGCAGAACAGAAAGAAGTAATTTATGCAGAGAGAGATAAATTAGCATAGTAAATGGTAAAAGTGAAATAAGAATTCACAGTGGCAGTGAAAACAGAACAGTCAAAGAGCATCAGAGTTAAAGTGTATCAGATGAAAGTCAAATCAGAAAAAACAAAGCAGTCAAGGTAAAACAGTAAAGGTAAACACAGAGGCATGAAAACACTTTCACCAAAAACAATTAATTTTATCCAAAGTAAAAGTAAAAATAGTTAAAAGAACAGTAAGGTTAAAAGATGAAAACAGAGTAGGAAGGGACATTTTTCAAAAGTTTCCTGTTTAAGTCATAGTTTTACAGAAACTATTTTGGCCAATAAAAGATGAATCTTGAAAAACTAGATGAAGTTTATGTTCCTAAGAGGCCATTATACAAAAACCTATCTCACTTTTTACACAGGTATTCCAAAATGAGAGATACATGCACAACTTCACAACCTATTTTTCAGATTGTGCAAAGTTCTATTTTAAACATCTTTTTGCAGAGCTTATTGTGAATAACGAGAGTTGAATATTAGGAAATTGAGAGAGGTTTATCTCAATAAAATATTTATCTACAATAACCTATTTCACTTTTTACATGTCTATCTCGGATTGAGATATACAAAGGTATCATTGGACCCCAATTTTGTAGAATTTATGGAGCAAAATGCACAAAGGAAGGAGATAGTTAGTGACTTGGAAGCCTCATCATCAACTAAGTATTGCTATCAAATTTGAATTTCTCTTCTTTGTCACCATAAATCCATAAATATAGTGCCAAATAGATTCATTAGTTTTGAGGGTCCTTTATTTAATTTCTATTCATGTAATACAATTTGAGATATTTGTAAACCAATCTTGATGTTTTTTCAAGATATTATAGTTTATAATATGTATAAATACTTCATCATTTGAAGTATTGAGTGTGGATTAATTGTTGAATATTTCTATAGCTGGAACATTTTGAACCTAAGGGTTTTTGTAATCAAGCTCAAGTCAGAAGACTGGATTTCAAGGAATAAAGCATCATATTACTCGATTCATGTGTTGGGCCACTGAAGTGAAGTACTTTCTACTGTTATCTGTCTATTTTCTTATGTTTTCCATTCATTCATAAATGTGTTCTAAATTTTAATGTGAAATCAGGAATTTTTATATCAGAATTTGTTAAAAGCACTCTGTTATTGACTGGTTTTCATTTAAATGTTTTCTGTTGATATCCAGACTAGGGAACCCTTAATTGCTCCCTAATTTAGGTTGACCCCTACCTTTTTACTCCTTATCCAGATCAAAGAATTCTTAATTTCTCTTTATCCTGATTAAAACCACTTCACCAATCAGCCTTTGAAGATCTTTAATGACTCTGTTATCTTGCCCTTTAAAAAATTGACTTTAGACCTTGATCCTGATCTTTCTTCTTGACACATTAACTCCATTTGCCTAATGGATTACAGATTCAAAGCTATCCATCTCATTAAGTGATTTTTCCCACCAAAACCAATAAAAACCCCAAAACCAATTTGCCCTATATAACTAGCCTAAAATCAAACATAAAAACAAAGTTAAATCTTATAGAGAGAGCCCTCTCTGAGCCTTAGGAAGGCTAGATTATAAAGCTTAAAAGTAGGTTTTTGGTTACCTCTAATATTCTTTAAACTATAAAATCAAAATATCACAACTTTGGGAATTATTAGAGTGATAACAGGTATCATTGCCCCTCTTTGTTTTTCCAATTGGATGTTGAATCTAGTTCCGGTCAGGTAAAAGACAGGTGAGATCCGCCTATGCATTGATTTCCATAATTTGAATAAAGTGTCCTTAAAGGAAAACTATCCTCTTCCAAATATAGATCACATCCTACAGAGGGTGGTTGGTTCTTCCAGAATTTCATTACTTAATTTGTATTCAGGGTATAATTAGATCTTGGTTCATCTGGATGACCAAGAGAAGATAGCCTTCACGACACCTTGGGGTACTTTTATGTATTCTAGGATGCCTTTTGGGCTGAAAAATGTAGGAACAACATTTCAGCAAGCGATGGATATCGCTTTTGCTAATGATAAAGATGTGTTTTTGGTTATTTACCTTGATGATATAACAATTTTTTCCCAGTAAGATGAAGATCATTTGCATTATTTGAGGAGAGTTTTCCGAGAGTGCATAAATTTCGGCATATCGCTGAATTCGAAGAAGAGTTTGTTTGCCATGGAAGAGGGAAAATTACTTGGTCATATCATATCTAAGGACATCTTCCGCATTTATCCCTCAAGGATTGAGGCAATCCAACAATTGGATTTCCCTGGAAACAAGAAAGAAATTTAGTCTTTTAATGGTAAGAACAACTTTTTGAGAAGGTTCATTCCTAACCTTGTTGAACATTTGCGGGAGATGACTAACATGTTGGAGGAAAACGAGGTGAAATGGTCCTAGGATGCAAGAAAATCTTTCAACCAAGTCAATTTTTCACTGTCACATGCTCCTATATTAATTAGCCTGGATTACACGATGAATTTTATTATTTTTTCATTTGATTTTGAACATACATTGGTTGTTGTCGTCATGCAAAAAAAAACATCAAAAAACAGAGCAACCTATTGCTTTCTTCAATAGAACAATAAGGGATGCATCATTAAGGTATAATATCATTGAGTAACAAGCATTGGAACTAGTGAACGCTTTAAAAGATTTTCGTGTGTATATTATTCATTCCCATATTGTTGCTTGTGTTCCAAATGTCGTTGTGAAGGATGTGTTGATGCAAAATGATCCTGAAGGTAAGTGTGGTAAGTGGATAGATGCAATGATGAAGTATGACCTGGAAATTAAAACCACGAAGCTAGTCAAAGGACAAGGTTTGGCTAAGCTTATGGCAGATTCCAACTTACATGCCTTGGACATCAACCTCATTGTTTCAATTTCCGAGGAAGAAGTGGTTGATTCATTCCCTCACGTATCTCAGATTTTTACTTCATATCCTTGGTATTCAAATATAGTCTATGTGCTTCAACATTTGAATCCTCCACCAGATGTGTCGAAGAGTAAAGGTAGATTATTGAAGTTTAAAGCTTTAAAATATTGTATTCTTGATAATGCTTTATTTTGGAAGGATCCGGGAGGAATTTTACTGAATTATTTAGTTGAAAGTGAAACAAAAGAATTGTTGAATGATTTCCACAAAGGTGATTGTGGTGGTCATATTTTTTGGAAGACCACGACAAACAAGATATTGAGGGTTGGATTTTATTGGCCAAGTTTTCTTTCTGATGTTTACAAAACTATCATGAGTTTTCATGAGTGTCAAATTTTTCAGGGAAAGAGAAATTTGTCACCACTGCCCTTGCAGCCAATTTCAATCCAGGCACCCTTTCAACAGTGGGGTCTTGAATTCATCGGTGAGATCCACCCTCCATCCTCAGCACAGTATAAGTGGATTCTTACAGCCACCAATTATTTCACGAAGTGGATCAAGGCCATCCCCACAAGACAAGCCACAGGCACAGTAATAATTATGTTTATTGAGAGTAATATATTGTCCTGTTTTGGGTGTCCGCCTAAAATCATCGTCGATAACGCAACAACCTTTAAATCCAAGAAGATGATTGATTTTTGTGAGAAATACCACATAAAGCTCTGGAATTCAACGATATATTACCCACAAGGTAATAGGTTGGCAAAATCATTGAAAAAATCATTAGTAAACATCATCAAGAAGTTGTTGGAAGATAACAAAAATAATTGGCACAAAAAGTTCATCAATGATCTGGCGGACAAAGTGAGCACCAAGAAATCCATAGGTATGTCACCTTTTTAGCTGGTCTATGGAGTAGACATTGTTTTTCCAACTTCCCTTGCAATCTCGGTGATGAAGATCCTACAGGAGGTTGACAATGAGCCCAATGATATTCAGTGGAGAAACAATCAAATGATTCACTTGCAGTAGTCCTGAGAGGAAGTGTTTCAGAATACTTCAAAGCTTCAGGAAAAGATCAAGAAGATTTATGACAGAAAAACAAAGGTCGATGATTTTAGTGTGGGAGATGTTGTTCTCCGATGGGATGCCCAGAACAAGGAGAAAGGAAGTCATGGTAAGTTTGACAACTTGTGGAAAGGCCATACAAGATCTTGGATTTCGGAGGGGGAAATGCCTATATGTTAGAATATCTTGATGGCCAAGTGCTTCCAGGAGGATCGGTCAATGGTAGACTCCTCAAGCATTATCTTACATGATTTTTGTAGAAAATTTTCATTTCCATTGTAAATAACATTTTAATTTTGCTGCCAAAGTGTGAAAGAGTTGTCACAGAAGTTTGAAACCCGAGGAGAAGGCCATAAGGATTCTATGACCAAATGTTGTTTTCTTTCTGAATATGTAAATTCAATTCAATATTTCAGTCAAGCCAATTTCATTTTTCTTGAGTTTAGTCAGTTAGTCATTTCAGTGTCAAGTTTGTTTATTTTGACTCCATTACACAATGGATGAGCCTACCTGGTCTACGGTTTTATTGAAACCTCCTAAAGGAGTTGCCATCCCCGTATGGGGAAAATGTTAGTGTTTATGAGTCACCAGTGATCAAATATACTCTTTCCATGTGTTTGATAGGGTCTTAGGTAAAACTGTTATAGTTTCAAATAAAATTTTCAAATAGAATTTGACATCTCTTGGCTGTCAAATGGTCATTGGGTAGTGTCTAGGTATTATTACTACTCCCTTCATTTTCAAGGTCATAAAATTTCATCATGGTCATGTCATCATTCCGTATGAGAGGTCATCAAAAGAGTGTCTTGGTCATCATTTTGGTCATCAAATTATAATCATGCATACTGCAAAGTTTCAAAGATCCAAATCATGGTTTCACATATGCATTTGGTGTCATCATTAGGTCAGGTCATCATAATTCATGTAGGGAGTCATGCCATTACCTTAGTCACCATCATGGGAGTTATTAATTAGGGAAAAGTTTTCAAAAAAAGGTTTCAAAGGTACAAAGCAATAAAAATTGCAGTACACTACTTCATTATGTCATTTCCCAAAAGGACATGTGATGTCACACCATAATCAAAATAAAAAGTCGACTTTCAAGCTATAAAGAGACCATCCAAGCATTCAAACATTTCATTTCATCTTCATAGAGCTCTCCTCCACCATTTAGTTTCACCTCAACCTTCAAAACTCTAATTTTTCCATCATCAAGCCCTTGCCAGCAAGCACGCTGCACTTTTCGCCAACACGTTGCGTTTTTTAGTTTGGAGCTTAGAGGAAGACACATAGGGTTCATTCAGCAGTCTACAAGTTCAAGAGACTCTCATCATGTAAATATAGCCTCTCATCAATCCTCATGCAATGATTTTCCTTTAGCAAATGACGAAATCCCTCTCCTAGGGTTTTTCACTGCGCTTTTGGTTTTCTTGGTGTTTTCTTTAGTTCAGAGATAAATACCCTAGTTTTCCTTCCATAACACACTTGCACACACTTAATACACTTCACCCTACCATTTCCCACACTCATCTCCTTCATTTCCATCATTTTCCCCAAATACCCTAGCCCACATTGCGCTTTTTCTAAATCTTTTGGTTAGGACTGTGTTTTTGGTTTTTTCCCCTCTTTCCCTCACTCATTTCAAGAGATTCCACTTCCCATGTGTCCCTAACATCTACCCCTACCCCCCTGGAATTTTCCTACAAAATTTCCTTATCCATATCCCCTCCATTCCCTGCCCTTTTTCCCCTATTTTACCAATCCTACCCTACCCTTCCCTCCTATCAAACTAGGGTTTTTATTATGCAAACCAACACCATGGGTAGTGAAAAGAAAAATTATAAAAAAAGAGGGAATATCTCTAGATATGAGCCAACCCATGTGCAGGAGATCAATGCCTCACCATTCATCAAGAAATCATTTGAAGATGTGGGTTGCCTATGGTTTTGTGAGAAGATACAAGAGGTGAGCTGCCATGCTAAATTCACCAGTATTTTTTCCACCAATTTCAAGAGGGATAAGACCACCATAGCATGGATGGACTTCATAATTTTAGCAGATATCATAGCTTCAGCTACAGGTATCCCTAACCAAGGAGAAATTTGGTTTAAGGGGATAGATTTGGATATTTAAAATTACAAAGTCTTCCTCAAACCACACTACAAAGATGCTCCTACTCATATATTTCCTTTTAGGAAATTGTTAGATAGATATGCTCCTTTGATGTAGATGATAATGAATTATTTTACTAATGAATGGAGGTTTTCTAGGTTGTATCAATATCACATCAAGTTGTTGATGCATTTTACTGCCATAAAGCCTTTAAACCTACCCCATTACTTATTCAGGAGCTTAGTCAAGATGACTGAGAAAGTGCAAAGCAAAGGGAGAGATCACCAGGCAAGTTTATTTCATCATGGTTTGGTCAAAGTTATAGTTCTTCATTATATTTCACAGATTAATATTCCATGGGAGACATTCATGTAGGCAGCTGCTCTTATGCCTACCACTAGTCAACCTAATTGTCAAAGCATTCCATTAGCACCATCTAGGCTATAAGAGGTTGGCTCATCGAGTGAACCATCAGTGACAAAGACACCTAGGGTAGAGATTACAAAGACTTATAGCAGAGGTAACAGACTGGATTTTTCCCCTGAGATAGCAGAGAGACCTAGACCTAGAGCTAGGGCTCAAGCTAAGATGCTTCCCACGAAGACTATTAGTGAAGAAAGGGTTGAGCCTAGCACTATGAGACAAGAGATATCAGGAAGTGAAGATGATGCACCATTACATAATGAAGAGCGGGGACCCACTAATTTTAACATGGATGACCTAAAAGAGCACAATGAAGACAAATTAGTTGAACAAATAATAAAACAAAAAGAGGCAGAGATCAGAGAGCTTAGAGATGATCTTGCCAAAGCAAACTTCATAGTATCCTTCTTGCAACAAGAGAATATGCAACTCAAGGTGAATCTATTATTTCAAAGCAAACCTAAAGGATATCATCCCTCATCCAACAGGGAAGTTTGTGTGGTTGAGAAGAATAAGGGCAAGACTATCATAGAAGTGGAGAAATTTGAGGACAATAATGTTCAAGTGCAACCAAGGAGGCCAAATACAAGAGTAGTAGCAAGAAAGGACGGACAGGAAAATCAATCATCTCCTCCTCAAGTACACCAAAACCTAGATGACATTATAGAAGCTGAGATTGATAAGGACAAATATTTTTGGCTTGGGATAATCAATGAACATCTGGAGAAGCTACTAAAGAAGGCCAATAGAGATACAAACCTTCATAAACATATGGCAAGACATTATTACACCAAGAACTTAATTTGAAAAATAGGGTTAGGAACATGAAAAGAAGGCTTACGAAAACCCTAATAAAGCTTAAAAAGATAAAGCATCTTGATTTTCTTGCTCATGCATCTCGAGTTGTTTAGGTCATGACTAAAAAATGAAGAAGCAAAAAAATTTGACAATTTTTTGTCATTTTTTGAATTTTTTTGCTAATTCTGGCAATTTCGTTGCGCAGAAGTGCAGCATGGCCACGATGCACTTCTTCTCAGAGGATCCAAATGAAAAATGGAATAAATATCCAGGTTTATTTTGACATCTAAATTACAAATATGTGCTTGGTGTTTCATGTCAGCTCTCAATTTTGAATAAAAGGGCAAAAAACTAGCAATTCTTCATGTTTTATCGACTATTTTGGACCCCACACTACGCTTATGGAGTAGTCTTGGGAGATTGGATTTTTAGGTGCCTTGGAGGTGGATTTTTGGAGGATTTAATCTTAAATGGTCTTCTACATATCCTCATCTATATTCACTAACCATCAGTTCAAATCAGAGATCAATAAAATTCACCAAGAAAACTCCTCAAAGACCATGCAGCGCTTCTGCTGGACCACGCTGCGCTTCTTTGGGAAAGCTAGATTTTGAGTTTTTCTTGGTCAAAGTAAACTTATTTTGCTGTAATTTTTCTTCCTAGGAGTTTAATTCATGTAACTAAAGGTCAATTTCATGTCAATTCCATTGTAATCAATGCTTGTAAATTCAACTAAGTCAGTTAAGTCTAAAGAGGGAGTTGGTTTCTAACCTCCCTAGTTTTAGGTATGGTTAGAGATTTTGATGTAAACAATTCCTATGATGTTGGATTCGACCCCTGAAAATGGAAATGTGTTTTTTCATCTATATTTATCTTGATTGAGGTCAAATGAAAGGTTCGATTCTTGAGATTCAGAGGTTTGGAGCTAGTGTACATCATTTTTGCAGTAATATAACAGGCAGTTGCAGCTATTATCTTGGTATTCTTGTGGTATGTTTATTGATAGTGTTTTTCCTCTATTTTATTATCAAATTGAATATTTACTTCTTCTTATTACTATTAGCATGCTTTCATATGATCATCTCATTAGTTTTAAAGCATAATTCATAGTTGTATGCTCTGTTTAGATGAGATTTTCATGTTTTTGTTCCATATCTTATGTTAAATGAATTCATAGTCTTATGCTCATTTTGATGTTTATTACTCTAACCATATATCACAATGACAACCCAATTGTGTCACTAATAATACCTACCTTGCCCCATCTTATCCTTGCAACTGATCATTTGAAAACCTGATCTAGTTCCTAGACCTATGATCTCGATCCAGCAAAACCCTAAAAGCAAACCCCAGTGGGCTCAATATCTAGCCTAAGATCTATTTTTCTCTCCAGTCACTTCATTGGTTGTGAGAATGTAGAGAGAGCCCTCTTTGTTTTGGTAGGACTAGCTACCAAATCCAAAGTTGTTCTGAGGATACCTCCTTCAGTCTCCTTTCTCAGCCTTGGGAAAATGCGGCGCGATAACAGGCACAATAACGGGGACCTGACCAATGGATGGAGCATAATAGGGAAAACTTAATGATTCAAAAAGTATATTGGGGCCGTCGAGCAGAGGATGAACAATGGATATCGACTATTGTACAGGGACACAAAAGGATGGCCCCATTATAGGGGGTGAGAGCGTGGTGGAAATATGTTCGTCCATACCAAATTAAGCCTATATGGCTATTGTATGGATATCAAAGGTTCATGCCTAGGTGGTAAGGGAAAAAAAAATGAATAGCATCATGCTTATGGGCCCAAATCTGGAGGCCTTCATATGATTCCTTTGAGAAGTCAACTAGCTCGTCCTCCATGACGTAGTGTTGAGAAATTGTGTTGAGGATGAGGGAAAAATCCCACCATGGCAAGCCCTCAATCTAGGATAAGGAGCCTTATATCACATCAGGGCTTGAAATAAAATAAAATAAAATCAGAGTTGTAGAGCCTAAAATCCAAAACTCATGTAATTTTTTTTATTTTATTTTTTTTTTTGAAAAAAATTATTTTGTTTTTTATGTTCTTTTAATTTAATATTATTGTTATTGTTTTGTTTTTCAAGTTGTATGTGATCCTCCAGGCTTGACCTATGGCTTGAAGAGTCGTGACCCAAGGGCATCTAATCTGTCAAAGTCACCTGGGGATTGCACCCGGCCTGGGCCACACCAACCCTTAGCTGACTGGAATTTTTGTCATGTCTCCTCCCCCTAGCACAGGGCACAACCACCCCCCATGAGGTTTGATCTTGGGTTGTCTTGCTGACGACGTCCATCCTCAACCGGTTGTGCTAGTGGGACTTGACAATTTATTATTATTATTTTCAGAATGTAGGTATTTTTATTTTTACTTCTATTTGTTTTGTTATTACATTAAATTTTTGTTTTAATCAAATTTTGTAGATTTTTTTTTCTATGAGTTTATGCTTCTATGATTCATAGTTCTTTAAGGAATTTCTTACATATAGATCACATTGAATGGTTTTCTGGTCCAACTAGTGTGATCTTTTCTCTTTTTTTGTAAGCTTGGTGGGACTACATCTTCATCATGCAGGGAATTGAACTAGTGACTCCACATCAAGGAGTGTCTTAACGAAGCACCTGATCACTGTCTATCCAAGACCTCGTGGATATTTTTATTTCTGTTTTTTGTTTAAATTTTTTGTTTTGTATTTTTTTGTAAATTATCTAATTTGTTTTTAAAGAAAATTTTAAAATTTTTCATATAGCTTGAAAAATTTGCATTGCATCATTTTTGTTAAATGGTATTTTTCATGATTTTGTGTACATTTGTGACGGATTTATAAAGAATAGTTAAAAAAATATTGCATTTTTAGTGCCTCATTGAAAATCTCAAAAGAGTTATGTTTTTAGCCTTTCAAAAAACTATTCTTGGTAGAACTACTCTTTGATTTAGATGTTGATTTTTAAGGTTTTTCTAATCATGATATTTGATTTATAATGCCATGGTTGAAAAATGTTCAAATTTTAAAGTTTCTTATACTCAACTTATTTGGTTTTAATTCCATGGTTGAAAATTGTTGGAATTTTAAGGTTTTCCATTACCATGATTTTGGTTTTTAATGTCATTGCTTAAAAATGTTGAAATTTTAACCCTAAAAAAAAGGTGATGCAACATCACCACTTTTCGATTTCATAGTGCTTTTACATGTTTTTGTGTGCAAAAATAGGGGTTTTTGGGGCTAGCGTTATCATTTTGAGGTTATAGTTTTCATTAAGTTGGTAACATTGTTCTTTGGCAATAGCATATAAAAAATAAGTAAAATAATTGATTTACAACCATTTACATAGCTTAAACAACAACAGCAATAATTCTTGGTTACAGTGGATTAGTTGCAGTACTCCTGTTACGACCACTTGACTGAATATGTTAGCCTATAGCCATGGTACACCATAATGATACATGGTTACAAATGGTTATAAAGGTCCACCATACATAGACATGCCCAAACAAGCTCAACCATGGTGAAAAATGCCCGACAAGTACAACCATGCACAATCTTGCCAACCATGGCCAATCATCAACCTTGGTCATCCATAAACCTGGTAACATTAATGTAACGTCTACCATGGTCAACCTTAATGTAACAATAATCTAACAATGTAACTATGGTCGACATTAATGTAACATAAATATATTGTTACATTAATGGTAGACATAATCAATCATGGTCAACCTCATCAACCCTCTTCAATCAGTAATGCAACATTCATGTAACTTCAATCATGTTCAACCATGGTTGATAAATATTAATGTAATAATGGTCAACATAAATTTCACATAAATTCATTGTTACATTAATCGTTGACCATGGTCAACAATGGTCAACCTCATTCTACTGTGGTAAACCCTCTTCGACCATGTTGAACCTTGTTAAGGAATGTCAACCATGGTCAACCTCATCAACTTCATCAACCCTCTTCAACCATGTGAGCCTCATCAACCCTCTTCAATCACAGTTAGCCATCAACAACCTTAGCAACCATGATGAACCATTGTCAGCCCTAGTCATCCATTTTTAACCATAGTTTCCAATGTATATTGATCCACTCTACAAATATTTGTAATCAAATAGCATAACCACATTAATAAAATGGTTGATATGTGTCGATTGACATCATTTTCCACCTTTGGCATATGACAAAAAAATGTTGTCACAATGCACAAACAAAACCATTAATAACTATGGTCAACCTTGTTTAACTAAGTCAACCATGATCTTCCCTTAGTTCAACAAAGTTAATCATGGTCAACTATGGTCATATGTGAATGAGCATAATCAATCGTAAACAATAATTTCAATAGTGGTCAAGATGGCCAACCATTTTCAACCAAGATCAAACATGGCCAAACCATGATCAACAATGGTGTACATGGTCAACATGATTGACAGTGGTTATTTGTGGTCAGCATGGTCAAGATGCCTAACCATGCTCAAATGGGAATCATATTCAACCATAGTCAAGTACATTCATATATTGGTAAACGTTGAAAACCATGGTCAACTACATTCATATATAGGTAAATGTTAGCAACCTTGGTCTATAATGTTTTACCATAGTCAACCATATGTCAGCCATAGTTAACCATGGTTGAATAAGCTTAACAATAGTCAAACATCATCAAGCATGCTCAACAATGGTCAAACATGGTCACCAAGTCAACCATAGTCAATCTTGTTCAACCATGTCCAAACAAGCTCAACCATGATCGACCATGTATGTTCATGCTCAACCATAGTCAACCATGGACAACATGGTCAAATATGTTGAACAATGGCCAACATGTTCAACTATGTTAAACCTAGGTTAATATGGTCAAGCCATGGTCAACATGTACAACCATGAACAACATAGAATACCATGTTCATGGTCAACCATAACTTGACCATATATGACCAAGTCATTCATGTTCAAACACGATCAAGCAAGCTTGACCATAGTCAAGTATGGTCACCAAGTTTAGCCATGGTCAACTCGTTTAGTAATGTAACATAAATACATTGTTACATTAATGGTTGAGCATGGTCAATCATGGTCAATATTGCCAACCCTCTTCAACCATTAATGTAATATTAACATTGACATTAATGTAACATCAACCATGATCAACCATGGTTTATAAACATTAATGTAACATAAATACATTATTATATTAATGGTTCACCATGACCAACCTCGGTTAACGATAGTCAACCCTCATCAACTATGGTCAACCTTGTCAACCATTGGTAACCTCGCCAACCCTCTTCAACAATAGTCAACCATCATCAATCATCAACAACCCTCAGCAACCATGGTCAACCATTATTAACCCTCGTCCACCATTTTTAACCAAAGTTTGAAAATATCATAGTCAACCATGGTCTACTAATCCACCTCATGAATGTCTATTGTCAAGTAGCACAACTGCATTAATAAAGTGGTTGATATACGCTAATTAGCGCCATTTTCCACCTTTCATATGCCAATTGGAGACATTAATTTTAAAAGGTGAAAATAACATCGATCAGCATACATCAACCTCATCGTTAATGTGGTTGTGCTTGTTTTTAATATTTTTCTAAAGTAATATTACACGACAACATGAGAGCACCTCGCTACTCTCACTTTAACTAATGTTACATAATATTATATATGAATACTAGACTATTTTGAATTTTTTTCCATTCCACTTCAACTTTTTTTGTATATGTATCTTTTTTATCATTAAATTACATGAGTTATATTAAAATTCAAGTTGATTATAAGTTATCCTTTAAAGCACTTAATTATGCTTAGGACCATTGCAAAGGAATGTTGTAAAAATAAAACCAATTTATTGTGTTGCTTTGTTGACACTATACCTAGAAATAACATTTGGAATAAATTAGAAGAGTTAATGGCTCCTTTTTAGCACCCAGAAATAATATTTGGAATACATCATAAGAGTTAAAGATTCCTTTTGAGTGTTTAGAAATAATATTTAGAATAAATTAGAACAATTAAAGTTTCCTTTGAGTTTAATGTCGTTGTTATAAGGTTGTATGAGAATGTTATTGCTAAGTTCAAGAACACTTAGGATTGGTTTAAAGAAATTAATTGTAATATAGGATTCAAGTAATGTTGTCCCCTATCTACTACCCATTTTGGAATTTACCTTGAGAAGTTAGAGATATATTTGGAAAAAGAAGGATGTGTTGTCACTAATCAACTACAATAGTCATCATCATTTTTCTTTACAATGATGATATTGTTCTTATGGTGAGGTGTCCCTTGATCATGACAAGCAACTAAAAATTGTCAATGTTTTTTGTCTACAATGGGTATGTTATTAAACTTTGACAAAATAAAAGTTATGATAATCAAATCTAAAAATATCACTTGCACTAAATTTGTGTATAAAATGATAACTTAGAGGAAGTTGATTTATACAAATATTTCAATGCTTCTTCATTGCAACTAATTGAAATTGTAATATTAAGAAAAAGGATTAATAAGAGGGTGGAAAACTTGTTTTGGTCTTGAAAACAATTGTAAATCAACAAAATTTTAGATAGAGGAAAATTAAACTTCTTTTTTAAAAGAATTTTATAATTTATAATCACAAAACTGAATACAACACACCCCATCCTATTCTCTTAATAAAAACTAGTCTCTTACAAATTGAGAGGATGTCTATGATTGGGTACCTAATGTACAAACACAAAACAACAATCATGAAAGATAAAAGACTTCCTAAGATGCTTCAAGCTTCAGTGACTTGTGACTTAAGAGAGCTTGGCATAAAGATGCTAAATCTTTATAAACTTATAATGAATAGAGGAGGATGTCACTTTGTAAGATATTGATCCCATAAAAAATTGTGATCTGATAAAGAAATAAGCGATAAGAGAAAATTAAGATATTTAAAAGAAGTTTTAAATCTAATGTGGATTTAAGTTTTTTTTATTATATTTAGCTTAAAAAAAAATAAAATCAACAACAACAACAATAATAATAATAAACTAGCTTGTGGGGATTGGCCTAGTGGTCAGCGGACGTTATGTTAAGGCGTTCGTGTTGTTAAGTAGGTCACGAGTTCAATCCCTAACCTCGGTCGATAACCCGGGAAACGTTCGTGTGGGCCTGGCGTTCTCCCCTAGTGGTAGCGAGGGGGATTCGACCTCGTGTTAGCGAGTACGATACCTCCGTCGTTGCAGATTCCTCTAGACACCAACAAAATAATAATAATAAAATATTTTTTTGGGGAAGGAAAAAAAGAATTTTATATTATATAAAATTTGTTTACATGGACCAATGTTTTGTATATGAGGATTCACAAAATGATCTCCAATGTATAGTACTGGTTACATCCAGTCAGGTCTTATCAAAAAGTTCGTAAACATATACAAAATTATCGTGTATATGACAACATATTGCATTTCGATTGTCAGCAACAATATACCAAGAAAACATAATAATATATTTGTTATAGCATGTGTGAAACAAAAAAGGATGCACCATCAAAAAAGGCAAAAACAAAAACCTATAAAGACATAAATCCACATATAGAGAATTGGCCACCGCCAAGGTGGAATCCTATGAAATATGCATGGTATGTGATTAAACCCGGCCAAAGAGTAAGACCCAGTTTAGATTGGATATTAACATAAGAGTTATCTCCATGAAAGATATGGGAGAAAGTGATTTCTTTGGAAAATCCACCTGTACTTTGGATACGACCCAGCCAATTTTCTAAGAGTCAGGGAGCGAAATTGGTCCCATTGTTTATCTAGTTGATAGTGACTTTAGAATCCCAAAACATATAGATATTTTCTATATTTAGCCAATGATAAACATATAATAGACCCCATGAAGTCATAATATTCACCCTGGAGTTTGTCCCCTACCCATTGTTCTGACTTAATAGTTAAAATAGATTTTGATTAATCACAATCTTACCACCGCGTCTGCAGACCATGTTTTAAGCAGTGTCATCAAAAAACCCAATCAGATAACACTGCTAGAAATTGATAGATGTTGTTGCATATTCAAGAGACAAAAAGGACACTTTCTTCAAAAATGCAAGCATTCCCACACTTCCAGATTCCCTAAAAAATGAAAAGGGAAGAGTTTTTTCAGCTTTAAAATTCATATACTAGTTTTCTATGCATAGATTAATGGATGAATGACACCACCCCGAATTGAAGTTTAGGCATCAAAGGACTTCGATCCATATAGAAACTGCAACAGAACATTGAAGGAAAAGGTGAGTGTGGTCATCATCGCTCTCCTTGCACATATAACAAACACCCAACCCTTGGAAACCTATTTGATAAGATTCTCCCAAATAAGAATCTTATTACACCCCATAAGCCAACTAAAGCATTTAAGTTTAGGGGGCATATGCCATTTCCAAATTTTCCTCAACCATCCACATTCTGAAGCCATATAATAAGAGGGGAAAATGAATCTATAAATTTCATCGACTGAAATGTCATTTCCAATAGCTTTCCCATTCCAAGTAAGGGCATTTGACCTAGGTTTGAATGTGATTCATGTGAATGTAACAATATCAACATATGTGTCCCAAATCAACACCAATTATCCCTCGAAGCCTAGGTCACGAGATCTAAGACAAAAATGATATAAGTCCAGATAATCATTTTTTTATTGCAATTGGTATATGAAACGAATCCCCCTAACATGTATATGTTGCAGGGTATTTGTCGGAAAAATGTGATCCCCTTGTAGCCCTCGGATTGGATCCATTTTGATCTCCACATCAACACCTGATACAATATCCCAACTAATATTTCTGAGAAGCCAAAACATCATTGTCATGAAACCACTCCAAATCATGGAACCTTGCTTATTTTATTTTGCTCCATTCTTGATCAATGACAAGATTGTCTATCCTTTTAAATAATTTACATTGATGATTTTTTTCCAGAACCAAATAACGCTGATTAGAAACTTTTTATGATCATAGACCAACCAAATCGCTCAATATCCTTCAAAACCAAACCACCCTCCTCTTTCTGGCAAGTGAAGACCTCCAAACTAACCAAGTGAATTTTATCTAGACACGAGCGCCCGACCATATAAAATGAGAAATGACGAAGTTTATTTTTTTAATAATCTGCTTGAGAAGGAGGTATAAGTGCATATAATATACTGAAATGTTATGTAATACTGCTTGTGTAAGAGTTAAACACTGACTAATAGATGGGAATTTGTGTTTCCAAGTTAACAAGCATTCCTCAAATTTCTGAAATATCCATTGCGAATCTTTAACAAGATATCTATTTGGTTTTAGATTGAAACCCAAATATTTAAATCCCAGCTCTAAGTCGGTAGTACCAACAGGAGAATGAGAGAAAAATATTGTTAACTGAAACTTGATCATCTTAAGATTGTATGAGTTGTGATTTATGTTTATTCATGTAAATCCTTGACACATCCTTAATTTTTTTAATGATCAATTCTAGATGTTCCCACTGTGTTACAGAAACCACTCTATATATTAAAACATCATTAACAAATATTAAATGAGAAATAACATATTTTCTAGAGACCACGATACTAGAGAAAAGTATCAGTTGTTGGGTATGTGTTATATTCATTCCATGAAGAGTTGCAGGCTATTACATAGCATTGGGTGTAGCGGGGAGGGGGCAGCCCCCCAGCCAGGGAATTTGCAGGGGGACGGTAGCCACTCTGCACGAGGTTTGAGGCAGCGCCTTGGGAATTTTTTTTAATGTGGACCCAATAATTATTGAGCGGACCCAATGACGGTGGGTGGACATACCCATGTTTTTTTGTGCATGGTTTTGGGCATGATCGATTTTTCCCATGCTATTTTGTATATCCATTCAAGGGAACTACAATTATGTTCTAATTCAGGGTTAATGGATTGGGGTTTATGAATGATTTGACTTGTATATAGTGTATTGTAACATGGAAAAAATATAATGAAAAATCAATCTGGTTTTCCCGGTTTGGGTTCCAAGAGAAAATCTTATTGTATATTTTATGTTCTCACCATTGTATATTTTTCTATTTTAAGAATCTGTTTACAGGTAATTTCTATACATGGTTAAAACCTACATTTTCTATCAAAGAAAATTTTCAGCTTCAAGGGGATGCCTTTGCAGCTGATGGGTTTTGCTCTGGCTTGTGGTGGACCCTGTTATAGTGGGAGATCTACGAAATCGATTCTTGCAATGAAAAGAGATGGCGAATAGTGGGAATATAGAGATCGAGAAATTTAATGGACAATGTTTTGAGCTATGGAAGTTCAATATGGAGGATTTGTTGGCAGACAGAGATCAGTGGATTGTTTTAGATCCAGATATGACACCAACAGGAATGTTTGCAGAAGACTGGGAAAAGTTAGATAGGAAGGCGAAGAGCACATACGATTGTCTCTTAGATTCAGTATTATTAAATGTATCAGGGGAATCTATGACAAAGGTTTTGTTGGACAAGTAAGGGACTTTGTATCAATCTAAGTCTCAAGCGAACAAATTGTTCCAACAGAAAAAGTTGTATAACTTGAGGATGAAGGATAAAGTCTCGGTGTGACAGAGCATCTAAACGCCTTCAATATTGTGGTAAGTCAGTTGTTATATGTTAATATTAAAATTTAAGGTGAAGATGAGTGCATTAGTCTGTTGTTCTCTTTACCATACTTGTGGGATTATTTGGTTGTTGCTAAAGGTAGCAATACAACTACCTTGAATTTTGATAAAAGAATCTCATCCTTGTCATCAGAGAAGATGAGACAGAAAAATATGGAGTTTTAGAATGGAGATGCCTTGTTTGGAAGAGGACAGTCCTAGAATAGAAATATAAATAAGTCCTCAAGTGGGAGATATAAATCTACAGGGAGGACTAAATCTCCAGGAAAATCTGTAAAGGTATACTGGAAATGCGGAAAAGAAGGGCACTACAAAAAGGACTGTAGATCTAAAACTCGTGAGAAAGGAAAGGGATCTAAAGATGCTCCTTCTGTAGAGGCGAAAACCACCTTAAATGAAGGTGGGGATGTGTACTTTGCTTCTTCTTCAAGTACACATGTAGATCATGAGGCATGGTTAATTGACTCAAGTGCATCCTTTCATTTGAATCTCCATAGGGAGTGGTTCTACAAGTACGAGAAATATGATGGTGGTGATGTCTTCCTAAGGGATGAAAGGAAGACTAGAATCATAAGATGTAGATAAGTCAACTTGAATTTACAAGGTGGAAGGATTAGAACACTTCATGGTGTTATACACATTCCTACATTGGCCAAAAATCTAATTTTTGTAAGCAAGATGAATGATGCAAGTGTGAAAATAATGTTTTATAAATATACTTACAAGAAGGTTCGAGGAGCACTGGTATTGATGCGGGTAGTTCGGATTGGAACTCTGTACAAGCTTATGGGTATAACTTTTATTGATGGGTGCAACAATTCGGTGGTTCCTAAAAGTGGAGCAGAAAATCTAGTGGTCTTTGGAGAAAAGACTATGTTGTAGCATCCAAGACTTGGACATATTGGACAGAAGGGCCTTCAAATGCTACATGGTAATGGTATAGTAAAAGGTATGTCTAATTTATCTCTGGATTTTGATTTCTGTGAACAATGTGTATATGGCAAGCAGAATCAGGTGGATTTCCCCTCTGGTGCTAAGAGGGCGAAAGGGATATTAGAGCTTGTGCACAGTGATGTGTTCAGACCTGTGTTGGTTCCATCAATGGGTAATTTTGTGTACTATGTGTCATTTATAGATTAATTCTCAAGGAATACATGGATATATTTTCTCAGGAATAAATCTGAATTCTTTGACATGTTTAAATAATTTAAGGCTCTGGTGGAAAATTAGACAAAGAAGAAGATTAAGGTGTCAAGGACAGTTAATGGTGGAGAGCTACACAAGAACGAATTCGAAGATTTTTGTAAGAAGTGTGGTATAGCACCTCAAAAGACTACACCATACACACCTCAACAAAGTGGAGTTACAGAAATAAGGAATAGGACGTTGATTGAAAAGGAAAGAAACATGCCCAATAGCGTTGGATTAGGGCAGGAATTCTAGGTAGAGGTAATGGATATTGCATGTTACTTGCTTAACAAATCACCTTAATCAACATTGCAGGATAAGGCTCCACATGAGGTATGGACTGGTAAGAAACCCTCTCTCTCACATTTCAAGGTATTTGGTTGTGGTGCATATGTACATGTTCCAAAGGAGAAAATAACCAAGTTAGATATTAAATCTGAAAGATGCATCTTTGTTGGGTATAAGGACGGTTTAAATGGTTACAAGCTTTGGAACCCATCAACAAGGAAGTTTGTGTATGGTCGAAATGTGGTGTTTAGAGAAGTAAAAGAATTTTTTAAACATGAATTCCTACCAAAGGAACCTAAAAATATAGAGTTTGAATTGAAGGAGGAAGAATCAAACTCTACAAAATAACAAGAAAAAAGAGAGGAAGAAACGAAGACTCCAATTTTGAGGAGATCAGTTCAAGAGAGAAGGAAACCAGAAAGGTATAGTCCATTTGCTTTCTGTTCAAATTTTTATTTATCTATTATTGATGACAATCCCATAACAATCAAGGAGGCAGTGGATTTAGACGATGGCAAACTATATAAGGAGCTCATGGTTGAAGAAATGACATCTTTAGACAAAAATGAGGCTTGGCATCTAGTGGATTTGTTGGCTAGAAGGAATCTCATTGGCATCAAATTGGTGTTTAAGAATAAGATGAATGCAGAAGGCAAGGTGGAGAAACACAAATTCATTTGGTAGCAAAAGGTTATTCTCGAGTATCGGGAATTGATTTTGGTGATATTTTTTCTCTTGTTTCCAAGTTCACTTCTATTAGATTACTTTTATCAGTTGTTTTTTCTTTTGATTTTGAGGTAGAACACATGGATGTGAAGACAACATTTCTTCATGAGGATATGGAAGAAGAGATCTACATGAAGATCTCGGAATAATTTACATTGAAGGGTAAGAAATAAACAATATGCAAGTTAAAAAAGTCTTTGTATGGGTTAAAGTAGTCAACAAGGATGTGGTATCAAAAAAATTATACATATATATGGTGACTTGGCTCCACAAGGAGAAAAGTTGATCACTATGTGTATTTTAAAATAATAGGCCGCAAGGTAATTTATTTGGTCTTGTATGTGGATGATTTGTTGTTTATAGGAAATGATAGAAATGATTCAGGATGTGAAGACCCAATTATCCTCTAAATTCGACATGAAGGATCTTGGTGCTGCAAACTATATTCTGGGCAAAGAGGGAGCTTTGGTTAAACTAGAGGAAGTATGTCGAGACAATACTACAGAGGTTCAGTATGTAGGATAACAAGCCTATAAGATTCATATTCCTATCACGTAAATTTATCAGTTGAACGGTGTCTTAAGACATAGGAAGAGAAAGAGGACATGTCTCGTCTTCCATATGTGAGTGCAATTTGTAGCCTGATGTATGCAATGGTCTATACTAAACCATACATTACACATGTGGTGGGAGTATTGAGCAGGTTTATGTCAAAACCAGGGAAGGAATTTGTGTGGCACTAGTGATTATGGTTTGTGCTACCAAGGAATACCCTGATTGGATATAGTGTTGGACAGACTTGATTTGTTGATGCAAAACGGGTTGGAGATCTTGATCACAGAAGACCTACAAGTGGGTATATGTTCAACCTATTTGGAGGAGCAGTCAGTTGGGAACAAGGGATAGTTTGTAGTGCCACTTTTAACTATATAGGTTGAATACATGAAAAACACTCATGCAAGCAAGGAAGTAGTTTGGTTGCAAATACTGTGTTCAAGTATGGGATTGGTAGAACGAGCTATAAGGATAGATTGTGATAGCCAAAGCACAATTTTCTTGTAAAATAACCATGCTTATCATTTGAAGACAAAGCATATTGATGTTTAGTACCACTTTGTAAGGGATATGGTTTGTAACATGCCACCCCACATTTACCTGCTTTTACAAGCCCTCCCAGGTAAATGTGAACTGACTTGCCAATATGACATGACCGGACCTCCTAGTTACATTCAATGAAGTGGGGCCTACAAATGAGACTTACTGACCTTCCTCGGGAACCACAGATCACTCATAGTTTGAACATGTTGAAATGGAACCCCAAGGGGGCTTCTGATTTAATTTTCCCTTAATTAAACTAGAAGATAAATTGTAATTTCATATCATGATAGTTTGTAGGTGTTAACTGAGTGAGGAAGACTTAGTTAGCTTAGATAATTTAAGTTGGAGGTTAAAGAGGAGGCATGTAGAGTTCTTCATAGATTTTAGGGGTTCCAGTTACAGTTATTTGTGAGTTTTGATTAGTTAACTCAATTAATTGAGTTAAAATCAGTTTAACTAGTTCTAACTGAGAGAAGAGCTAGTGATAGGTCTAGTGAATTAAATCTGATTTAATTCACAAGTAGGGATCAATCAGTTAACTGATAATTCGCTATAAATATTTGTTACATGTCAGTTCTAAGCAAGGCCCAATTGATATTGAGGTTAAAGGGAAGATAACTATCAGTTGTATAATTAGAAAATTGCACAGGTCATGCATGAGGTCATCATGATGCCTTGAAGTAATTTCGCAATCAATTCTTGGTAATTTCCTATATATTAGAGACACAATTCATCTAGGAATGCGTAAGCAAGGCTAGTTTGACAAAAGCTAAGAATTGGTTAAGTATTAGACTAATTTTTCTTAGATTAGAGTGACACAATCACCAGAGTGCAGAGATTTCCAGTGAGGGAAATAACATTGTATTGTTTCATGATCTTGAATTTATGAAATATACAGATAGCGAGGTTTTGAGCAGTTTCTTTCCCCAGATACATCTTGTGTTGTGCGATAGATAATTTATTTCTCTTACTTGTTATGTGATTGTGCGATGGAATTTGGTTTCTGCAAATTGTAGAAGGATTCAGTATTTTGTTTTAGTACATTACAAGATCATATGGAATCCCTTTGGATAATTTCTACATGGTATCAGAGCACTAGGAATCACAATATAAGAGAAGAACTAAAGTTTGTTTTGAATAGGTACATCAAATTTGTAGATTTATTCTTCGGGACCAGCAGTAGATCAAGATGTATTTCAATGGCTTGAGACTCAAATATGCCCTTGAGGGAAATTAAAATTACATAGCATGGAAGGACATGATGGAGGCAATGCTTAAGGAAAACATACTGAAGGCATTCATAGACAGATATTCCCTAGCCCACAGGATAAAATCCTCAACTTCTTGATGCATGGAAGAAGAATGTACCAAAGGCGAGAAGCATCTTGTTAGCGGGAGTTCGAGATCATATTGTCTCGAGTCTCCATGGATAGGAAACTCCATATGTTTTGTGGAAGGCCTTGACAGATATGTTTCAGAATAACAACGACCACAGGAATTTGGCACTGAAAGACAAGCTCAAAAAGATCAAGATGGAGAAGGGTGACACGTTACAAAAATTCTTTACGAAGTTCACTCAATGTCGATATGAGCTTGGAAGTGTTGGGATAACCATTGACCAGGATTATTTGGTGATCCTAGCACTTCTTGGCCTTCCCAAGAGTTAGCATAGCTACCAATAATTTTTTAATGGGAGGGAGAAGCTACCAGACTGGTCCGGCTTGGTACAAGAAGTGATTTGATGGAGCACCAGAAATGGACCCTCATCAAAGATTGATGATGAAGATAATTGTGCCTTGGATGGAAAGGCGAAGAAAGTAAAAGGGAAGGTGTCCCATTCCAAATCGTAGTCTGCCAAGGTAGGAAAGAAGCGACACTTGTCAAAGGTGAAATGTTTTCACAGTCATGAGCATGGACAATATGCCACAAATTTTACATAAAATAAGACCAACAAGAAGGCCTCAGGAAGAGGAGCAGGTGAAGCACTTGCTTCATAGTTCGAGTTGGATTTCACTTTGATTACATGCATGGTGTCATCGGTGATGGTTTTTGTGTGGTACTTGGATAGTGTAGCTTCTTTCCATATTACCAACAACAAATAATTCTTCAGTAGCTTGGAGGAGAAGGGTCTTTTCACTATTGTGAGCATAGACACTATGCCACAAATTGTCCACAAAATAAGACCAACAAGAAGGCCTCGGGAGGAGTAACAAGTGAAGCACTTGCTTCATAGTTCGAGTTGGATTTGACTCTGATTTCATGCATGGTGTCATCGGTGATGGTTTTTGTGTTGTACTTGGATAGTGTAGCTTCTTTCCATATGACCAACAATGAAGAATTCTCCAAGAGCTTGGAGGATAAGGGTCTCCATATGCACATCAAAATGGTTGATGATGGGAGGTATAGCGCTACTGGTGTAGGTACAGTTACCTTTCATAGGCATTAAGGTAATCCACTCACATTAAAAAATGTCACGTATGTTCCTAGTTTAAATAAGAATTTGGTTTCTATTGCTATGTTGGAATATCGTGAATATTATGTGATCTTCAGTGAAGGAAAGGCATTCCTTAGTCACAAAGCCACGGGACAGGTGAAAAATATTGGGGTTCGAGTAAAGAACCTCTACAAAATGGATGTAGAAAACTGTGTTTCATTGATCACACAAGCAGAGAAGGTGGATAGTCGAGGCATCAGTGAGTTATGGCACAGGATATTGGGCCATCTACACCATGGTGCTTTGAAGATCATGCAGCATATTTCTACATGACTTCCAAAGGCTGAACTTGTGCAAAGAGATACATGCAAAGGGTGTACATTGGGGAAGTATACCAAAGCCACCTTTCACAATGACGAAAGTCGAGGCAAGGCGGTCCTTGAGAGAGTTCATTCAGACATGTGTCGACCGTTCTCGACAGCTTCGATGGAAAAACACAGGTATTATGCGATTTTTGTTGATGATTTTTAAAGAAAGTGTTGGATTTTCTTCATGCAGAAGAAATATCATATGTTCTCCAAGTTTTGTGATTACAAGGCACTTGTAGAGAAATATAAAGGGAATAAGGTGAAGGCTTTGAAGAGTGATAATGGTGGAGAATATATCTCTAATGAATTGAAGAAATTTTGTGCCTCAGAAGGAATTCAAAGAGAATTTATAGCACATCATAACCCACAGCAAAATGGGGTTGCAAAAAGAAAGAATAGAAATATTGTGGGAGAAACATGATCTATGTTACATGATCAGTGCCTATTGTTGCATTTATGGGTGGAAGCGTGCAATATAGTAGTATTTGTGAAGAATAGAAGTCCTCATAGGATACTTGGGATGAGTACACCAGAGGAGGCTTTTCCAAGTAAGAGGCCAGATGTGTCGTATTTTAAAATTTTTGGTTCATCTGTTTATTGCCATGTAATCAAAGATTCCAGGAGGAAGCTAGAGCCAAAAACAAGTTGGGGGTATTTTTGGGGTACACTGGTACACCTCACAACTATCGAGTGTACTTTCCAGCACACAGGATGATAATGGTCATAAGAGATGTGAAATTCGATGAAGAGAAATCCATGTGATTTTCCCTTGAGAGGGAGCCTGAGTTGCATGCAGTTGAGGAGCTCTTGGCTCCAAAAGAAGAACCTCGAGATGTGGAGTAGCCATAAGCAGAGGAATAGAGAGTGGTAGAAACCGCTCATGTAGGGCCATCCACCAGAGATGGAAGGAATCACACCATATAGACTGACAGATTGTTTCTATATGTGAGAGAGAATGTGGGAGCACCCACATCACAACGCAGGCAGAGAAGGTCCCTATAGTGGTACACTCGATACATTGATCTTAGGAGTGAAGGTATTGAGATAGAACCTTCCTCTTTCAATGAAGAAATGCAGCAACCAGTTTGGGTTGATTCCATGGTTGAGGAGTATGAGTCCATTATCGGAAAAATTGCATGGGAAGCTTTCCCAAGACTAGAGGGGAAGTCAGTTCTAGGAGAAGTAGGCAACATATAGGAGGTGGAGAAGCACAAGGCCAAATTTCTGGCCAAAGGGTTCTCTCAGGTAGAGGGGATAGATTATGATGTGACTTTTTCACCTGTCGCAAGGTACTCATCAACCATATCCATCCTTGCACTCTCAGCGCAGATGGGATGGGAGATGCATCAGATGGATGTAAAGACCACCTTCCTTAATGGGGTGATTGAGGAAGAGGTGTACATTGATCATTCAGAAGGTTTTGAGACCATTAATAGGGAGTCACATGTGTGCAGACTCAAAGATCACTATATGGTTTGAAGCAAGCACCTTGTGCTTGGTACACCAGGATCGACAGTTATTTCACCCAGTTTGGGCTTCACCAAGAGTGAAGCAGGTGCGAACCTTTATCAGATTGTGGTAGATGGTAAAATTTTGATATTGTACTTTATGTCGATGATCTGATACTTACATGTGATTAGCAGCTCATAAAGTCTTGCAAAGAGGATCTTGCAAGAGAATTTGAGATGAATGACATGGGGCTCTTGCACTATTTCCCGGGATTGGAAATATGGAAAAGAGATGGAGAGATATTTGTATCTCAGGGAAACTATGCCAATGAGATCCTTAGGAATCTCCACATGGAGGGAAAAAAACCCATGGAGACTCCTCTAGCAGGAAACTGGAGGAAGGAGGATGCTACTTCAGGAAAAGTAGTGGATGCTGCTATTTACAGGCAGCTTGTGGGTTCACTCATGTATTTGGTGAACACATGACTAGACATATGCTACGCAGTTAACCATCTTAGTCAAGTTATGGTTAAGCCTACGAAACTCTTTTGGAAGGAATAAAATCATGTGTTAAGATACCTCAGAGGCACTACGAAGTATGGGCTATGGTATAGACAGATAGAGGGAGTGAAGCTTCAAGGCTTCACTGATGAAAATTGGGTAGGGAGTCCATCCAATAGGAAGAGAACATCAGGAGGCATCTTCAGCATAGGATCAACAGTAGTTTCCTGGTATAGCAGGAAACAAAGATCAATTGCACTCAGTTCAACAGAGGTAGCATGGCGGCTAGTAAGGCATCATGTGAGGTCATCTAGATGAGGAAGATACTTTTTGGATTGTTTGGTCGACGAATGGATCCACGGTCATAAATTATGATAACTAGAGTTGCATAAAACTCTCGGTTAATCCAGTTTTCCATGACAAGTCAAATCATATTGATATCTAGTATCACCATCTCAAAGATTGTGTGTAGAGGTGGATTATTTCATTAGAGTACATTCCTGCAGAGGAGTAGGATGTATACATCTTGACGAAGGAACTGGCAAGAAGAAAATTTTAGTTCCACAAAGACAGGATCAGGGTAGCAGATAATCCCTTTCTTGTTGAGAGGGAGTGTTGAAATGGCACCCCAAGCGAGCTTCTGATTTAATTTTCCCTTAATTAAATTGGAAGAGAAAATGTAATTTCATCTCATAACAGCTTGTAAATGTTAACTGAGTCACGAAGACTTATTTAGCTTAGATAATTCGAGTTGGAGGTCAAAGCGGAGGCATGTAGAGTTCTTAGGTTTTAGGGGGTCAAATTACAGTGATTTTGTGAGTTGTAATTAGTTAACTCAATTAATTGAGTTAAAATCAATTTAACTAGTTCTAACTAAGAGATGAGATAGTGATAGGTCTAGTGAATTAAATTTGATTTAATTCATGAGTACTGATCAATCAGTTAACTGATAATTCACTATAAATACTTGTTGCATGTCAGTTCTAAGGAAGGCCCAATTGAGATTGGGGTTAAAGGGAAGATAAATATCAGTTGTATAATTATAAAATTATTCAGTTCATGCATGAGGTCATCAAGATGCCTTGAAGGAATTGCGCAATCTATTCTTGGTAATTTCCTATTTATTAGGGCCACAATTCCTCCAAGAATGTGTAACATAGGCTAGTTAGATAGAGGTTGAGAATTGGTTAAGTATTGGACATATTTTTCAGAGGTCAGAGTGAGACAGTCAGCAGAGTGCAGAGGTTTCTGAGTGAGGGAAATAGCATTATATTGTTTCATGATCTCGGCTTTATGCAATATAAAAATAACGAGGTTTTGAGCAGTTGATTTCCCCATATACATCTTGTGTTGTGAGATTAATAATTTCTTTCTCTTACTTGTTATGTGATTGTGCGATCGAATTTGGTTTCCGCAAATTGTAGAAGGATTCAACGTTTTGTTTTAGTACATTACAAGATTAGATTGAATCTCTTTGGATAATTTCTACAGAAAAACCACCACAGGGGACCAATCCATAAGCTGGAACCCATTTTCTCTAACCTATACATATAATTGCATCGTTGAAACTTCGTGCATGCGATTGTGAGCTTCAAACCACACTCACAAGCCTTTCTCCATGTGATTATGACCCCAGATCCTCAGTTCTATGCGTCTGGTTTCGATTTTAGAGCCACTTTTCTAAGCTAGTCTCTAGACCACTGCCCAGAACTTCCTGTAACTTTCCATAATCACATTTCTCATAACGACAATGTTAATCATTCAAGCTTGAAGCCAAACTTGAAATAGAATAACTAGAACATACTAGACATTTTCTCAAACACATGGTAAACATGTAAGCTGCATGTCATGAATGCACATTTGAGTATAAATATTTTTACTTTAGCTTTAAATCATTGAGAAGGTCTAATGCCCTATAAATTAGTTTCAACCACACTAGTTAGTCCATGCATTCATCAACCATTCAAATATTAATCAAATCATGAACAAGAGTCATAACTAGATCACATCACAGAATCATGCTTATAACCAACATATAACCAAAACATTAACCATGACACAACAACCATCAAATCAATATAATAACAAGTACAAATGCTCATATATTACAATAGGAAAATAGCTCTTATTAACATATGAAAAAGCTAACCAAGTCAGGGACTTCCACATACCACCCGACCATAGATTGATTTTAACCAAATATTTATTTCAATCAATCACCCTCGTTCCATATTGCAAGCATTAATGTGGGATCTCATGGGATAAACCAAGACATAAAAAACCAAGAGAATCCAGAGGTTAAACTACCTCCACCCTCAAACTACCGGGATCTCGCCAAAACTGGTCAAGAGATCACCAAACTAAAACAAGAATGGATGCCTCATAATTTCTTCACCATACCTTAAGGAATTATCCCGTCTCCACACAACTACCGAGGGCTTCCCGTAGAAAACCATCTACACCCCAACCCTTTGGAATTTTCCTAAGACCACTCACCTGGTTCCAAAAACTTTTGGCAATCCAAAGCTCAACCAAGAATGAATCCCATCACACCATGGATATCCAGGAAATGGAAAGGTAAAGTTGAAACCATTTTCAAACCAAGAAAAACCGATGCCATTGACAGAAAATTAACCAAATACACAAATGCATGAACCATACATTCACACCTCAGCTAGGAAATCATACATGCAACCTCTTACCTGCAAAATCTTCTTGTCAAAGTTGTTGATTCAGCCTTCTCCCTTCTTTCCTTTGCTTTCCTTGCTTGTCCTTTGATTTCCTTTTTCCTTCCTTCGCTTGCTTGCTTTTTTTCTCCTATTGGATCTCTCTCTCTCTTTCTCACTAGACCCAAGTTAAAACTGATAAAATTTAAACCAATAAAAGTTGAATTGATTCTCTGATGCATTTTTATTATTGATGCCTCTATTTTCTTCATTTTCCTTAATTTTCCTTCTAATTTACTTTGCATGCAAATATGTGTCCCTTCACCTTCCTTTTCTCTTATTTTCCTGTATTTCTCATAAATAAATTCCAATTAATGCCTCTTTTCCTTTTCCAATGCCTTTGTCAATTTCCTTAGCCATAATAAACCAAAAGTGATGTCCACTATAGTGCTTTTCCCAACATTCAGCTAGGAATATGTGTCACATGACCTTTGTCTTATTTTGACTCTATTAACCTTTATTACTTGAACTTTTAACTCAAGTCTATTACAAACTCCTCCTCCTTAGGGGAATAGTTTCCTCGATGTTTTATGACACCTATAACAAAAAAACCATTGAAAAAAAAACATATTTCCTGTGGAGCTTTATCACATATCTCGATGCAATATTTACAATGAACAACTACTGCAAACCATGACCAACATGAAAAACAGGACAATATTACCACTTATTGGAACTTTATAACGTAGCTCATTGTGGTATCTACAACCTTACACATATATACCTACATATACCAAAACTCGTTTGCTTGACCCAACAAATAATCAAGGATACAAAGCGCGCATCTGATCAATCATCTCCCATGTAGCTTCATCGGGCCCAAAGTGCTTCCACTGCACTTTAACTTGCTCTATTGCTCGGTTTTGGAGCATGAATTGTTTCCAATGCAATATGCATTGTGGTTCTGGATGTAATTTTCCCTCTGGTTCCACCTGTAATACAAACCATTCAATCACATCATCAACATCGTGTACATATCTCTTAAGCAATGAAACATGGAAAACATCATGGACTTTCACTATCGAAGGCAATGAAAGTTGGTAGGCCATTGGTCCAATCCTCTCAAGGATCCCAAAAGGCCTATAACACTGAGGTGCCAACTTCATGCATGACCCAATCCTCAAGGAGATCCTCTTGGGATTGATGCGCAAGTACACATGCTCCCTAACTTGAAACTCCTTAAATACCTTGTGTTGATATGCATAATTATTTTTCCTATACTATGTTTCCTTCAAATTACTCTTAATAACCTACATTTCTTGTTCCTTATCTGCCAACATATATGGTCCAATCAACACCTTCTTCACTGGATCACTCCAACTGATAGGAGTAATACAACTCTTACCACAAAGAACCTCAAACAGACTCATCTTTAAGGTCTCTTGATACCCATTATTATAAGCACACTCTACCAGTGGAAGATACTCTTCCCACTTCCTTTGTTGATGCATGACATAATTCCTCAACATGTCCTCAAGAATCATGTTGACCCTCTTTATTTTTCCATTTTTCTTTGGATCATAAGTTGTACTTAAAGAAAAAATTTTCCCCAAACATGCAAACATATCTTTCCAAAAACTAGAAGTGAATTTGGCTTCTCTGTCTGATATGATCTTCTTGGAAACACCATGCAACCTCACTATCTCCCTAATGAAAACTTGAGCTAACTCGCTAGCTAAATTAGTAGACTTAACTGCAATGAAGTGAGCTACATTACTTAACTTGTCAGCAACAACCATTATGTGTTGGAATTATGATGCATGCATTGTCCTTGATGGCAACCGACTTGTAACAAAGTGCACAGATCACTTCAGAGGTGTAAAAGTGATGGAACAGAATAATAGAATGATGGGACAGAGGTTTGCAGGTCAGAGACAGAATTTTATGAAAGTGAATATTTGAAGAAATATACCTGAGTTAGGTGAGGCCAAGTTGCATACACACACAGGTACGACGAATTAAAGTCGTGTACATGCTGGCTCATTATTTTATTAATACCAAGGGTCTTAACCATGGTATTAGACCACAATATTGAGCGTAGTAACGATTATTTGATCCCGTCAAATATTACCACCAACATTAGTGTGGTTTTGGCTCATGGTATTGGCTAATGCTCAAACTATATAAGGAGGTGAAGATCAAAGTGCTAAGTGTGCATGAGTAATGGTTAATGAATGAATACTTCAAGCTGAAGTATATTTTCATGGTATGGGGTATAGTTGATTAGTTGATCTGAAATAATGATGCACCCGTGAATACAATAATGGATCGAAATCATTAAACCTGAAATGACTATGTATTGCATGATCTGTTTATGAGTTTTTTAGATCTGTGGTCTGGCATATGTTTGTTGCAGTGAAAGTTATAATCTCAGTATGTCTAAATTTCTGAAGTGTTGTGCAGTCATGAATTAGCAGCAGATTTGTATGCCAGTTCGACACATGGAAAGTGTGTAAACATGCAGTTTTTGTTCTGCAGAGTTGTGTATATATTCTGAAGTATGTTGAGATTTGTATGCGAGTTGGGTTCTGGATAAGCACGTACATACGCATAAAAGCCTTATGGAAACTACGTATGAAATCTAGGGTTTTGCTAAAGAATATGTCTGATCAGTTTTGTTTTGTTTCTATTGTCTATCAATGAAGACTTCTTTAGATCTGGGTTGTTTCAATATTGATAATGATTCTAGTTGATTATTATTAAAGATAAGGATTGGTTGGTTGATTTTTAATTCAGTGATCAGTTGATTGATTTGGTACATTTTTATGTTTCAATTATGATGTATGGTGTTGGGCTTAAATGAGTGTAGTGGGTCCAATCTGAAAATCTAATGAAAAGAGGCCTACAAGTTGTAATGTGTTGAAGCAGGTGTATCCAGTGTGAAAATTTATGAAACATGGTCCATGTTGGTGCTGAGGATTGGATCCTTCAGTGAGGGAGTTGTAGCTCCCTTCCAGTGGGTGTTGGTAAACACGATCAGGGGGTCCTAGCTCCCTTCCAATGGATGCTAGTAAACGAGATGAGGGGGTCGTAGCTCTTTTCCAGTGGGTGCTGCTAAATGATATCAGAGGGTTGGAGTTCCCTTCCGGTAGGAGCTGGTGAACGAGTAAAGGTTGTAACCTTCTGCAGGTGGGTGCCTACGAGCTGGTATGAGTTTGCGCCAGTACAAGATTGTAAGCAGTTTTCTATATAATAAATATTAAAGACAGAGACGATGACAGCGGTGGTTTTCTCCCACATTGGGTTTCCACCTAAAATCTTGGTGTTCATATGTGTTTCTTATGTGTGATGGTTTAATATATTCTTATTGCACATGTTTATTTCTTACTAACTGTCTGATGAATCAATGATACATTGGTCAAATTCAAGTTATTGAAGATTTATCTGAATTATAAGTTTATTGGGCATACATTAGTTTCATTAATGACAGTCACGTACGTATGCTAGTTGGCTTAAGTAAAGTCGCGTACTTAATTCAGAAAAGAAAAAGAATAATTTTTGTGAGTTAAAATATTAATTCACCCCCCCCCCCTCCCCCCTCAGTGTTGTTCCCAACATGATGGAATCATGTTGCTTCGACATCATTGAAAAACCTTTAATGAAGTCCATGGAAATGACCTCCCATTTCTAGTCCATATTTGTAATTGGTTGTAATAAAACACCTAGATTCTTACAATCTGCTTCGCAACAAAATCAACCACCTCTTTCTTCAACTCCATCCAATGATAGAATTTATTAATTGTTATCAATGTCTTCTAAAATCCTAGGCGACTTGAAAACAACTTGACATGGAACTCCCTTAAGATAAGCTTCTTGAGCTCACTGTCATATAGTACATAAATCGTGTTCCTAAATATAACCAATTCATTTACTGTGAGATGATACTCTTCATCCCTATTACCTTCAACCTGCTATTGTAACCTATGCCTCAACTGCTAATACGTGTTAACATTTTTTCTTGCCTGAAGGAGGCACTCCTACAAATTTATCCAATAAGAACTCATTGTTGTGATGTGATTCACTTTCACTCTCTTACTGAGAGAATCTGCAACCATATTCTACGTTCCCTTTACGTACATGATCTCAAAATCAAACTCACCAAGAGTAGCCAACCATTTAGCATGCCTGACATTCAAATTGGGTTGGTTAAACAAGTACCTCAACCCACTATGATCACTCATTAAGATGAACCTCCTACCAAAACGATAATGTCTCTGCATCTTCAAGGAATGAATGAATTTCATGTTGTATAAATTTACTGAATAATGATTAATTATCCACCGAGACTATCCTGATCACATACAATTCGAATTTATATGCAACACATAATCTCTTCCACTCAGATCATCAAACATGCAGAAATAAAATCAAGCGATAACACATCAAATCATAATACACATTACCACAATATGTATGGGGAAAGCTTATAGCTGAAAACCCCGCAGCTATTGTGTATATTATAATGGAGAAATCATGTAACAAACTCAGTACAATACTCCTCACAAGTACTCAGTACTTTCTCTTAAAGTTACACACAAACTAGCTTGGTTTTGAACAGGTTACTGGTTCAAAACTCACATACTGTACTTACCTCTGTTCCATCTCGCTTGGCACAATCTATAAGGATAAGTTTGAATCTCCTTGGCTTCAACTGCGCAATCCTCATGGGCAATCTCCTCCAATGCTTGTGCAAATCTCATGCACAACTGCTGTCGCAACTAATAGCAAACTCACCCTTTCATCTATCTCTTTCATTGGTCTTCACTGAACTGATCATGCACTGTAGTGAACTGGTGTGTTCTTGAGTTGAATAATGAGTTACTAATTAATGAATTAAATAATATTTAATTCACTCCACTCATAACTAATTGATTAGCTAGTTAAACTAATCTCAACCAGTTCAACTAAAATAAACATAACACAACTCCACTAGCTGTCTCATTAACTCCACCAAACTTCTGCCACTGAAGTCCTAACTGAAGTCAACCATGCATGATGCCATCAAACCCTTGGGAATAGCGTAATTCCTCTGTCAAATGAATGAGCCACTTCCAAGGCTCGAACTGAAGTGCTCCAAAAGAGTAAACTGTTGTTTATAGTCCAAATATTATTAAGGGTAAATAATATTTGACTTCCCTATTTTTAGGAGAGGCAGTCTAAAAATAGACTTCGACCTCTTCGACCTATAGGTCACAAAAATAGAGTCCCATCTATTTTTACCAACATGACCAATGCTCCAAGAATCTCATACTGGAATCCCCGGACCATGCTCCATATGTCTAAAAATAGACTTTGCGCCAGAATTTGCTTGCAGGCCCACTTAGTGAAGGCGACTTCATTTCACTAAGCTCCATCATCTTGCTACATTTTCAACACATGTGTCACATAGTTTTTCTCATGCTAATTCAACTTCCTTGACTCATAACATACCACCCGTCATTCCTGTATCAGGACTCTGCCAAGTCCTCTCTTGCAAGAATTTGTACAAACAACAAACTCTTTATCTCGATCTGTAATCTTCAAGACTAGAGAATTTGTAAGAAAATGATTCAACTGCTCAAAACTAGTTGCACACTCCTCAGCCCATTCAAACTTCTTCCTTTTTTACTACAAAGATGTAATAGGATAGACATTTTGTGACAAGTTCTTAATGAAACTCTTGTAATAACCTGCTAGTCCCGTGAATGATATGACCTCATCCACATTCCTAAGAGTTTCTCACTCCATGATAAATATGATATTTTATGGGTCTACTACTCTACCTTCCTTGGAAATAGCATGTCCCAAGTAATGAACTTCATTCTGAAATAAATTTCACTTACTAAACTTAGCATATAATTGATGCTCTCTCATCAATATCAACATTGCATCCATGTGTTTTGCATGCTCTTCCTAATTCTTGGAGTATATAAATATATCATTAATGAACATTATCACAAACTTGCCTAGATAAGGACGCAACACACTATTCATCAAACACATGAAAGTAGTTGGATCATTAGTAAGACCAAATAGAACCGCTAAAAAATCATAATTCCCATACCTGGTACGGAATGTGCCTTGTAGATGTCCTCTTTTTTGATGCGTACTCGATGATATCCTGATCTCAAGTCAATCTTTGAGAACATCGTCGCTCCCTTTAATTGATCTAACAAGTCATCAATCTGTGGCAAAGGATACCTTATTCAACTTCTTGTAGTCAATACACAACCTGAGAGTACCATCCTTCTTCTTCAAAAACAATATTGGTGCACCCCAAGATGGCACACTTAGACTAATGTATTCTTTATCAAGCATTTCCTTAAGTTGCAACTTCAATTCCACTAACTCTGGAGTGGTCATCCTGCAAGGTGCCTTTGATGCTGGCGCTGCTCCTAGTATTAACTCAACAGAAAATTTCACTTCCCTATGAGGCGGTAACTCTGAAATCTCTGATGGAAATACATCCTAAAAATGTTTCAAAACTAGATACCTCTTCAATACTTCAACATCCTTCTCCTTGTCACTTGAAACATGCACTGAAAATAATACACGATCTTTCTTGCAACTGCGCTTTTCCTACATAGTTGTAACCATTCTCACTGATGTAGGCTTCTTCTTAACCTGCAAGACTCTCTTCTCTCCATCATCATCGAAGCACTCAATAGCCTTCTTGTAGCAATCTACCTTATTCTTGTGAAGGCATAACCACTCCATTCCCAAATTCATATTGTATGAACCCAAAGGAAGTACATTTAGATGTGTTGTTGTAGGCATACCATTCATCTCAAATACAGAAGATCCTAGTCAATGATGAACTCTTTTCTTGATCCTTGTAGAAAATTGCACCAACCAAGACTCTACATTCACTTCTTTACTCAAGCCACACTTATCCACCATGTTAGGATTAACATAACTATAATTAGATATGAGATTAATCAAAATGGAAACAAATTGATTGCATAGCTTACCCTCCATCTCAATAAGGGATTCCTGGTGATCCACCTGCTTGTTATCAAATGTTGAATAAATCCGAGGAATTCTTTGACCAGCATCCCCAATTTTGGTCACCTCCTAAGCATATTAGATCTGAGGTTTTCCACCTTGGTACGACGAATAATCCTTCTTGCAATGATCCTTTCCACAAATCCAACACTACAAAGGTTCCCTGCCACTACATTTACTTTGTTGCTCTCCAAGCTGAGGTCATGTTGATGGTCCTGAATGACTGCATCAACATTGGGATAACCATACAGTCGGAATCTTAAAGCAGATCCTTTTCTGTTTGGATTGATGGCTCCAACTGGAGTTATGGGACCAGTTTTCCTTTCTATAATCTAATGAAAAGTGAGTAGGGGTATATTAATCTAAAATGACTAAAAGTTGAAATAGAAATTATTATTAACTATCTATATATCTATCTGGGAAAGCTAATAAAATATGTGTTTTTAGAAATATTTCATAATTAACATGACAATGTAGAATATCATATAATTATAAATATAACTCAAAGAAATAAAACTCATTTAATTAAATTAGTTATATAATCATCACACATATTGAGATATCGTTATTCACATATAATTAACATATTGCAATCAAACACATCAATAGTGATTATGAGAGATTGTTTCAACGTTTATACTGTGAATAAAATCAAAATACCATTCTACTCTAAGCTAATAAACAGATAAGGGATAATAATACCTTGTAGACCATTAATCTGCTCATGATAGAAAGGTTATGGTTCAACTTCAGATTAAGAAAATTAAGATACAATAGTGCAGCTTAAACTTTATTTTTTAGAAAAATTCAAAACCCAGACTCTATCGTTGCGAGACAATATATAGTTTCTTTACAAAATGATAAAGATAGAAAACCAAAACCACTTTCCAATCAATTCTTAATGGAAGAAACAACAAAGGAAACTATTAGAATGTAGTTACAACAAATTTTCTAAGCTTAGGAGGAAGACGGTCCTCCAACGCGTTGTCTCAATTCAAAGATGTCAATCGTATTTTTTAATTTAAGAGGGGACGTCGTTTGAATGTGCATCTGACTGGTGAAAATAGCATCCCTCAACGGTGGTAGCGTCTAGGTGGTGGTATTCTATAAACATCGGAGCATGAGCCACTACTGTGTGGTTTCGCCAAGAATTTCTAATGCAATTCTAAATCAATTTTTGTTAATTGATCTATAATATTGGCCCTCTTCTTAGAATACTCTTGCCACTTCTTTATCAGGAATTTGATATATGGTAGGGTGCCTTCGGAGAAATTTAGGATAAGATTAGATTGAAGCAAATTATCAGTAATTTCTTTAGTGATGTTATTGGAAATGTTTTGAGCTTGATAAACATAAGCCTTGGTTTGTTTAATGCGGATATCCCATTCTCAGAAGATGATTTCCTTCTGTTTTTCCTCAATCATAGGTAGACTAGATGATATTCCTTCTTCGCTTTTTGCCAAGTCAGGAAACCAAAAATATTCTCTTTTATCTCCTCAAAATAATTCCTAATATTAGAAGCCGATTGACCAAGGATTCTACAGTTTTATATTGATCATGAATAAATTCCAATTTCTGACAAAAGGAAATCTATTGTTGGGATAGAAGTGTGTTCATCTCTTTTTCCTCTTTCTTGAAATCTGCTAACTCTGTATTGGCACTCCAGTGTTGAATACTTTCTTGCAATTCATGTATATGTGCATCCTTGACCTTGAAATTTGCATCATGTTGAGCTTTAAGAGAATCAAATCTCTGTTGAGGTTATATCATCTGAGATTTTCATTGTTCCGAGATATTTTGGTTCTTTGTTTCAATACTTGAGATGGATCAGTGGAAAATTTCAAGGTTTGGATATATTCATTCCACATCTCCTCTAACTTATAATTAAGCACACCTTCTTCTGTTTGGGAAGAGGTAGAGGCATCAGTTACTCTTGGCTGAGAAGAATCAGTAGAGTGTATGAGATTAATTACATCAGAAAAACTTTATCTTGAGAAACCTCTAATGAACCCATGGGGAGATTAACCAGCTTATAAGATATGTACTGGAGAAATTGATTCATTTCCTTAGGAGTGAGTTTTTATTTTTCATATCGAATCATAATGGAATAAGAGGAAGTTTTTCAAACAAATCATCAAACTTATAAGGTTCATTCATAAAATGTGTAATACTCTCCTCCGTTGTAATATGCTTGACAACAAGATTAGGATCAAATTTCTTATCTGGCAAAGTAGGAAATTTTAGAGCCTGAATAGCTTGAATCTCAATTAATGCATGTTTATAATTATCTAAAGCATAAATTCCAAATTGAGCCGAGAAATGGGGCCACATCTTCTTATTATATTCTCTAAGAACTTTATAAATTCCATTACCCACAATCTGGTAGGAAATCTCTCTACACAATAGTTTATCCAGGACAAACAATAGCAGGATGTGAGGGTTAGCTGAACTCCCATATACTCTGATGTAAGTGAAAGATTCTTCACCAAAAAATTTCCCTACTCGCATAAGATCATTCTCAACCTTTTGAGATATCGGGGATGCTTTGGTATCAAAGATTACTTGATAAATTGGCAGCATGACCCTATGGAAAATCTTGTAAAAATCTTGATGGTATTTGGAATCTCGTAAAATATCGTGGTAAATATGGATGGGAGTTGGGTCTTGCAGAGTCCATTTTCATCCCATATATGATAAATCCATGGAAAAACACAGAGCATTCATAATATATGCACTCCTATATAAAGGAGGAAAGATATTTTGAGAAACATTGTGACCACTTCTAAAATCCAGGATATGAGTAGCTAGAATATCAGAAAGAATCCCCCCCCAATCAAATATAAACCCCTCAGAAGCCCATCAATTAAAGGTACTCGTTGGTATGAGAACTTATGTACATTAGGCATTTCATAAATTCTACACATCATTGTGGCAATATGAGAATAAGGACCAACAAGAGAATCAACCACATACTTACCGCTTTCCTCTCTTTTATGCTCATTCAAATATTGCATCCAACCTCTGATTCGCTCTTATGCATGCCCATTTTATTTTAGGAATGCTTCAACATAAACTTTATCATATTTCAATTGAGGATCTAGTAGATAATGACCAGATGATTGTGCCTTTGCTTGTGAAAATTATCCTATCATCAATATTCAAATTATCAATTATCCATCGGACCATGTCAGTATAGGGAAAAATTTTGGGTCCGACCACAATTATATGAAGAAATTAATTTTATGCATCCTTGAAAGTGGTCTCCGGAACAAGAATAGAATCATCTGCAGTTACCACTCTCTTGGTCATTCTCGTCTTCTCATCCTCAAAACACGGTTACATTGCCTCCCATGACGAATGTCCAGAATCCCTTGAATAGATTGTAATAGAAAACAATCTAGGAGACGAGTTCTTACCTTATTTTTGTTCAACAACGGGAACAGCAGGTTGTTGTGTACAATTTGTCTTTTTTCCTTTCATCGCCTTCGACATTTCTTCAGTATTCCTAGAATCATAATGACCTTCTATAAAAAACACAGAGATAAGCGAGATACTTCCTTTTGTTGAGACTTGGCGCAAATATAATTTACAATAGAAATCCTTTCCCCTTTTCAAATATTCATAAATGATAACGAATTAAACACAAGCTTTTAGATTTTCGAGAAACGTTACTCCTGTATCCCCAATCATTGAATGTATAGGTGTGCGACCACGTGGGCTAGTCATATCACCTCATCAGAAGGAAACCATCGGAAGAGCTTAAGTGAAAGTGTTACGATATTTCAATATTCCAATGTGGGAAAGTTATGATATAACATTTATAATGAATTCAAAAAGCTCTGATAAAAGGAGGGAAAAGCATATTGGGGATGTGGAATATCGGAAGTTCTTATAAAAATGCCTCGACGAAATAACTATGATGTGAAGGAGTTTCGATATGTTTTATTAAAATATTATTAAAGGATATAGGAGGAAATGAACATCAGGGGTGAATGGCATCAAAGGCTTGCCATATCAGAACATAATAAGATCGGAGGTATATGATATTGTAACAATATTCACAAGAAATTTATGATGGACAAGATTTCTGATATGACATGTGTCATTCTATAATGTTGTGGGTCCGACGGAAGATTATAATAATGTTTCACACTTTAATTTTTAATAAAACCCTACTTGTTTGTTTCCTTTTGATTAAAATACGGATCAGGTAAAAGCATATAGGGATTTATGTTTTATCGTAACTTTCTTAAAATAAAAGTTACGATATAAAGGACTTATGATAATTTAAAAGCTTCACTATCATTTGTCTTTAATGTGTAATGCTTATCAGAGCTTCAGGCCTTTGTTATTCATTTCATTTGTAACTTCGATATAAAAGCTTTGATAAAAGGGGAAGTCTTAAAGCTTATGAAAATTATCATAACTAACTCAGATTTATTGTTTATTTCCTAAAGTAAAAAGTTTATTAAAAGGAAATAAACCATAAAAATTTAAAAGGGTCCCCATTTATTATTGAATACTAAGTATAAAAATGGGTGCGTTGTTGAATGCTACAACAGGTTCATGTCCCTTCTCTACTACATTAATATTCTTGTAAGGACCACATTCTCTTTCTCACCTCCATCTTGAGGTATTTCCTTCTTCGGAGGCCATTTTCCTTTAGTCTTATCATTGCCTTTCCAGTCACACTTAGGATCAGTCTTGCGCTTTGAATACTCATAATAGTGCTTCATCTTCCCAATGACTTCCTCTAATGACCAAGGCTCATCATACTCAATCGAATCCTTGAATGTTAATTCCAGTCCACTGATGAATATTTTAACCTTCGTCTTCTCATCCTTTAGGTAAGGCACATACCTCAACAACTCCAGAAACTTCATCGTGTACTCCTCATTTGTTCTAGATCCCATCTTAAGCTCATACAACTCCTTGGCCTTTCCATCGTAATATATCTATGACAAGTACTTCTTCCTGTAGATTCTTTTGAACTCATGCCAACTGAACTCCTTTTTCTAATTCCTGTGACATGCTTCACATATTCCCACCAGATGTTCGCTTTTCATTTGAGACTGAAAATAATTATCTTGGCCTTCATATTCTATGTGTAATCATGCACCTTGAAGAACTTCTTCATCCCAAGCAACCAGGATTCTGCATCCTCTGGTTTCTTCAACTCTCTATCAAATGTAGGAGGTTCGACTTTCTTTAACTCATCTGGAAAGTGTCCCCTCTCACTCCTCCTATGAGGATGATAGTGATGATGACCATGATAACTATATGAACCACAACTATAATAGAATCCATAACGAATACCTCTCTTGTTAGGTGTATCCTACCATCTACCACCTATGACTGTGTCATCCTTGTCTGAATTGTGCCCTCCATGATACCTGCTACCATATGCCCCATTATACCTTCCCTCCTTCCCATAACTAATCATTGGTTATCCTTTTCTCTGCATATGTAATAAGCTCTGAAGGATTACTCATGAATTTACCTCGACTTGTTTTTCATGAGCCCTGGAAATCCTATCAAATGACTGAATTATCCTGTCATTATCTACCTTGCAACTCCCGATTTATACCTTTAAATTTATCAAGGTATCTGTTACGTCAGGAGAATAATCTTCCCCGTGTTGCTTAGTTGATCTATAAGGAGAGTCACGTGAACTGTAATCAACCATTATGCTTGTCATCTCTAATCTTCATCTTCTACTTCCTGTAAGCATACCATGTCAGATAAACAAATACAAACATAATCAAACACACCTTATTGAATTTAAGGGGAGGCGACACCATCATATCAACCTATCAACATCATTTCAACCATTATGCATGATAACTCAATTGTAACACCAACTGCATACATGACAACCATAGCCACTACCAATCATGCACACAACTGACATGCATGCATAACAATCACATCCCGCCCATCCAGTCCAAGTGTTTGAACCTAGAATCTATTACCATTCTATAACACACCACGCCACATTTATCCGCTTTTACAAGCCCTCTCGAGTAAATGTGAACTGAGTTGCCACTTGTTTACGGTGCTAGATATTGACATACAAGGGGCCTCCTCGATGTGAAGTCCCAATTAGACCTCACACCATTTGGAGTAGGAACCCCATCCGGAGTATCGACCCAACCACCATAACACAAAGGTTCATCTTGGTTTCAATGGATAACATAAGATATTATATACATACATTTTGAATAAGCAAGTAAGTTGACATTTTGAAACACTCATTACAATGTGTAAAAGGATAGCTTCATGAGAGATAGACAACAAATGAGCCTTTATAAGGAATTAATAATACTAAACTAAGAGAGACACACAAGAGCATAAAAAAAAATCATTAGCGAAATAGTTCACATAATGATTGTAAAGCAAATACAATACATATTCAACATGATAAGCACCAAAGCCACCGAAATAGTTCAATTTCTAAAGTACATATGATAACAAACTATACCATAAACATCCCAAGAATTGTCCTAAAACATTTGCGATACATGCATGAATATGTGTTGGCTCATTGAATTCAATTATAAGGTCAAATATACAAGTACACAATTAAATGATGAGACACTAGTTTCAATAGTGGAACATTAAGTCACTTCTTGCTTTTCCAAAGAATATTTTTCTCTCGTATGCCAAGTAGAGAATCCAAGACTAGCTCTCCAAAGCTTAAGCCTCTCTAAGACCTTTCCTTGCATTATGAGATTTATTTTATAATAAGGAGTTGACATTTCATATCCCCTTGACTCTTAAATTACCCTCACGACTCTTGGACTTATATGTAACTCATTAACTTCTAAATGACTTTTGGAATTCTCCTAAAGACATTTTTTCCATATATGACTAAGTGAATTTTTGTATTCCACATATGACTCTTGGACTTCCACACATTACATTTTGTCCTTTTCTTGAGAATACATCATTATATTCCACATGATGACATGGTATGCCACATGGAAACATATTGACCATTATGATAACACTTGTACAAATTAAAACTTGACAATGATGACATGGACTTCATGATGAGGTGGCAATGCCAAGTTGTCTTCCTTGTTGTTTCATCTTGCATTCTTGATGATAGATTTGATCTATGATTCATATTCATGAAGGATATGCTTTGTTCTTCATTTTCACCCTCTAAAGGGTCTTTGATCAATATCGGAATCTTCTGAGTCATCATGCAATGTCTTCTTTCTCTATCCTTCCATGATTTGCTTCATGTCTCCATGATAGATTTATTTTGTTCTCCTTCTCTGCAGGTGTTTATTTATGCTTTCTCCTTGCTATCTTATCTTGAGCATCACCTTATCATGCTTGGAAGTTACTCATACCAATTAAAATCATTCAAGATGAGGCAAAATCAATCTGAAAACATCTATTTTATCACTAGCTAGCTTATGGAATGATTTGATCATGAAGGCATGTGAGACTGTTAAAGGAATAAGGCTTGATCAAGAGGGCGCAGTCAAACTTATCAAGGCTCACAGGAGGCCTTCAGGGTGCGCTTTTTTCACTCAAGGAAGAGAGACAAAACTCAAGGGTACAAGGTGCAGGTCCAAAGCATCAAGGATAATCATTCTTTGGTTTAGTATGTGCTCATGCACTCAAAGAGACTAAGACGACACAAGGGCGCACTCCAAAGAGAAGAAGGAGTTAGGCTTCAAGCCTTCAACGTGTGCTCATACACTCATGAGGACAAGGAAGGTGAAAGGACGCATTCTAAAGAGACAAAGGAGAAAATATCAAGCATTTAGGGTGCACTCATGTGCTCAAAGAGAGCACAATTCTTCATGCCAAAGTAGTGTGCTCAAGCTTCAAGCATTATGACTGCACCATGCACTCAAAGGGAAGGATGAAGCTTCGTGCTCTATGATTGTGTCGTGCGCTCTTAAGCTTCGTGCTTCCGGAGTGTGCAATGCACTCTAAGAGAGGAATGAAGCTTCATGCTTCATGAGTGTGCCATATGCTCAAGGAAGGCATAGTTCTTCGAGTGGAAGGAATAGTCCTAAAGTGCGCTCAAGATATTAGACTGTGTTTTTTAGGGGAGAGAAGGTCCTTGTTATTCTTAAGTGTGGTTTTTCGCTGAGAGTTTGGAGTGCGCTTCATTTTTTTGAAGTGCACTTCCTTGTTTTTAAGTGCGCTCGAGCTTGGGAGGGAAAATTTATCTCCAACATTAGCTACTTGTTCATCTGGAATGTGATGTTCGCTGAGGGAGGCAACACGAGGCTAGGTGACTTATTGATAAGAAGTACTAATGCACTGTGAGAGGGAGGAGACCTTAGAAAAGTATTAGTGGAAACGTATGGGAGGAAATATACATCAATGAGGCTCATGAATAAGTTCCACTTATCACCTAGTAAGAGGGTTAATGCCTTTAGAAATTACGCTGGGCTGAGGGACCAAGAAGAGTTCTCACAATGTATAAGTGTGTGACCAACAAAGTAGGAAAAAGACATACTTTCTAACAAGACTCAAACATAGAACACACACATAAATTCCATCAATAAAAGCCAATGGAATGCACATGACTCATGAACAACAATCACACCTTGAAACAACAACAAAGTGACACCTATTTCTAAGTGCGACAGTTGAAACGCCACATTGGAACAATTAGAACACCAACTACGATAAAAGTAATGACTATGGCCAAAAGGTGCGCTAAGCTACAGGAATGTGTCTAATGCATATTCCAGTGATATGTAAGACCATCTAATGTAGAAGAGTGCATTAGAACTAACTTTGGTGATACGCAAAGGTGTGACATGTGGAGGAATGAAAACACAAGAGTGACACCTGCGACAAGAGGAAAACATGAAGACGACACTTGCAAAATTCAAATAACCTTAAAAGCGACACATGCCAGAGCGAAGATAACATGAAAATGACACTTATTAATGTAAAATAAGTCCAAATGATATTCGTGAATATGAAAGTGACACTTGTGAAAGCGAAAATGAAAAATACGACAAATGAGAAAACTCACCAAAATAGAAGTACAAACGCAACAAAGTGAGGGGGATTGTCAATAAAATTGCACAGACTGTCGACATGAGTTGAAAATAACAAAGACATTGTCTTAATGGATGGTACTATGCATGTTCAAGATTTCATAATGGAAGTGTCCTCAAGAACTCGTCGAAGACCGAGCATGTGTGTGTAAGTGACTTGACATTTTAAAACTTGGAAGAAGACTTAAACACTTTACAAAACTTCAATAAACCATGGAATGACAAATAATAGGATCCTCAATAAGATCCAAAATTCAAGCATGGGTAAAATTTTGGAGGGTGTTGATCACAATGTCAACACAAATATGACATGACTTGACCTCCTAGTTCCAATTAAGGAAGTGGCGCCTACAATTGAGACTTACTGACCTTCCTTAGGAACCATGGAGAACTCAGAGGCTAAACAACCACACCAGGTGACAAATCCCTAACTTGGAACCTTTTTTCTCTGACCTAGACATATAACCACACCCTTGACACTGCTTGCATGTGGTTGTTGGATTCTAATCACACTCACAAGCTTTGCTCCATACGGTTATGACCCCAGATACTCAGTTATGTGCCTATAGTCCCGATATTTGAGTTGATTTTCTAGGCTAGTCTCTAGACCATTGCCCATAAATTCCCGTGACTTTCCAAAATCATATTTCTCATAACGACAATGCTAATCATTCAAACTTGAACCCACAACTTGACCTATACTGGCTAGAACATACTAGGCATTTCGTCAAACACATGGTAAACATGTAAGTCACAGGTCATGAACGCATATTTTGAGTATTAATCTTTGTACTTTAGCTAATAATCACCAAGAAGGTCTAATTCCCTCTCCAAGTAGCTGCAACCACACTAGTTAGTCCATGCACTCATCAAACATTCAAATACTTATCAAATCATGAACAAGAGCCATAGTTAGAGCACATCATAAAATCATGCTTATAACGAAAATAGTAACCATTATAGAACATCCATCAAATCAACACGATAACAAGTAAAAAGGCTCATAGATTAGAATAAGAAAATAAATCTTATTAACATATGAAAAATCCAACCAAGTCAGGGACTTCCACGTACAACCTAACCATAGATTGAGTTGAAACAAATATTTATTCCAACTAATCACCCTTGTGTCATATTCCAAGCATGAATGCCGGATCTCATGGGATAAACCAAGACATAAACAACCAAGGGAATATAGAGGTTAAACCACATCCACCCTCAAACTATCATGATCTTTCCAAAACTGGTCAAGATATCACAAAACCAAAATAATCTTGGATGCCTCAGAATTTCTTCACCATACCTTGAGTAATTTTCTTGTCTCCACCCACCTGTTGAGGTATTCCCGGAGAAAACCATCTCCACCCCTAACCCTTGGGAATTTTCTTGATACAATTTCACTCGACTCCAAAAACTTCTAATGGTTGATAGACCCAATTTTAGTTTGATAGTACATCCCAATAAAGGATGACCATATTTGTTCAATTAATCTCATCACACCATGGTTATCTAGGAAATCTGAAGGCAAGGTTGAAACAACTGGAAAACCAGGAAAAAAAAACCCATGCAAATGACAAAAAATTTGAACCAAATACACAAATGCATGAACCATGGATTCACTTATCAACTAGAAAATCACACATGCATCCTCTTACCTACAAAATCTTCCTGCTGAATTCATTGATCCAACCTTCTCCTTGCTTTCCTTTGCTTGTCCTTGCTTGTCCTTGCTTGCCCTTTGCTTTCCTTTTTCCTTCCTTTGCTTGCTTGCTTGTTTTCTCCCCTTGTGGCTTTGTCTCTCATTCTCACTTGACCTAAGATAAAACTAACAAAAGCTAAACCAACAGAAGGTTTGAATTGATTCTTTGATGCCTTTTTAATAATCATGTCTCTAATTTCTTCAATCTACTCAATTTTCCTTCTAATTTCCTTTGCATGCAAATTTGTGTCCCTTCACCTTCCTTTTCTCATATTTCCCTTTATTTTTCATAAATAAATGTTAATTAATGCCTCTTTTCCTTTGACAATGCCTTTTCCAACTTCCTTAGCTATAATAAATTGAAATTGATAACCACTATAATGCTTTTCCCAACATTCATCCTAGAATATGTGACCCATGGCCTTGGTCTTATTTTGCCTTTATTAACCTTTATTACATGAAATTTTAACCCATGGTTGTTACATGGTTGAAGACAAAAAGGTGTTGTTAATAAATGTGGACACTTTGAATAATGTTGTAGATGCATTGACAAATTTTGTCAGCATTGAGAAGTTTTATTGGTATAGAGAAATAATGGGCGTTGTATCTTAGGACCAATGACTGTGCACTCATGTGCCCCCCTATGTGGAAAATGACAACTAGGAGAATGTTGGTTGTGTTATTTATTTCTACAACGAGTCGCGGGAACTGTTACGTTGTGTCAGGCGTAGTGGGGATGTTGTAGGGGGTTTGCAGGGGGCGATAGCCCCACATATCACTCAGAGGTTGAAAACCTACCCCAGAAGACCAATCCCTGAGTTGGGACCCTTTTTCCCTAACCTAGACCTAGAACCACACCCTTGACATTGCCTACATGCAGTTTTGAACCTCCAACCGCACTCACAAACCTTTCTCCATGCGGTTATGAACCCAGATCCTCAATTTTGTGCCCGTGGTCTCGAGATTTGATCAACTTTTATAGGCTAGTCTCAAAACCATTGCTTATAACATCTTGTAACTTTCTAGAATCATATTTCTCATAAGCCAAAACTTGACCTAGACTTACTAGAACATACTATACATTTCATCAAACACATGGTAAACATGTAAGCTATAGGTCATGAATGCATATTTGAGTGTAATATGTGTAATTTAGTTGAAAATCATCGGGAAGGTCTAATGCGACTTGAAGTAGTTGCAACCACACTAGTTATTCTATGCATTCATCAACCATTCAAATACTTATCAAATCATGAACAATATCCATAACTAGAGGACATCATAAAATCATGATTATAACCAACATATAACCAAAATATTAACCATGAAAAAACATCCATAAAATCAACATGATAACAAGTACAAATGCTCATAGATTATAATAGGAAAATAACTCTTATTAGCATATGCAAAAGCCAACCAAGTTAAGGACTTCCATGTACCACCTGACCATAGATTAAGCTAAACCAAATCTTTCTTTCATCCAATCACCCTTTTTACATATTCCAAGCATGAATGTGGGATATCATGGGATAAAACAAGACATAAACAACCATGGGAATCCAGAGGTTAAACCACCTCCACCCTCAAACTACCACGATCTAGCCAAAACCAGTCAAGAGATCACAAAGCCAAAACAAGCTTGTATGCCTCATAATTTCTTCACCAAACCTTGAGGAATTTGCTTGTATCCACCCACCTATCAAGGGCTTCCTGGAGAAAGCCATCTCCACCCCCAACCCTTGGGAATTTTTTTGAGACCACCTCACCTAGTTCCAAAAACTTTCAGTAATCCAAAGCTCAACCAAGAATGAATCCCATCACACCATAGCTATCCAGGAAATGGAAAGGAAAAGTTAAAACCATTGTCAAACAAGTAAAAACCCATGCCAATAACAACAAATGAACCAAATACACAAATGCATGAACCATGCATTCACACCTCAGCTAGGAAATCATACATGCAACATGTTACCTACAAAATCTTCCTGTTGAAATCGTTGATAAAACCTTCTACTTGATTTCCTTTGCTTTCCTTTTCTCTCCTTGCTTGTCCTTGCTTGCCCTTTTCTTTCCTTTTTCCTTCCTTTGCTTGCTTTCTCCTCTTGTAGCTATGCATATCTTTCTCACTTGACCCAAACTAAAACTGACAAAAGTTAAACCAAAAAAGTGTGAACTGATTCTCTGATGCCTTTTTGTTATTGATGTCTCTATTTTCTTCATTTTCCTTAGTTTTCCTTCGAATTTCCTTTCCATGCAAATTTGTGTTCCTTCAACTTCCTTTTCTCCTCTTTTCCTTTATTTTTCATAAACAAATTCCAATTAATGCCTCTTTTCCTTTGGCATTTCCTTTTCCAATTTCCTTAGCTATAATAAACTGAAAGTGATGCCCACTATAGTGCTTTGCCAAACATTGATCTTGGAATATGTGGCCCGTGACCTTGGTCTTATTTTTCCTTTATTAACCTTTATTACATGAACTTTTAACTTGGGGATGTTACATGGTTGAATAAAAAACGATGTTGCTAGTAAAGGTGGACACTTTGAATAATGTTTTCGATGCATTGACAAATTTTGTGAGCATTGAGAAGTTTTCTTGGTATAGAGAAACACTGGGCTTTGTAGCTCGGGACCAATGTCTGTGCACTCCTATGTGGAAAGAAAACAACAATTGGGATAATGTTGGGTATGTGTTATATTCTTTCCACAACGAATCGTAGACACTATTACATTGTGTCAGGCATAGTGGGGGGATATAAGGGGGTTTGCATGGCAAGGTAGCTCCAAAGACCACTGAGAGCCTAAAAAACTACCCCAGGTGACCAATCCATGAGTTGGAACTACACCTATAACCACACTCTTGACACTACCTGCATGTTGTTGTGAGCCGCTAGTCGTACTCACAAGCATTGCTCCATTCAATTATGACCCCATATCTTCAGTTTCGTTCCTGTGGTCTTGAGATATGAGTCACTTTTCTAGGTTAGTCTCCATACCACTGCCCATAACTTCCAGTAACTTTCCAAAATCATATTTCTTATAACGACAATTCCAATCATTCAAACTTGAAGACAGAACTTGACCTAGACTGACTAGAACATGCTATACATTTTGTCAAACACGTGGTAAACATTTAAGCTACATGTCATGAATGCACACATGAATGTAAATTTGTCTACTTTTCTTGAAAATCACAGAGAATATCTAATTCCCTCCCAAGTAGCTTCAACCACACTAGTTAGCCCATGCATTCATCGGCCATTCAAATACTTATCAAATCATGAAAAAGAGCCATAGCTATAGCACATTATAGAATCATGCTTATAACCAACATATAACCAAAATATTAATCATCACAGAACAACCATCAAATCAACATAATAAAAAGTACAAATTCTCATAGATTACAATAGGAAAATAACTCTTATTAACATATGCAAAAGCCAACCAAGTGAGGGACTTCCACACACTACCCAACCATAGATTGAGTTGAACCAAATATTTATTTCAGCTAATCACCCCCGTGCCATATTCCAAGCATGAATTTGTGATCTCATGTGATAAACCAAGACATAAACAACCAAGGGAATCCAAAGGTTAAACCACCTCCACCCTTAAACTATCGCGATCTCGCCAAAATCGGACAAGGGATCACAAAACCAAAACAAACTTGGATGCCTCATAACTTAATCACCATACCTTGAGTAATTTTCTTGTCTCCACCCACCTGTTAAGGGATTCCCGGAGAAAACACTCTCCTCCCCCAAACCTTGGTAATTTTCCTGAGACCACCTCACTTGGTTCCAAAAACTTTTAGCAATCTAAAGCTGAACCAAGAATGAATCCCATCACACCATGATTATCCAGGAAATGGAAAGGCAAGACTGAAAACATTGTCAAACCAGGAAAAACACATGCCAATGAAAAAAAATGAACCAAATACACAAATTCATGAACCATGCATTAACACCTCAGCCTGGAAATTACACATGCAACTAGTTACTTGCAAAATCTTCTTGCTGAAGCCGTTGATCCAACCTTCTCCTTGGTTTCCTTTTCTTTCCTTGTTTGTCCTTTCTTTCCCCTTGCTTTCCTTTTTCCTTCCCTTTCCTGCTTGCTTAATTTATCCTCTTAGAGCTCTCTCTCTCTTTCTCACTTGACCCAAGCTAAAAATGACAAAAGTTAAACTAGCAAAAGTTGTGAATTAATTCTCTGATTCCTCTTTATTATTGATGTCTCTATTTCTTCATTTTCCTTCATTTTTCATTCTAATTTATTGCATGTAAATTTGTGTCCCTTCACCTCCCTTTTCTCATATTGTCCTTTATTTGTAATAAATAAATGCCAATTAATGCATCTTTTCCTTTGTCAGTGCCTTTGCCAATTTCCTTAGCCATAATAAACCGAAAGTGATTCCCACTATATTGCTTTTCCCAACATTCAACTTCAAATATGTGTCCCATGACCTTGGTCTTATTTTGCCTCTATTAACCTTTATTACATGAAATTTTAACCTAGCGTTGTTACATGGTTGAAGAAAAAAATGTGTTGCTGGTAAAGGTGGACACTTTGAAGAATGTTACAGATGCATTGACAAAGTCTGTCAGCACTAAGAATTTTTCTTGGTGTAGAGAAAAAATCGTCATTGTAGTTCGGTACCAATGATCGTGCACTCTTGTGGCCCCCTGTGTGGAAAGAAAGCAACAAGTGGGAGATTTTTGGGTATGTGTGACATTATTTCTACAACAAGTCACATGCATCATTACGTTGTGTCAGGTTTAGTGGGGGTCACAGACAGCCCCCCCCCCCCCCCCCCCCATACGAAGTTCAGAGCAACGCCCTAGGAATTATTATTTTTTATGTGAAACCAATAATAGTTGGGTAGGCCCAGGCATGGGGGGTGAGTCAAACGTTGGTGGGTGTACCTATCCATGGTTTTATATGCATGATGGTTTTTTCCCATGTTATTTTGTTGGGAATCACAATTTTCGTTAGACCGAAACCCGCAAGTCTTAGTCAACAATCACATCGATAGAGATAAGGATCCATGAGAGGCGGTTATTCCATGTCACGAAACACATGGGGAGGGTTAGTTTATCCAATTTCTAACAATCCCCCCCCCCCCCAATGTGACCCGAGTGTGTATCAAACTCATGACCTATGCTCTGATACCACTTGTTGTTTTCTTTTCCACACAACGGGTCACATGAGAGTTTAGTCATTAGTCCAGCCTTGCAACGCCCATTGTTTATCTACACCAAGAAAACTTCTTAGTGCTCACATACTTTTTCAATGCATCTGCAACATTCTTTAAAGTGTCCATCTTTACAAGCAACGCTTTTTTTTCCTCAAGCATATCCCTCACAAAGTGATACTGAACATCAATGTGCTTTGTCTTTTAATGATAAGAATGGTTCTTTTCCACTGCTTCTTTGCCAATAAAAATGCACTTTGGTTGTCACAGTCTATCCTTATAGCTCGTTGCACCAACCCCATACTTGAACACAATCTCTACAACCAAACTGATTCCCTGCTTGCATGAGTGGATACCATGTATTCAATCTATGTAGTTGAAAGATACACTACATACTGTATTTTTCTCATCACACTGATTGCTCCTCCAAATAGGTTAAGAACATACCCACTTGTATATATTCTATGATCTAGATATTCAGCCCAGTCTGCATCAACAAAGCCAAGGATGTCCAAAACTCTATCTAATCCTAGTCTTCCTTGGTAGCACAAACCATAATCACTAGTTCCAGTCAAATACCTAAAAACCTGCTTCACTATTGTACAATGCTCCTTCCCTGGTTTTTACATAAACCTGCTCAATACTCCCACTGCATGTGTAATGTCTGGTCTAGTACAGACCATTACATACATCATTCTACCGAATTCAATTTCATATGGAACACGGGACATGCCCTCTTCCTCTTCTTGTGTCTTGGGACATTGTTCAACATATAAATTTACACCTACATGAATAGGAACTGTTTAGTCAATTTACTGTTCTAAATTGTTTGCATTAATTATCAATCTGAGGTTTGTAAACTGATGAAGTGTGGTGCACTATATGTGCTTAAGCAACCTATTCCTTACTTCGTTGTTTTGTATTTTATGTTGTTTTTAGGGGGGGGATTTTTGTTCTTTAAAATCTAAGAATGGTTAATCTAAAACTATGGAAAGATAAGTGAATCTAAATGGATTTTAGAATGAAGAAAAGGAAGTGTTCCAAAAATAATCTAATTTTCATAAAAACAAACCAAAAACTGAGGGCTAGTTAAGACCTGGTTTAGAAAACAAAGCATTTATCTAATTTGTTTATTTGTCCTAATCCATGGATCTATTTCTAAAACTAAGATTGAGAATTACAATGCCTATCTTAAATGAAAGTGGAAAATGAACAACTAGTGCACCTTCGGTTACTTCAATCATTCAATGATTAGGTATGACCCTATTGAGATGTTGTCAAGCAACTGTTTGTACCTTTAATCTCCTAATGTCTAGAACAGCAAGCAAGAAATGTAATGAAAACTTCTAAGGTATGTTTAGTTACTCCCAATTATTCAATTTGTAAAGAGTGATATTCTTGAAATAATGTTAGCTAACTAATTACACCTGTTGAACTAGAGAACTAAGAAAATCTGCAAATGGATAACTCAGAAATTGCATTTCATTAATCATTCAACCATCCCATCATGATCAAATCAATTCCTTTTAGAGTGATTTTTAGGAATATTATTGTTTGCAATTAAGTGAGGGTCTTGAAAGTAACAACATGTAAGATTTAACTAAAATCAACTAATGTATAATTGACTTTCTGCAACATTCAATTGTAAAGTGTTTAGCCTCTTGAGATACCTTAGGAGAAATCAATTATGCCTTAGTCTTTGGAAAGAAAATGAAAATAAGCAAGGTAAATTCAACTACTATATGTGTGAGATATTTAACCATTTAATGTAGGATTAGCATATTGAAAATGGCTTTCATAAACATCTGTTGGCACAACAATTGACAACTCTGCTCTAATGGAAATAAAAGACAAGAATGGTAAAACTAAACAATTGTGGTTTCTTAGCACTTCAATCCTTAATTCAATATTGAAAACAGAGTTTATATTTCCATGAAATGTTTTGGAAGAGTAAGTCTGCACAATTGTGATTTAACATTAAACTATTTGAAAACTAGAAATGAAGCATAAGCCTAGTTAGAAACAGAAATTGTTGAAACAGAGTAAAGGAAATTTAACTAAAAAACACAAATAAAAACCTCCTTCAGAAGCAGGGGCCCTCTGCAGCTAATGTGGTTGAACTCCTAGCTTGTTAAAGGTGCAATCAAGCAATCATTGGCAAATCTAACTTCTTATTATGATGAAAATAAAGTCTGGAAACAGAGTATACACAGAAAGCCTGTGTTTACACTTAGAAATATGAAATGTGTTGAACTCTCTCTCAATTCTGTGGAACCAATATTTAAAAGGAAACTACACAACTGATTACGATTTAAACTAGCTACAGGTGTCTAACTCAAATTGCAATTGAAATAGGATTGTTGGACTCATGATTTGCTACGAATATTGCTGCAGGTAACGTATTTTGACTTGTATCTTTGACCATGAGTTTAGGCTCCTTTTTATGTCGATATGGACCGTGTGAGTAGGATAGAATCCATGTAGGCATGATTCTAGAAACACCCATGTGGCCTAATTCCTCAACTGACACCTCGAACCTACTAAACCATAAGAGTGGCTACGGAACGCACAGTTAGTTGCAGAACAGGCTACATTCTGTAGCTAAATTGCAAAAACTTATCCAAATAGCAAAATCATGAAAATATAATATAAAAATCATTTAAATGCATCCTTAAGACAAAACTAAGCATTCTTCATTGATTAGGGTTTGCGATCTTATGGAAAAATGATGAAATGAGGTGGAAAAACTGTCAAAGAGAGGGTAATCCTAAGAATCAACAGGAACCTTCACCGGCTTCATTTTTTGCATATTAAACCTCTGCAGTTTTGTCTCGACATACTTCCTCTGGTTTAACCAGAGCTTCCTCTTTTCCAGGTCTCATTTAATTTCCATGCCCAAAATATAGTTTGCTGCACCAATATCCTTCATGTGAAACTTGGGCGACAATTGGGTCTTCAAATCCTAGATAGTTTCTTTGTCATTTATAATTAGTAGCATATCATCCACATACAAGACCAAATAAAAAACATGGGCACTAATTAATTTAAAATACACACAGTGATCCGCTTTGGTTATAATGAAGCCAAGTCCATGCATATATGTATAAAATTTTTGATACCACATCCTTGGTGATTGTTTTAACGCATACATAGACTTTTTTAATCTACATACCAGTTCTTTCTTACCCTTCACCGTAAATCCTTCATGTTGCTTCATGTATATCTCTTCTTCCAAATCCTCGTGAAGAAATGTTGTCTTCACATCCATCTGTACTACCTCAAAATCAAAAGCAACAACAACAAATAAAAGTAATCCAATAGAAGTTACCTTGGAAACATGAGAAAAAAAAAACACCAAAATCAATTCCTATCACCTCGGAATAACCCTTTGCTACCAACCAATCTTTGTATTTATCCACCTTGCCTTATGCATTCATCTTCTTCTTAAACACCCATTTGTTACCAATGGGTTTCCTTCCAGCCACCAACTACACCAGATCCCAAGCTTCATTTTTGTCTAAAGATGTCATTTCATCAACCATGGCCTCCTTCCAGAGTTTTCCATCCTCTGAATCTACTACCTCCATGATAGTTATGGGATCACCATCAGTATTAGATAAAGAAAAATTTGAACATAAAGCATATGGACTATACCTTTATGGCTGCCTTCTTTCTCGAACTGATCTTCTCAATGCTGGAGTTTGTGGCTCTTCCTCTTCTGATTCTTGTTTTGTTGTAGAGTCTAATTCTTCCTCCATGAGCTAAAAATCTATCTTATCAGGTTCCTTTAGAGTATGAGTCTGATTCTTTTTTTGGTAGGAATTCATGTTTAATAACATATTTCACCTCTCTAAACACCATATCTCGGTTGCACACAACCTTCCTTGTGTCTGGGTTCCAAAGCTTATAACCTTTTAAACCATCCTTATACCCAATAAAGATGCACCTTTCATATTTATTATCCAACTTGGTTATTTATCCTTTGGAACATGTAAATATGCATCACATCCGAATATGTTTGCTTACCAATCCATACTTCATGTGGATTCTTATCCTCCAACGCTGATGAAGGGCTCATAATTCTTATCCTAACCCGACACCACTAAGCATGCTTCTTGCATTTTCCATCGACGTCCTGTTCATTCTTTCTAAAACTATATTTTACTGAGGTGTGTATGGGGTAGTATTTTGTCGTGCTATACCACACTTCTTACAAAACTCTTTAAATTCCTTCTTGTAGAACTCTCCACCATTATTAGTCCTTGACACCTTTATCTTCTTCTTTATTTGTTTTTCCACTAGAGCCTTACATTATTTAAACCTGTCAAAGACTTCGAATTTCTTCCTGAGGAAATATATCTATGTATTCCTTGATAAGTCATCTATAAATGATACATAGTACACAGACTTACCTAGTGATGGAACCGACACATCTCCAAACACATCGCTATGCACAAGCTCTAATATCCCTTTTACCCTCTTAGCACCAAAGGGGAAAATCACCCGATTCTTCTCCCATATACATAATGTTCAAAGAAATTGAAGTCCAAATAGAAATTATAAATACCTTCTACCATACCATTACCATACAATATTTGAAGGCATTTCTCTCCAATATTTCCAAACCTTTGATGTCATAACATGGTATTTTCTCCAGAGATGACTGAGTTTTCTGCTCCACTTTCAAGAACCACAGAACTATTGCACCCATCAATAACAGTGCTACCCAGAAGCTTGTATAAAGTTCAAATCCAAACTCCCTACATCAATACCAATGATCCCCGAACTATCTTGCAGGTATCCTTCTCGAACACTTTTTTTACACCTACATCATCAATCTTGCTTACAGAAATAAGATTTATGGCCAATGCAATAATATGCAGAACACCAAGAAGTTTTCTAATCCTTCCACCTTGCAACTTCAGCTTGAACTTTTCGCGTCTGATGATTATGGTCTTCCTATCATCCCCTAAGAAGAGATCACCACCATAATATTTCTCATACTCACAGAACCACACACTATGGGGAGTGAAGTGAAAGGATGCACCTGAGTCAATCAACCATGCCTCATGATCTACATGTGTACTTGAAGAAAAAACCTGAAGAAAAAACCAAGTACACATCCCCACCTTCATCTGAGTTGGTTTTTGCGTCTGTAGAAGGAGAATCATCAGATCCTTTTCCTTTCTCGGGAACTTTAGATCTACAATCCTTTTTGAAGTGCCCTTCCTTTCCACATTTCCATCACACCTTTACAGGTTTTCCTGCTGATTTAGATCTCCCTCTATATTTAGATCTCCCACTCGAGCAATTTTTGTTATTTTTGTTATTTTTTTATATATATTTAGATCTCCCACTCGAGGAATTTTTTATTTTATTTTATTTTTATTTTTATTTTTATTTATTTATTTCTTTTTATTTTTTTTAATGTTATGAAAACTGTCCTTGTACATACAAGGCATATCCATTTTTTCCCTCCATATTTTTTTGTCTCATCTCCTCTAACCGCAAAGACAAGACTATTTCATCAAACTTCAATCTTCAAGGTATTTGTATTGCTACCTATTGCAACAACCAGACTATCCCACGAATATGGTAGAGAACACAACAAACTGATGTACTTATCTTCATCTGAAATTTTAATATCAATCGATAACAATTGGCTTACCATGTATGAAAGGCGTTCAGATCCTCTATCATCGAGTCTCCATCCTTCATTCTTAGGTTATACAAATTTTTCCATAGGAACAATTTGTTCACCAGAGACTTATATTGGTACAAAGTCCCTAACTTGTCCCACAAAGCCTTCGCCGTAGATTCCCTTGATAAATTCAACAATAGTTAATCTGAGATACACAACCATATTGTTCTCTTTGATTTCTGAGCCAACTTCGCCCAGTATTCATCTAACATTGTCGTTAGTTTAGTACCCGAATCTACCACGATCCACTAATCTTTATCCACCAGCATATCCTCCATATCGAGATTCCATAGTTAAAAACTATGACGATTAAATTTCTCAATCTCTATCTTTCCACTGCTCACCATCTTCTTTCACTGAAAGAATCGATCTTGCAAATATCCAACTGAACAGGGTCTATCACAAGCCCGAGAAAAACCCTTCAGCAGATAAGGTGTTCCCTTGAAGCCGAAACACCTCTGATACCACTTGTTGGGAATCACAATTTTCGTTAGACCAAAACTCACAAGTGTTAGTCAATGATCGAATTGCTAAAGATAAGGATACACAAGAGGTGGTTAGTCCATGTTGCGAAACACACAGGGAGCATTGGTTTATCCAATGTCCAACAATCTCCCCCCCCCCGCCCAAACAGGAGTCAGGTGTGTATCAAACTCGTGACCTACGCCCTGATACCAATGTAGGTTTTAACCCTGTACAGAAATTACTCGCAAACAAATTCTTAAAACATAAAATATACAATGGCGAGAACATAAAAAAAAATACACAGAGATTTTCCCCTCGATCCCAAAACTGGGACTACTAGATTGATTTTTCATTATTATTACTTTTCAATGTTACAATACATAATATACATGTCGAAACATTCCTAAACACCGATCCATTAACCCTAGATTAGAACATAATCATAGTTCCCTTGACTGGATCTACAAAATACCATGGACAGAAAACCATTATGGCAAAAACCATGTGCAAACCCATGCACAAAACCATAGGTAGGTCCACCCAAGTGGTTATGTAAAAATGGTTATGTTCTAATCTAGGGTTAATGGATTGGGTTTTATGAATGCTTCGACATGTATATAATTTATTGTAACATTGAAAGGAATATAACGAAAAATCAATCTAGTTTTCCTGGTTTAGGTTTCAGGAGATCATCTCTGTTTATATTTATGTTCTCCCCATTGTATATTTTTTTTGTTTTAAGAATCTACTTGTAGCAAATTTATGTACAGGGTTAAAACCTACACTATTCACTTAGCTTCAACAATATTCCTGCTAAGTCCATCCATGACCAAAATAAATAATAATGAGGACAAAGAGCATATATGGCGAAGTATGCGAAGAAACCTAAAATAAAAATAAAAATTGGAGGTAAAGGAACCTCATTAATCAACACAACATAGTTTACCGAAGTAACACATCCCATAATCCATTCCATCACATTGGAAAAAAGTCCAATTTTATGCAATATCGGCTTCATGAAAGACCAATCAGCACAATCATAAGCTTTGTGTAAATCCAACTTTAAGATGATAACCTCATGTTTGTGTGTTTTGATGGAATGCATGCATTCCTGGGAAATAGCCACTGCATCTTGTATATGCCTATGCTTGATAAAACCAAATTGTTCTTGAGAAATATGCACATAGAGTTTTTCCTTGATGTGGGTGGCTACAATTTTTTAAATCATCTTATAGGGGATTTTATAGAGAGAGATTGGCCTGTAATCCAGGAAATAGGATGAATTGGATGTCTTTGGAGTGAGAGTGATAAAGGTCAAATCATGTCCCATGATATCCAAGAACTAGATAAATAGTTCAACAGTCTAACCGTCCACCCCAGGGTATTTATCCCTAGAAAAAAAAATTAAGAATGGTTTCAATATCAGCCATGGAAATCGGCCACCCTACCACACATTCATCCTCCTTTGAGAACATGAGAGGGTATGTTTGAATATATTCAATATGTTTTTTTAAGCAACCCCAGACCCTCTCACTGAAAAGTTCCCCAAAGTAATACACAACTTCCATGTGTAAATCCTTTAAACTATAAATTTTACCCCTACCTTCCACATCCAGTTCCCAAATGGTATTGCCATGTCTCATCTTAGAAGCGTAACTATGGAAGAAATTTGTATTTTGGTCCCCAACTACAATATAAGTCACGTAACTTTTTAATCACCATGTTTCCTCCAACAAACGCAAGATGTGTATTTTTTTGGGCCTCAAGTTCTTTAAGAAAGATAAGGTTTTTCTCGGGTAAAACATCGATGAAAATCATATCATTTAGGCGAGTCATTTCCTGTTCAATCCCACTTGATTCCTCATTCATATACCATTGCTTCTCCAGTTCCTATCTACGAACAACCCTTTTTAATTCCCTCAACTTTTCTCCCACTAACCACATCCTATAACAACTCTCTGAGAATGTCAATGACTGCGACTTATGTCGAACCAATTCTTTAAATTCTAGATTCAAGAGCCAAGAGTGATTGAATTTAAAGTGGATACCTTTCCACACATATTTGGAATGGTACGATAGTTGGGCGGGAGACACCCAAGATATTAGATGTTTGAACCTTTCCAATAGATTCTCGTGAACCAAAAAATTGTCTAATCTTTTTGCAATGAATTGTGCACCAGCCCTGCCATTCCTCCGATTCAAGGCAACATGGGAAGGATAGATTTTGATGAGGAAGTTTTTTCCGGACAAATTTTGGAAATATTGGCCCATTGGGTCCAATTTGACCCACAATCCCCAACTCTCCTCCGATTCAAGGCAACATGGGAAGGATAGATTTCAATGAGGAAGTTATTGCCGGACAAATTTTGGAAATATTGGCCCATTGGGTCCAATTTGACCCACAATCCCCAACTCTCTTCGCCCAAGATTATGAGATTTAGGTCCCCTACCAAGATAAGGGATTCAATATTTAAAAATACACAATCGTCCAACTGACTCAAAAAATTAGCTCTGGAGTTATATGGGGAATATGTGTTTAATATGTCTAATCCCTCCTTCGGACCCCTTATAAAAATACTAAGGAGAATACTTGCAAATATATGGAAAGCATGAAGATCAATTAAACAGGGATTCTACAAGGCAACCAAGCTACCCGATAGACCAGCGGCATCCATGGAGACAATATGCTAGCAAGGGTAGAGATTAAAAAAAAGGATCAAGCACGAACTCCAGAGACCGTCATTTCTTGAATTAATATAACCGCGGGATGAGTGGTCAAAAAAGAATTCTAAGGGAGTTTTTTTATGGATATCATCCAAACCCTTAATATCGAGGGGCAAAATATTCATGGAGGTGGGCATGTAATGAGCAATTGATCTCTAAGGGCATGGGATTCGTTTTCAGGAAGGATAGAAACCTCATGGAGCTCAAGATTTTCTAATGAAAAATTAGTGGTAACAAATACAACCACATGTTACATGTCATTTTGTCGCCATTAGGCAAATGACTGCCAATCCAGATCTCTCATTATCTAATGAATGTCTTCCAAGCATTCCCTTGCAATGTTAGAAGCAAAACAATCCCAAAGCCAGCAATAATATTGGATTACATTTCTAAAGGAACATACTTTTAGGCACTTGAGTGGTTTCCTAGCCAATATCTACACATTCACAGGTTCTACCATTGATGCCTGCGCAAATGTATGCTCTATCTTTCACTTAAAACTGCGGAAATGATTTAACGTGAGTAAAAATAAAAGGTGTTTTCTATAAGCCTTGTTGGAGGAATATTTCTCAACCAAAATTCCTCAAGCCTCTACCAACTTGCGCCTCATACCTATGTTCATGGAGAAAATTTCCTCCCTTTGTGGAACCCTAATCCATCCTTTTGAGGATCTCAAACCTCCTCCTCCTGGCCTATAAATTCAACCCAGACTAGAGGAATAAGGAGGAATTTTGAATGTAAACTTATGTTTTTGGAATAGGGTTGGAAGGCTTGTCACCTAAGGGGAGGATTTGACACTTTTAGGAGGAGGCTTACATCATCAAGGTAGGGTTTTATTGCTTCTTCTTGTTCTGAAATTAATACAAGCAACTAGTTCAAGGTTTCCTAATTGAACTTGTATCAATGCTATTTGCAAATTTCCTTATCTCTTGCATGATTTATAGCTGAATATGAGTTTAATATTATGATATATGCAATGTTGCAATTTTCATTTGTTTTGGGTTTCATCTTTTTCTACATTATGATTTTATGCCTTGTTTGTTTTTGTTCATGCAAATCTCACTCAGAAGCAATGAGGAAATACTTTTGAAAGGATTGGAAGGAATTCCATAGGAATTTCGTAGAAAATGTAAGAGGCTCCAACATATCTCATATTTCATGTCAGTTGTGAATTAAGGAAAGGTAATAGTTACTTGTTTTGTTTGTGACTAGATCTCTTAGGAATCTAGGGAGATCGCTCTTGTCAGCAAGAGGGATTTATCCGCTATAACAAATTGGTGACTCCACTGGGGAACGATTTGTTCTTCATCATCTCTTCCTGTGACCTTTTAAACCTTTTTCTGTAGCCTTATCTGATTGTGTTTTGGATATTGAAAGTTTGGATTTTATGGATTTTTGGCTTTGTTTTTATTTTTTCTAAATTTTTCTCGGCTTGCACATTTTACCTTTAGCAACAGTGCGCAGATCCACACACTTAGTCTTTAGAAAAAGTGTGAATGCACATTGGATTAAACTGATTGCATGAGCAATTACTTGAAATTTTTTAAAATTTAAGTTTTTCATTTGTTAAGTCCATAAAATTTTATTTTTTATGCTTGGTTACATTTGTTTGCATTCTCAGAAAGTTTGTTTCAATTCAATTGAGTGTTGTGAAGCGTCTTCTTGAAAAAATCTTATTTTACAAATTAAGGTTAAAGGATTCACTTGATGATATGTTGATTTATAAAAGGAAGGAATAGTAATTCTTGAGTTTGTGTTTGCTTGTCTTTCTTATGCCAAACAATCAGATTTAGTTTTTCTTTACCCATTTTGTGAAAAATCATTCAGTTAATAAAATTAGTGTTGTTTCAAGAATATGTATTTTTAGCGTATAAAATTGCTTCTTTTGTTGAATTCAAAATCAAAAGTTATTCTTCTTTCAGTAGTGAAGTATCTCAAAATTATATTTAGACGGGGTCATGTTCATAGCATTCATTTGAAAGATTCATTTTTAAAAAGTTTTTTTATTTTTCCTGTTGGTTTTTGAAAGAATTTTTGGTGTTGTATGTTTAGTGAAATTTTTCATGATCTTCTATTTTTTGGGTGAATTGAAATATAAAAGTTAAATTTATGCATTTGGGTTAATCTGCAAGTGAAAATTTTACATTCTTGAAAATAACTATAGTGAATTTAGAATTTATGCACTTGCATGAATATTGAAAAGATTCTCTCTTTACCATAGCTAGAAATTCATCAAAATAAAAGAATCATTCTCACATATATGTTGCATTAGGGTTAGAAGTTGAAACTCATATCATTTACACCACATATTTGAAATCAACTTTAATAAAAAAGTAACTCTAAAATCAATCAAATTTGTAATTAACTAAACATTAGTTTCTAGGTTAGAAGATGTGTTCTGATGTCTATAAACATAGCAACTGTCGTTTTTTGTGTGCGACACATTCTGCAGCTAGTCGGTATTCCACGTACGTTAGTATATGGGAACATTCCCCACATGCCTTTAGGTATATCAAACGACATTCGACATATGAAAAGTATATGGGGATGCTTCCTATCGTATAAGCTCACATTAGAAAGAGCTAACACAAACTGCACCTCCACGTACCTCGAGTATATTTTGGAGTCCCCCTTCTAGGTTGCATACCATCCATAAGTAACCGAGTGAGCCGGTTTTTCATTTGTGATACACTGAACACAACATTCAGGGAGATTTCCTGCCCGAATGTAAATCCTTGGTTTACTAAGGTTATATATTGCAATTCACAGTGGCTTAGTAATCTTTGATACCTAGTTACCCTTTTTTTATTTTTGTTATTCATTTGATTGAATAAAATCAGAATACACCTTAAAAAATTCATCGTGGTTGATTTACCAAGACATTCGCATAGAATGTATGGTCTACCCCATGAATATACACCTGGTCAATTGGAGAATATTAAAGAAGAAAGGTCAAAATCAACAAGATATGGAACCTAAGATCAACCTGAGACATCAAGAATTATAGAATTGGAAACATTAGAGACTTAAGTGATTCAACCACACAAAATAGAATCAGAAGTGGTTCAATGTTGGTCGGAAGTTACCGATATTATTCAATGAGAATTTGATACCAGAGAAGTTTTAGGCACAACGTTAATTGAACCAAACGTTGAAGAACCTGAATCTGACATTTATGAGCCTATATCAGCTTCAGTTTCTATAGCCCCTACCCCTGCACTAACTTCACCTCGAATAAAAACTATAATTGCAACCGGTTTACCTCTTGGTCTTATAAGCATTGAAGATATTAATGGAGAAGAGGAGGAAGAATCACCACATACCCATTTTATTGTTGGTGATCGAAGAGTTTTTCCAAGAATTCATTTTTATCCTTTTCGACTAGATCCTTGGTATTTTACCCCCTTGAATTATTTAGGTCAAGGTATTCCACGTCTTCACACTCCTTTCTATTTTTAACCTAGACAAAACATGTCAGAAATTTGTCTTGTGGGAAAACCTATTGAAACTTCTATGTATGCGAGCTCTCCGGAATTGTTATTATATGGTGGGATTTCGGTTCTTGCTGGGTACCAGTCACTTTCTAGCACTTTTTCAAGAGCCACTCCTTCTCCTCGAGTTTCTACTTGGTTATTTGGTTTATTTACCTCTACTGCTACGAGCATGACTTTCATGCATGAAATACCTTTGACATCATACCAATATGTTAATATGATATCCGGTAATATAGGTAATCATCAAGTAATCCCAACTGGCATTTATTATCCACCTGGAGGGAAACACTCTTATCTCCACCTAGAGGACAACCTATTTTTGAAACATATCTTATGGTTGTAGGACAACCTCTTACCAGAACTTATGCAAATTTTGGTCAGGTCCATCAGGTCGGTCCAAGTCAACCTGTTATAACTCAACCCTTGATTGGTACTCCTTATCTAGGAATGAATATCATTTAGAACCCATCTTGTGTTCAACAACATGTTCAAGCTACTCCACAAATTCCTCAACATGTTCATGGGATTCCGCAAATACCTGTCCACCAACTTGTCCAATGAATTATGCAAACACCTGTTCAACAACCTATCTAAGGAATTCCGCAAATACATGTTCAAGGAACTCCACAAGTGTCTGTTTAGCAGCCTCAATACTTGTTCAAAAAAATACACAAACTATCCCTCAATAATCTTCTTATCAAACTGGTCCTACTTTCCAGTCTACGACACATATAACTATAAGAAAACCTAATTTAGGAATGATGAAAATACCGTATCACGGTTAACCTTTTCAAGGCCAATATTTCAAGGTCAACCTTTTTAGGGGAAAATTTACTTGGGTCAAATGGTACAGGGTCAAGCATATCAAAATCAATCATTTCAAAGTCAACCATACCCTCGTCGTACTTTTCAAATTCCATCTTGACCTCATATGTCTTGCCTTGGTTACCGTGAAGGAATGAAAATACCAACTCCACAAGCTATTCCGAGATATTCTGGATATACTCCTCCAAGGGTTGGACATAATCCTCAAGGTTATCAGTATCCACATCAAGACTTCAATCGACAGTTGCCTTTCATAGAAACCCTATATTTACCACATTTATCCCAACTTACAAATGATCCTATTTATTATTATCCATTTTGGTCATTGATTCCTACCAAACTACCAAGTGATATTCCGAAATGTGAAGGAAAATCAAGAGAAGATCCATCAAATCACGTCGTGAAATATCATCTATGGTGTGCTTCAAATTCATTGATTGATTAGATTACGCCTTTTACAACGAACTTTAACAGGATCGGCAACAAAATGGTACATTGATTTACCATGTGCCTCTTTCCATAATTTCATCTCCTTAGAAACTATGTTTTTGACACATTTTCAGTTACCAATTCAATATGACATTAGTAGTGAAATTTTGACTTCATTAAAACAATCGAAATCTACCTACATTTCGGACCATATACATGAATGGAGACGTATGCATCGTTTAGTCAAAGTTTATATTCCAGACCAAATATTAGCTAAATGGTTCACTAAATCTTTACTTCCTGATATTACGGAAGATGTTGCTAAAGGAGGTGTTGTAACAGAAGAGGAGGTGATTTCTCGTGCCCAATACCTAGACCTTGTCTACTCACAATCTGGCACTTTGAACAAAAAGATCCCAAATCTACCTCACCCAACAATTTCAGATCAACCATATTCAACTCCTATAGGATCTCACACCGTTGATGTTGTAATTGGTTTTGTCAGCCAACAGTCAAAGAGTAAATCATCTAAGAAGAATTATAAAAAAATTCATACTTTGGCTATACAAGATTCACCCCGTGAAAACATTTCTCCTGAAGTTACTTTCAAAATTAATGTCATAGAATCATCCACCAGGAAAAATCAACAACCTTGAGGTGAGAAGAAGGGGAAAGGTAAAGCAAATAAAAATCCCTCTCAATAGGAGAAACCAATGAGAAATGAAACTTCTGAAGAGAAGAAGAAACCTTGGTACCCTTGTCTAATCTATAATGAAGATATTTATAGAAAGGAATGCCCACACCATGCAAAGGTTAGTAAAGTTTTAAAATGTTCTCCCACACCTGCTATTTTCAAGGATCCTCTCCCTTATCAAGATATTAAAATGGTTACACATAATCCATCCTCATCCACATCGACAAATATCATGATGATGTACTCACAAGTTTTGCTTGCAACGAGATCTAAAGATTATGGATCTAAAAATCCTATAGCAAACAGAAGTGATGCTAGTCAATCTAGTCAACCTTCTGCATCAATTCCTTCTCCTTTTGAACCTTTACAGATTGAGAATGCAAACTCTGACATGGTGATCCATCTGCCTCCCAAAGGTGTTGTTCGAAAGTCAGCTTTTAACCCACATGCTAGAGCTACTCATAATTACAACATTGTTGAAGACCTAGCAATGTCCCCTTCATCAATGTCGGCCCTTTAAGTGTCACAAACATGTTCATCACAAAGGAAGTTACTATTGTTAGCTACTGGATCAATTGATCTTGAGGACTCCAATCTTATAATATTTGATATTGAAAGTCATATACATAGATTCCCGCATCAACTAGCATTTGAAATACCAATTTTTGTTAAAACTAAACAATTTTTTTGTATATAAATTTACGAAGGAGATTCTACGTTTCTTATTTCTATTTCCTTTTGGAAAGCTTTGGGCTCTCTAACTATCAATCAATTTCCTACCACTCTTAAAGACTTTGGCAGGATAGGTTTTCGTCTTTATGGTATTTTGAATGACCCACCAATAGAATTAGAAGGTAATATGGTTTCCATCGAGGTATAGGTTGTTGATTCTCAACTTGATTAGAATCTTATACTGGGTCAAAGTTGGACTTATGCCATGTCAGCAATAGTCTCATCATTGTTCCAGAAGATATTATTTCCTAATCAAGGAATAATAGTGAAATTATACCATTTATCTTATTATACTTATGATCCTAACTCTACTGGTAGCATGCCTTTTGTGGGGAAAATGACTACTCCTTATGAAGACATTGGTGTTGGTTTGCTTAAGGATTCATCATTGATGGGAAATTTTGCACTTCCTCCACCAAACATTTCTTCTAATATTTCCCAGGTCAATATGATCTCATCAAGCACTGTGGAATCATAAAATCATTGGATTACGCCTTTAGAATCTGAATTTACCGCATGTGGTGACAAAATGCCTCTTGGCCCATTTGAATCATCTTATCACACAGTTCAATCATTTTCTGACCCACCAACACAAATTGAAAGTTATCGAGTGAATGCGATCTTTGACGAGTATTCTCAATCGTATTGGCTAGAACCAATATTTTTTCCTGACCCTTTCGATGACATGTTTCCAATAGATGAGAGTATCATGGAAATTATGAATTTGGATGAAATGCCTTGGCACAAATCATCGCTTATCTTTTCTTCCCAACTTCAAAATGATGGAGAATAACTTCTGTACATTTTTTTCACTTGAGATTGTAGATAATCCTAAATGTCCTATATCGATTCTTGAATCCAAATCTAAGAATAATTTGGGAAATATATCTATGACCATTCTAGTAAATATTGTTAGAAAATTATATATAACAGAGCAATGCAACACATAAAATATGCGGAAAACACAAGCACACAAAACACATAAAACCAGAGAGACACATATATACGTGGTTCACCCAGTTTGGGCTATGTCCACCCAGAACAGCCAGTCCTTCCTTTCTATTATCCAGCAAAATGAAGAGACACAACCTACAACAGATCCGCTATAATATCCTCTGCTCTCTCTCACAGTCTCCCTCTATGTTTCTCGCTCTGAGAAGACATACAATTCACAGCCGCAATACAATACCCTCATACAAGCGAGGGGTTTCCTTCTAGGGCAAAAAACCCTAAACTAAACATAACTTCTACCGTCAGATCATCCGCCTAATGAACAGCCCAGATTGACTAGAAATTACTATACTTTTACAAGGAAAATTTACATCTGTTTTTAGCTTCGGGGGCGTTGCCCCCGAAACCCCCCACCAAGGGGGGGCTCCATAAAGTCGCAACCGCCCCCACCCCCCCCCCCCCCTTGGACCCCCTAGGAAGCGTTTAATTACAGGCGGCGTTTCCGCCCCCATTAAGGTACAGAGGTCCAACGCTGTGATATAAAATAAACAAGATAATTAGGCTCCACACCCAACAAATATCTCAGTAAAATCCGGAATTACATAGAACATTCACATAGGTGCTTCATGTTCACTTGAAGAAATTCAAACTTATAAAGCCCTATTCCAAGAATTTCGCAACATTTTTGCCTGGTCCTATGAGGAAATGCCAGGAATTGACCCAAATATTGTTTTTTCTCGAGATTAAGACTTACCTAGATGCTAAACCTATCATACAAAGATTACGTCCACTGCATCCTCGAAAGCCTACTGTTATCAAAGTTGAGTTGAAAAAACTTCTTAAAGTAGGTTTTATCTATCCTGTTCCCTTGAATGATTGGGTTTCCAACATTGTTCCTATTAACAAGAAGAAAGTTACAATTACAGTATGCATCGATTATAGGGACATTAACAAGGCTTGTCCAAAAGACAATTATCCTACTCCATATATCGATCAAATAGTTGATGATTGTGCTGGTAATGAAATTTTCTCTTTCATGGACGGATTTTATGGGTACAATCAAGTCAATATTCTCCCTACAGATCAGTATAAAACCACGTTCATTTGTCCATGGGGAAATTTCGCTTACTGAAATTTTCCATCTGGACTAAATAACATTGGCGCTACCTTTAAACAGGCTATGTCTTACGCTTTTCATGATATTATGCATATTGTACAACCCTATTTATATGATTTACCAACTCATTCAATGAAACGTGAATATCATCCACTACATTTAAAGGCAATCTTTATTAGATGTCGGCATTACAATATACACTTAAATCCTCACAAATGTGTTTTTTGTGTACAATCTGGTCGATTACTGGGATTTGTTGTGTCAAAAGAAGGTATTCGTGTCGACCTCCTAAAGGTAGAGACTATTATGAATTTGCCTCCTCCTTCCAATTTGTGCCAACTCCAAAGTATGCAAGCGAAAGCAAACTTTTTACGTTGATTCATTCCAAATTATGCAAAGCTAAATAAAGGTTTTACTCGACTTTTGAAAAAGGGAATCTCTTTTGAATGGGATGAAATTGCTCAAAAGGCTTTTGAAGCACTCAAACATGTGTTAACTCATACACCTTTGTTGCATCTGCCTGATTATAATCGAGATTAATTTTTTGTTCAGGAGGATGAATTGAATGTTGAAAATGTGATCTATTATTTAAGTATAAATCTCCAAAAATCTAAAATAAAATATGTACATGTGGAGAAATTGGCCTTAGAAGCTATGGAAGTTGTCCAACAATTCCATCACCATATTGATTTGTGTAAAACAATAATGATTTCGTATTGCAACCCTATGGTTTTTATTCTCGCCAGACAATTACTTGGGGGAAAATATTCCCAATGGATAGTTATCCTGCATGAATTTGATTTAGAATTCGTGAAATCTAAGTCAAAGAAGTCATTGGTGTTTGTTGAATTCATATGTGATTTTCCTCATTCAAAAACATAAACCGTGGCAGAGGATTCTCTTCTAAATGGATCTTTCTTTCTCATCAGTACATTGGACCTTTAGTACGGAGATATTATTGTTTATCTCCAAAATCAAACTTTTCAGCCTGAACTATCTCGAATTGATCGTCGTCGTATTCGATTTCAATCTCAACAATACAATATTGTTGGCAATACACTTTATAGTCGTGGCGTCGACTCCATTTTTGGACATTGTTTGACCTATGATGAAGTTGAAAAATCCATAAATGACTTTCATTTTGGAGCATGTGGTGATCATATGTCCGGGTTTTCCACTCCCAACAAAATCTTTCACGTTGGGTATTTCTGGCCTTCCATGTCCAAAGATTGTGTAACTACGGTCCAAAAATGTCATAATTGTCAAATCTATCGTCGCAAAATGAGCGCACCTCCTGCACCTCTTCATCCAATCATCGATGTCAATCCTTTTGTAAAATGTGGCATCGATTTCATTACATGTAACCCTCACTCAACCGGGGGGCATGGGTATATTATCCTAGTTGTGGATTATTTTACAAAATGGGCCAAGGTGATGCTTACTTATAAGGGCAATGGTGAAACCACCGCTCATTTCATATTCAATCATGTAATTGCTAGGTTTGGTGTTCCACAAGCCATCGTCATAGATCATGGAAAACATTTCGAAACTTTATGATGACCGAAATAATTGCTAAGCTAGGCTTGCGTCATGATAGCTCAACTCCATATTATCTGCATGCAAATGGCCAAGTAGAATCCGTGAATAAATTTTTAACTACTATACTTCAATGGATTATAGGGATTCATAAGTGGAATTGGAATTTTTTCTTAGCTTTGTGGGCATATCGCACGTTAGAAAAAATTGCAACCAGATTTACACCCTTTCATTTGGTTTGTGGTATGAAAGAAGTTGTACCCATTGAATGTGAAATCTCTTCATTAAAATTAGCAATTGAATTTTTACCCGCTACTTCTACAGAGGAAGAACACTTTTTATACTTAGCATGCTTAGATGAAACTCATCGCGGTGTTGCATTAGCTGGTGAGACTTGTAAAAATGAATTAAAACATACTTTGATCGAAATGTGAATCCTCACGCATATGTTGAAGGTGACTTGGTCTTGGTTTATGATCAAGAACATGATAAGTTAGGAGCCGGTAAATTCAAACCTATGTGGCATGGTGCCTACATCATAAAAAATTTATTAGAAAAAGGGGCCTATGAGCTAGTTGACTATCACAGTGTCCCTTTCGGAAAACCCATAAATGGGTTCTACCTGAAGAAGTATTATGCTTCATTCATTGCACGAAGTACCTTGTACATTGTTGTATCATATTTTTTGTGTGAAAAATTTACATCTTTATGCCGGAGACATTTTCTTTATGATATTGGGTGGGCAAACGCTGTTCACCCCACCCAATCATAAAAATTCCTTATCGCCCTTCTAGCCAATTATATGTTGACATGTGCACACAAAATATTGGGTGAGTTTAATTTGTCTTGGCCATCCTCAATTCCTCCATTGTTCTAGCGATTCTTGCACTGGATGTCTGTCGCCATCTGTAAATTCCTTTGTTATTCTGTAAGAAGCCAAGATATGCAAGAATGTGTGTGCTTCCATAGGAGGGATCCGGACATCGTTAGGGTTCATTTTGGATTTCCATGCAGCAGCAATTTTCAAATCATTTTTTTCGCCTCCGATGGTACCTCCTCCGACGACAAAACATAGGGAAGGGAATCCAAGAGAAAATCACACGCATATATCTGTGCCTCAAGGCTCGTAGGCAGTTCACCCTCGTAATCGGTCGGATAAAAAGAATCCAGGGTTTGTAAACCCAGCTTGGCCAGGTCCGCAGCACATCTCAGTGCCGCGGGGACTTTGTTACGAATCGTCACGACCTCACGAGCACTGGCTAAGAACTCCCCGGGGCCCTCGCCGTCCATATTCTCGCATAGACATTTCAGCTTTGGGCAAGGCTTCATGCCATGTTTTAAGGTAGACATAATTTTAGGGTTTGTAGTGCTCTCTTTCGTGGGGGATTTTTCTCCGAGGGTTTATTAGCGCTTCTAGCGTTCCTTTCTATAGTGGATTTTTTCTCTGCAGTCTCATTGGGGCTTGCAGTGCTCATTTCTATTGTGGATTGTTTCTCCTTGCCATTTTGCTCAAGATCTTTGAATTTATTCTATAACATCCTCTCTAGCCCATCTAATAGGTCTTCGAGCTCCTTGCATTAGGCAGTCAAGTTCACCAGGCCTGAAGAATGGGATTGTAGCTCCACGAAAGACTTCTGTAATCGCTGCCATGGTTGTTGATATCGAACTTGCTACGACATGTTCAATGGATCTTTAATTTGTTTAAGTTCAAACAAGGGTATTAACCTACAAGATATTGGTAAATTTGTGCTATAAAAATCTACCCTGCAACTCCATATGCGCCTCCCTGCTTCCTTTGGCCTCTAATATTCCCTACATTTTATATCTCTCAATCCCAGCCGAGTGGATTGTACACATCTTTATATTTTCACCTTGTAGCTGCAAACTATTTCATGGGTTTAGATGCTCATGGCTGTGAAACCTTTCTATTTTTACACCAGGGCATTTTCTTTATGAGATTGGGCGGGCAAACACTCTTCAACCCACCCAATCATAAAGCTTCCTTATCACCCTTCTAGCCAATTATATGTTGACATGTGCAGATAGAATATTGGGTGAGTTTAAGTCGTCCTGGTTGTCCTCGATTTCTTCACCGTCCTGGCGATTCTTGCACTGGACATCTATCTTAGGTTGCTTGTTATTGCCCAGGTGGCCATTGATGGCCTCCACCACTTCCTTCCAGTGATTTTGCTTCAGATTCCCACAGTTCAACTCCAGATAACTCTCACCCAAAGCATCGACCAGAGTCAGGGTAGCGGTTTGGCTCCAGATATTATCCCTCCCCTCGCCTATTGCCACATGATCTCCCCCCACGGGCTCTCAAGCGGGCTGAGGCAGAGGGGGAGGAGGAGGAGGTGGTGATGGGGTAGGCTTGAAAGAGGAGGAACCGGGCAGAGACAACAACAAATAAAGACTCAGTCTGTTTGATGCACCACCGCCAGCACCAGTATTTTCGCCAGCGACGAATTCAACCGTGCCTCCTTCGTTGTGGTGGTGGTGCTAACGAGTGTTATTACTCTCGTCCATCGCGATTTTAACGTAGAGGGAAAAAAAACGGTGATCGGAAAGCCGAAGCTGACTTAAACCAAAACTCCAAAATCGGCAGGGCACGCTGGAAATCCGAGAGGGTGCTCAAGCCGCAAAGCCGAAAGAAGAAGATATATACACATGCATTTTATCTATTTTATTTTACCTCAACAATACATTATCATCCTTTTTTTTCATCTATCCAGTAATATATTTAGTAGGAAACCAAGTTAATGTATTGGTTGTCACAAAATCATGGAACCAAATGTTGCATGTACTTTGAGAACCAAGTGAGGTTTGTGGGTGAATATGAAGCGAATTTTCCCATTACACTATTATAAAAGAATTTGAATTTATTGATTCGTTATTTTCCCTTGGATTTAATTCTCTCCCTTGCTAACATTTATCTACTATGTCTACTCCTTATGGAATGACATGAGCACACTAATAGTGTCTAGATCTAGTAATTAACTTTTTATCTCAATAAGCAGATGTGCAACTTAAATGGATCATCTTGCTCCAACCGGATGGGAGGTTCGATTGTTCTGCCAATCCGTTTATCAACCTTTTTAATGTAATAGCTGATGACGAACCTGGCAAAGATGGTAGCGAATGACCTTTATTATACTAATGGATGAACAAAAGACTCTTAAACAAAGCGCTTTTAGCTCAATGATATATACTGAGACAAATACATAAATACCACATTAGGTTGTAGAAGCGGATCATATGATGTAGCTGGTTCAATTATTTACTTAGGGTTTCGGTCTATATTCAGAAATCAACTCAAGGGCTGTCAAAAATAAGGTTTACAAATCGATAAACCAAAACTAGGGTCCCTCTTGTCTATGCCTCGGTGCAGCCCACTTGAATGATTCATCCAGCACTTAGGAGAGTCGCTACTCTTCCTCATTCTCCCGCCAAATCCCTCTCTGTAGCATAACCAGCTTGCTAGAGAAATAGAGGTGTTAACTAGCAGAAAGTTGCTTGATAAATAGAGGTGTTAACCATTGCTTGATAAATTGTCTTTACACAATGAAAAAATATACTTTAATTTCAATGGAATTTCACATAGAGTAGCCAAATTTGGCAAGAGATGCTTTTGAGCCTAGTGTTATATTCAAATGAGCATCTCTTTCTCAAGTTTTTTTTTCCAAATTTATTTTATTTCTCATTTTGGCAAGGAGCTCCATGATTTTTTTATTTGATCCAATGTATGAGGGAGTTCATGAATCCATTTTGTATGCTTCTCGAGTGCAAAGGGTTTACTTTCCTTCATTTTCTCTCTTAATATTTGTCATTTGTTGATTCTTATACCACCTTGGTACTTTCTCCACTTCTCAAATGTCATATAGTAAATCATAGGATGAGAAGGGAGCACGAAGAGGAAGGATACCATCATTACTATGCCATTATTCTAGGAAAATTATGTTAGTGTAACCTTCTTTTTAAATTTAACCTCCTATTACATTTTTTAAAAGATATATAGAAACTAAAATTTCCATATATTTCACTTCATTATTGTTTTCCACATTCCCCACTTCCCGACGTTACTTTGCACCTCTCGATGCAAATGCTAGTTTCACAATTTCCTTCTGCTTCCTCTGCTTCTCTTGTGTTATAATTGATTCGAAAATGTCAATGCTCTCTCGAAATTACATTGGCTATACTGATGGCGCTAGTCATAGTACTCAAAATTTGTCTTATCCTTCTTGAGCTATTTATTCACCCATTGATGAGTTAGTAAGCCTCCGTGGAATATGCCTTGGTCGAACAACGAAAAATATTGTAGGATATAGTGCAGTTATTGAGCTATTATCTGATGCCATTTCATTTGGTATTTGTTGTTTAATCATTATGTTGGATTCTCAACTCATAGTATTATACTTAAATCATGTTTATCCAGTATGAAGTTCCAAGAGGTTGAGGATGTTTTTGCAGGTTCGTCTCTTGGAAAGATAAATTGATTACATTGAGTATCAACATATTCCAAGACATTTAAACACATTAACTGATGCATTGGCTAATTATGTGTTAAATCGACATTTGAGCATTTTTTAAAAACAATAGTCATTCATACATTGTACAAAATAAGTTGAGCAAATAGAAGTAGCTTTCATTAGTCATAATGTTTGTAAAAAGTTTGGGTTTACAAAAAGTCATCCAACACACATGAGGCCTCGTGGCCTTTATTATCCAAACATGCTGATAGATAAAAAAACAAAATCTACCCCTATGAATAGAAACTAAGCATGATGATCACGATAGCAAACTATAGCGCGAGCCACTCGTCGTAACAAACGATTAATCGGTCCAGGCACTACCACTGCATGCCTCTAGTAATGAAGAGGTAAATCATCAATCTTGATATTTGGGATATCTAGTGTCAACCTCTCTAAGTTATGATCTATCCTAGTCAAAGCCTCTGCTGCCTCAAGGTCCTATGCTATAGGAGTTGTTGGTTGCTCGTCGCATTTGTTAAATCGACGCATCATTATCGATTTGATTATGCCCACATCTGCATGATTATTTTAGATAATTAATTTTGGATGCTAATATATATATACAAAAAACCAAAATGAGAATTTCTTACTTATGTCACCTGTAGAAATTTGAATAACTGATATATTATTCACCGAGATTCTCCTGATCACACACTATTTTAGCTTCATGCATAATACAGAATCTCTTCTACCATTGATCACCACACGTGGAAATAAAATAAATTGCATGCATACATTAAAACCACAAACAATCACGCATATGAACACAGTATTTAATGGGAAAGCTTAAAGTTGAAAACCCCAACTATCTGTATATCATATGTCATGGAGATCATGTAACAATCATAGTACAAAAGCTCCTCACAAGCTCTCATGCACACCCTCAATTGCTACACACCATCAAGCTAGATCTAGCAAAACACATGCTCCAATCTTTTGCCACTTGATAGCCAACCTCTATTGTGTTTTTCAATGCTATGGGATGGCTTCATTAAATAGATAAACCACCTGGCTTGTACTGCGCAATCCTCATGGGCTTCTCCACCTATCTGTGTGTTGCAAATAGCAACAACATAGTCACAACTGATAGTTAACCTGCTCTTTCACCTATTTCTACACTGGTCTCCACTGAAACTGTCCATGCACTAAAGTTAACTGATGTATTCTTTAGTTGATTAATGAGTTTATAATTAGTGAATTAATTAATAATTAATTCACACCACTCTCACTAATTGTATCAATTATTTAAATTGAATACAAATAGCTCAACTATGTTTAGATTAGTTAAACTGAATACAACTTCACTAACTTCCTTAATCAACTCCACCAAACTCTATCACATGAGTTCTAACTGAAGTATCCATGCAATAGCTCCACTTAACCCTCAGGAATAGCGTAATTCCTTCTGTCAGCTCCTGTGCCACATCTGTGCACTTAACTGAAGTGCTCCAAGAGAATAAGATAATGTTTATAGTCCAAATATTATTAAGAGCTAATAATATTCGACACATCTATTTTTAGACTGGCAATCTAAAAATAGATTCCGCCTAATATGTCTAAAAATAGAAGTCCATCTATTTTTTCCAACTTGACCAACCATCCACAAATAGCATCCTGCAACTCATAGAACATGATCCATATGTCTAAAAATAGACATAGTCTAAAAATAGAATTTGCGCCAAAAATAGCCTGCGGGCCCACTTAGTGAAGGCGACTCCTTTCCACTAAGCTCATCATCTTGTTGCAATCTCAACACTCCCTCTCAACAAGATAAGGATTATCTGCAACCCCTATCCTGCCCCTGTGGTATTCGAATTTTCTCCTGGTGAGCGCCTTGTCAAGATATCAGCATCCTGATCCTCCGTGGGAATGTATGAAAGTAACATGATCTTCCGCTGCACACAATCTCTGATATGATGATACCAATCCGTGAAGCCATGCCACCTCAACTCATCCTCCTGTCTGTACCATGATCCATATCCCGATGTGCCTCTGAGATATCTCAATACATGCTTCCCCGCCTTCCAAAAGAGCTTGGTTGGCTTAACCATAGCTTGTGAAAGCTGGTTAACAGCATAGCATATGTCGGGTCGTGTATTGACCAGATACATAAACGACCCCACCAACTGTCGATAAACAGTGGCATCCACTACCTCCGCTGAAGTAGCATCCTCCTTCCTCCAACCACCAGGAAGAGGAGTATCAACAGGCTTGCAGCCATGCATGTTGAACTTCTCCAGTATCTCCCCGGCATACTTACCCTGAGAAACAAACAGTCCATCACTGCGCTGCCAAATTTCCAATCCCAAGAAATAATGAAGGAGGCCCAAGTCCTTCATCTCAAACTCTTTTGCAAGATCCTCCTTGCATGAGAGTATCAACAGCTCATCACCTGTCAAAATCAGATCATCTACATAAAGTACAATGATCAGCAACTTACCCTCCACCACAATATGGTATAGGTTAGGATCCGCCTCACTCTTGGAGAATCCAAGTCCGGTGAAATAACTGTCTATCCGTGTGTACCAAGCACGAGGTGCTTGTTTCAACCCATACAACGCTCTCTTGAGCCTGCACACATGCGACTCGCCGCTGAAGATCTCGAAACCTTCGGGCTACTCTATGTACACCTCCTCCTCAATCACCCTGTTGAGGAACGTAGTCTTCACATCCATCTGATGAATGTGCCACCCCATCTGCGCTGAGAGAGCAAGAATTGTCCGTATGGAAGAATACCTTGCGACAGGTGCAAAGGTCTCCTCATAATCGATCCCCTCTATCTGTGAGAAGCCTCGGGCAACAAATCTTGCCTTGTACTTCTCCACACTCCCGTCAGCTGCCTGCTTCACTTTGTAGATTCATCTCGAACCCACCACCGATTTCCCCTCAGGCCTTGGGACAATCTCCCATGCACTGTTTCTGACAATCGAATCATACTCTTCCACCATGGCATCTACCCATGCAGGGTCCTCCATAGCTTCCTCGAAAGAGGATGGTTCTGTCACGACACATTTTCTCACAAGAGCCATGTATCCAGTGTACCGGTCCGGTGACTATCTCTGTCTGCGCTGTGTTGTAGGTGGTCCTACAACCTTCTCTTCATCTTGAGCCAGTCGCTCAGCTTCTGTAGTGCGCTTGCGCCCTCTGATGGTTGGCGCTGCATGAGTGGTCTCTTCCACTCCATGAACCTCATCTTGTGGCTGATCCACATCCTGAGACTCATCCTTAGGAACTAATAGCTCCTCATCCGCATGCAAGTGTGGCTCCCTCTGAAGCGAACACTTCATGGCTTTCTCCTCCTGAAATTTGATATCCCCTCGCACAAGAGTCTTGCAACTGTCTGGAAAATACACACGATAGTTGTGGGGCATATCATTGTACCCCACAAATATCCCAACCTCCACAGTCGGCTCCAGATTCTTCCTGGCATCCTTCGTCACATGAATGTAAACAAGTGAACCAAAAATCCTTAAATGGGAAATATCAAGCCTCTTACCAGAAAACTCCTCCTCGGGTGTACTCATGCCAAGTATCCTTTTCGTGAGACAACGGCATCCACATATACCGCAAAGATTGTTAAATCACCCACAAGTGTATGGGTAGGCCCCGATCATACAACATCGCCCGTGCAGCACCCATGATCGTTCACTCTTCCACCCAACAACCCCATTCTGCCGTGGGTTATGAGGTGCTATGAGCTCTCTTTGAATTCCTTCTACGCTACAAAAGTCCTTGAATTCGCCAAAGATGAAATCACCACCATTTTCGCTCCTAAGAGCCTTCACCTGCTTCCCCGATTATTTCTCCACCAGTGCTTTGAACTCACATAACTTTGAGTATGTCTCACTCTTCTTATGCATGAAGAAGATCCAGCTCTTTCGAGAAAAATCATCAAAAAAGATCACATAATACCTGTGCTTTGTTGTCAAAGCTACTGAGAAACGTCCACACACGTCTATGTGAATTCTCTCAAGGATCGTCATGGCACAACTATCCTTCTTGTGAAAGGTGGCTTTCACAAATTTTCCCAAGGTACATCCCTTGCACTAATCTGACTGTGCAAGAGTACCCTTAGGAAGCCTGGAAGAGAAATCGCGCATTTTCAAAGCTCCATGGTGAAGGTGGCCCAATCTTCGATGCCACAACTCGCCATCATCCCGGCTCACCACACCTTCTGCCTTGCCTGCCATTGTTGCGCAGCCATCTACCTGCAATTGACAAAGGTTCTTAACTCGAACCTCTATCCTCCAGGTCTCACCCTTCAATTCCGGAACATGCATCACTTCCTTCAATCTGAAGGGTTTACCAGACTTCCTCTCAAAGGAAATGGTATCGATACCGGTCGCACTGTATCTACCATCATCGCCCATCTCGATGTGCACTCCAAGATCTTTCTCATCCAGATCAGTAAACAAATCTCGATCTCCTGTCATGTGAAAAGACGCACCACTGTCAAGAAACCACACTGATCCCGTCACACTTGAGACCAAGCATGCGATCAACGAAAAATCCAGCTCAAACTACGAGGCTAAGGCCTCTCCAGCTGCAGTCCCAAAAACCTGCTTATTTTTCTTCTTCCGTGGACAATTAGTGGCGTAATGTCTGAGTTGGTGACAGTCAAAGCACTTCACCTTGGACATGTCCTGGTTCTTGCCTTTTACACCGGATTGAGAAGCTTTCTTTCTCTTCCCCTTCTTTTCTTTGGCAGCCAAAGCGCAATTTTCTTCGTCAGAGGTCTTTGATGAAGATTCGTCCCTGGTACTTCGCCTTATCTTCTCTTGCACAAGATCCGACCAAAGTCGCTCCCATCCTGGCAATTTCTCCCGACCATTGACAGAGTCCTGATAGGAATGCCAACTCTTCGGAAGCCCAAGGAGAGCCAAGCTCACCAATTCCTCATCATCCACACTAACTCCTACACTCCCGAGCTCATCCCTATAGTGGAAAAACTTTGTCAAGTATACCGGAATAGTGTCATTCTTCTCCATTTTTATTTTCCTGAGTTTATCCTTGAGCACCAACTTCCTCTGGTCACTCTTGCTTTGGAACAAATCTGTCAAAGCTTTCCACATCAAGAATGGAGAAGCTTTAACATGAAGGATGGAAACTATGTGATCCTTCACACCTTCCAACATAATCCTTCGACACCTTGCTACATTCTTTTGCCATGCGTCAAGTGCGGCAGCATCGCTAGAACCCGGTTTTGGAATTTCTGCATCTATGAACTCCTTCAACCCATTGTCATCCAGCACCGCCTCCATCCTGTCCTTCCATGAAATATAATTTAAGCTACCCTCAAGGGCATACTCCAATCGCAATCCGTTGAAAGACATCTCAACTTTGACACCAAGAAAACACTGTAGCAATTTCGAATTCCACCAGCACCAAACTCAACCGCTTCAATGCTTTGCAATTGCTCCAATGATCAATATCGCTCTAATACCATGTAGAAATTTGAATAACTGATATATTATTCACCGAGATTCTCCTGATCACACACTATTTTAGCTTCATGCATAATACAGAAAATCTTCTACCATTGATCATCACATGCGGAAATAAAATAAATTGCATGCATACATTAAAACCACAAACAATCACACATATGAACACAGTATTTAATGGGAAAGCTTAAAGTTGAAAACCCCAACTATCTATATATCATATGTCACAGAGATCATGTAACAATCATAGTACAAAAGCTCCTCACAAGCTCTCATGCACACCCTCAATTGCTACACACCATCAAGCTATATCTAGCACAACACATGCTCCAATCTTTTGCCACTTGATAGCTAGCCTCTATTGTGTTTTTCAATGCTATGGGATGGCTTCATTAAATAGATAAACCACCTGGCTTGTACTGCGCAATCCTCATGGGCTTCTCCACCTATCTGTGTGTTGCAAATAACAACAGTATAGTCACAACTGATAGTTAACCTGCTCTTTCACCTATCTCTGCACTAGTCTCCACTGAAACTGTCCATGCACTGAAGTTAACTGATGCATTCTTTAGTTGATTTATGAGTTTATAATTAGTGAATTAATTAATAATTAATTCACACCACTCTCACTAATTGTATCAATTAGTTAAAATGAATACAAATAGCTCAACTATGTTTAGATTAGTTAAACTGAATACAACTCCACTAACTTCCTCAATTAACTCCACCAAACTCTGTCACATGAGTTCTAACTGAAGTATCCATGCAATAGCTCCACTTAACCCTCAGGAATAGCGTAATTCCTTCGGTCAGCTCCTGTGCCACATCTGTGCACTTAACTGAAGTGCTCCAAGAGAATAAGATAATGTTTAGAGTCCAAATATTATTAAGAGCTAATAATATTCTACATATCTATTTTTAGACTGGCAATCTAAAAATAGATTCCGCCCAATATGTCTAAAAATAGAAGTCCATCTATTTTTTCCAACTTGACCAACCATCCAAAAATAGCATCCTGCAACTCATAGAACATGATCCATATGTCTAAAAATAAACATAGTCTAAAAATAGACTTTGCGCCAAAAATAGCATGCGGGCCCACTTAGTGAAGGCGACTCCTTTCCACTAAGCTCATCATCTTGTTGTAATCTCAACATCACCCCATTGCATTCCTGTAGGGAGTGGGATATTTGGATCTCCGGTGTAGTCCATACCTGCATATGGGTAATCCTCAATCATAAAAATCTAGCGATCTATGCATCTGAAAAATGCAGGAGTATATCTAACAATTGGACCATCACCACCTTCATGGCAAGCCATCAACATAACCCACTAAAAAATGCGAGGATCTCATTATCCTCCTATCTCCATGGATACCTACGGACAAATAAGAGGAATTCTCTCCATAGCAAATGAAATAATTATGGCTTCATATCCAAAAAATTTCAACTTTCCATTTTTTTCTCTAGTGAGTTTCCCTTTGATGTTGATAGTAACTCCTTCACACTAGTTGAATACAGTATGCTACAAACACTCTAGTGAAATATTCATTTGGACTTTGATAACTAAGTGGAGTACAACACTTCCACATAGTCAGACCACAATAAATGCGATGGTCCTCAATGGAAGTCTCTCAATGGTTTTAATATCAATTTTTCCATTACTGAGTTTGGACTTAGGAACACAATGTTGGGCTAGATAAGACTTTATTGTTCCACCACCTGGTCTACTCCCAAACAATGAAATATCGGTCCCATGACGTGAAAGCCTAGTCAGGAAATAAATATCATTGACATCTATGGTGAGCTTCTAATCTCTAATCAAAAAATAATTTTCTTGGACATTCCAAGCTCTCACTGACCATGTCAGTAAATCCGCTTGATCTTTCATGCCTGGAATCATAAAAAATTGAGCGAATCGCAATTTTTCAAAGCCTGTAATGTTCCTGGGTCATTCAAAGCTTCTACCTCTTGAGCTTCATGTTCTCTCTCTCTCCATTCCTTTTTTGCACTTCAAAAAGCCTGAAAAAATAATGAACATAGTTAGAAAAAAAAAATGTGAGACTTTTTGCAAAAAATGAGCATTTTTATTATTTTTTGAAAACCCTTAGCACCTTACGCGGTTCCCTGTTGGAAACAGAGCAGATTTCCACGGTTCCCTTCAGAGGAACTGTGCAAATCACATTTTTCAACAGTGCAAAAGAGTTAGGATGTGTGGTCCCAATGAAGAAGGATTGTGCACATCGTGGGCGAAAATTTAAATGATAAAAGCCATCTAAAAAGCCTAAAACAATTGTGAAATGCAAGATTAAAACTACCAAAATGAAGAGAACAAAATGATCTCTTACCTAAAGAAAACGGTTTGTGAAATGGTCCACTGGTTTTATCGCAATTCGCTTATGAAGTTTAGAGTGAAAATGCACTCTCAAAAGCTCCCAATGGTAAAAAAACAAAAATGGTAAAGAATTTTGAACTTTTTGAACTTTTATTAGCAAGATTGACCTATTTAAATAATATTTGTTTGCCTTTAGCTTCTAAAAATTCAAAATTTTAATGTTTTTTACTATTCCTTGAGCAGTTATGATGATTTTTTAGTTTAATTGTGCAATTTACGGGTTTAATTACGAAAATAGATCATTTTTGGCAATGAGTAAACTTTTATCACTTATTCGGGCTCTTAAAAATTATGAAAAAGTAAAACACTAGAGTTACCGTTAAGCTCTTTTTTGACTCTTGAAGTGTGAAAATATTGTCGAGTATGCCTGTTTGTTCCGAACTTGTTAAAGAAAATGAAAAATGTCTACTTGATATAAGTTTACCCCTTTTACGAATCATGTGGACTATTTACGAAAAAGGTATACTTAGACTAATCATATTCAAAAGAGTTCTCTCCTGCATTATTTTACCCTTTTCTGGGGTTGAGAGACTAAATTTACGAAAAAGGACATGTCGGAGTTTACTTATGTTTTTCTCCTGACTCCCTAAAAATGAAAAACGTCGAGCTTTACTTTCTCCAGGCTTGTTATAATTTCACCTAGAAAGAGATACATAAATTTTATTTTTATGTCTTTTCAAACTCTATAAATATGAAAACTACATCAAGTTATCCCTTCACTTGACTCATAAAAAGCAAATAGTGTAGGACTCGTCAATCATGATGATACCTGACCACTCCTTCCTAGGGTTCGTTAAACATACTCCGAAGGACTCATCCAAAGGATGAGCTTATAGGACAAGCATATGTTATCCTCCTCAAGCTTGCATAAAAACAAAGAGGTACTTGCCAGTAGGGGGGGAATTGGAAGGATTTTTTTTTATTTTTTATTTTTAGAAGGCATTATGTTGCTCTTAAACATGACACTCTGTCACCTTTGTGTCTAGGTTGGGAAATCCATTATTCTCTCAGTTAATCATATGATTCGGATTTTATGCAGGAATGCAATAAAAAACATAAATAAACATAAACATAGAGATGCAGCGGAAATAATCTTTCATTTCATTAATATCAAATAACAAAAATTTGCTTATGGACAGAATGGAAATTAACTAGCTAGGGCGCTGGTAGCTAATCTTTGAGAAGATATGTGGTGGCTACAGGCCTCTAAACCATCTTACAATGAGGCTCGAAGGCCTGCTTATCGTTGAGAAACAATATAAAACCCCAAACATCCAAAAACCTAACCCTAGGAGATGAAGCTCCAAAACTACGGGCCCTGTTTGGGTAAATTGGTGTTTCAACTTCCCGGGAACGTAACTTTGGCATACGATTTTAGTTTGACGCGCACCATACCTCGTTAGAAATATTTATCCGAGGACTACAACCTTTGATGTGAGCACCATCAGTCCATGGACCCATGTGGCTCACGGTTTTCCCAAAAAACGTCGTTTAGGGCCTCAAAACAACTCCAGAAGTTTAGGACCCGAAAAAAATGCTAAAAATAGTAAGTTGTGATGAGACTGAAAAACTAAAGGAACCGATGATGGGGGTTCAAATGGAATAGGTGGGTGACCACCAATATCCACCTGGATCATTAGGGCCTCTAAACGACTCCGGAAGTTCATGACCCAAAAACCTGCTAAAAATAGTAAGTTGTGCTCAATAAAAAACTGAAAGAACTGATGGTGCGACTCCAAATGGAATAGGTGGGTGGCCACCAATATCCATCTGGATCATTTCTCCCTCCTTAGGAAGCAATGGTCACCATTGCGTTAAGTTCCTCCATGAGAGGCAAATTCTGTTGAACTTAGTATTGGATTTGTTCAGGATGTCATGGACCTACTGGTGGACGTGCTGGATGCGTTCAATAAATTTGGTTGCCTCAAACAGTACATGTGTGGATTTTTTCTCTGTAATTGCATGAGGCATGTCAATATCAGGCAGCGACGTGCCGAGGGTCAAATCGATGGAGTGCTTGTCCTGGCAATGTAGAGGAACCTATGTGGGTGAGGAGAAAATGTCCTCGTATTCCTCCACGACTTTGTCCATCTACTGCAGCCGTGCAGGGGAGCCTTATTTCGAGGTTGTGGCCATAATCTTCTTCTTTCCCTGTGAGCTAGTTGTAAGGAAAATAAATTTCCTGGTTTGGGAAACAATCTTACTGCGTTGTTTTGTAGTAGTCAAAGAGATGACATGAGGCGGTACTACTTCTAGTATCCTGTACAAGTTATGTCCCAAAGTAATAATAACAGCACGAGGCCTAGACTCATACACAACATGTCGCCTCCACAAGTATGGTTGGCCCAATAATACACCAGCTACATCAAGAGGAGCAACATCACACAATACCTCATCCATGAATGGCTTGATCACTGCTGGTGGACGCAGAGATATGTCCCAGGGTGAAGCCACCCAATGGTATACGACTGCGGGTGTGTTGTGGTCGGTAGGCCAAGATGCTTCATGACCTCTGTTGAAATGAGGTTCTTTTGGCTTCCGCTATTGTCAAGGAATTGCAGTGGAGAACCCTTTACCCACATCTGTGAATGGAAGAGGCACTCTCCCTACTTTGGATCCTCGGGATCCTCCCCCTAGAGCTTGGTGGTGGAAACAATGGCACTGTGGTCCACATCAATGATCTGCTTCCCTTTTTCATATCCCTTGTCTAGTTATGGCTTAGGATCAGAACATGCATATGATTCGGGTGCCTTTAGTTTGGCCACCAACGACTGTTTGGCCCGACACTCGTTTGTGCTATGAGTGGGGCTGTTATGAAATTCACACCACTTACCCATGTCCTTCTTTGGATTTGTGATGTTTTTTCTGAGTCACCCGGCTTTGGCCTTGCCCCTTGTTTTGTGGTTCGGGGGTGCCTTTCCCTGGCTTCGTATTCACAGATCCAAAGTCTCGCTTCTTCTGCTTAAATTTCTACTCGATCTTGGCGGCATAACGATATGTCGTGCCAAGCGATGTAATGTATTGGAACTCCATTTACTCATGAATGTATCTATGTAGACAGTTGCGGTACTTGAGCACCAAATGTCTCTTTGAATCTTTAATACCCAGCTTTGTGCACAAGGTATGGAACAAATTCGTTAGTTCGTGCACATCTTGATCCCTTTGTTGTCGCATCATGGTCCATTGGATGTACTTGTCCTCGTAGTTCCCCATGGGGTAATATTGTTCCTTTATTTCATCTCAGAACGAATTCCAAGTGGGTGCAGCCGAGAATAGAGAGGGTTCCCCCTCGTTCTTTTGCTCACAGTAGGTTTCTCACCAGTGTTTGACATAGGAGGCAGCTTTTAAGAGTGCAAAAATAATCTTTTCTCGGTCGGAGAAATCATGGACCAAGAAATACAATTATAGCAAATTCAACCATCTATCTATGACATCTGCATCTATCTGGCCTTCAAATACAAGAATGTCAAAGTTTACTTGTACCTTGAAGGGAGTGGCGCCTCCAAAGTGGTTGTTGGATGTAGATGCGTCGTAGGTGGGCAGTCGTTGAAGGATCTTAGAAAAGTTATCCATCATCACGTTCCTTTGTTTCTTGAGGGCCTCCTTGAGCAATATTTTTATAGGATCTCCTGCTCCCTTGTCTTTCTTTCCTTTTTGCCATGGGGGGTCGTCGGGGTTTGCGAGGTTGATCTTGCAACAATTCCACCAGATCGAGCCCTAACTCCTTATACCTTGCTTGCGTTGGGGATATGCAAATAAAAATAGATAAAGAGAAGACCGCTCTGATACCACTGATCCAGATTTATGCAGGAACGCAATAATACATAGAAATAAACAGAAACACAGAGATGCAGCGGAAATAATCTTTCATTTCATTAATATCAAATAACATAAATTTGCTTACAAACATAATGGAAATAAACTAGCTAAGGCGCTGGTAGCTAATCTTACAATGAGGCTCTAAGGCCTATTTATTGTTGAGAAACAATATAAAACCCTAAACATCCAAAAACCTAACCCTAGGAGATGAAGAGCCAAAACTGTGGGCCTCGTTTGGGTAAATTGGTGTTTCAACTTCCCGGGGGCGTATTTTTGGCATACGATCTCAGTTTTTCGTGCACCATAACTTGTTAGAAAGATCTATCCGAGGGCTACAACTTTTGATGTGAGCAACTCATGTTGCTCCCTGTTTTCCCAAAAAACATCGTTTAGGGCCTCAAAACGGCTCCAGAAGTTCAGGACCCGAAAAACTGAAAAATTGAAGGAACCGATGGTGGGGGTTCAAATGGAATAGGTGGGTGACCACCAATATCCAGTTGGATCATTAGGGCCTCCAAACGGCTCCAGAAGTTCAGGACCCGAAAACCTGCTAAAAATAGTAAGTTGTGCTCAAAGTGAAAAACTGAAAGAACTAATGGTGCGGGTCCAAATGGAATAGGTGGGTGGCCACCAATATCCACCTGGAATAGGACTCATCAATCATGATGATACCTGACCACTCCTTCCTAGGGTTTGTTAAACATACTCCGAAGGACTCATCTGAAGGACGAGCTTATAGGAAAAGCATATGTTATCATCCTCAAGCTTGCATAAAAACAAAGAGGTACTTGCCAGTAATGGTGGGGGGAAATTGGAAGGAAATGTTTGTTTTTGTATTACAAAAGGCATTATGTTGCTCTTGAAATTGCCACTCTGTCACCTTTGTGTCTAGGTTGGGAAATGCATTTTTCTCTCATTTAATCATACCTCATTGAAAGTCTTCATTTTGGTTTTTGGTTTATTTTTGAGTCAAATGCTGGCAAGTCGAAATGTTGTGTCACCGATATGTTTAAGAGAAGTTCAACCTTAGTCAAAATTACCTTGCAATTCATAGCCTTCGTTCATGTGATCCATCCTTGAGTCAGTCTTGAATTGCTTCAAATTTTTTCTTCAAAACTTGACATAAATTTCGTGTCGTAGGCCCTCCTACGACTGATCGCTTCCTATCGAATTCAACTCATTATCTAAGAAGTTGATCTAGAAACCTCCTTTAGTACCTTGGATCCTGCATGCCTTAATGACAAGTTTCTCGCTTTCGATGGTAGGTTCTCATCATTGACCTTCGATCGAATGATTATATGAGTGTTCGGCTTCAAGACATTCAATCACACTTCATATATTATACAAGGGTACCTTGTGAACCATTGCCATTAGTGGTTGTTTCTCTTACATATGTTAACAATTCACATCATTGACCAATAATCAGGTGGTTTCTACCATGTTTGACTTTGAAACATTTACTCGCATCGTTAGATTCATACTATGGATCGATAGAGATGAAGACCAAGACCCTAGATCTAGTTTCATTCATCCAGACTGTGTGGAGTTTAATGATTATAAATATGGATCCCTATTTAATGGTTCATCCATATTGTGTCTATTGTTGACATGGATCTTTGTATATTTCCATACTGATTATTTGAGATACTTTTGCTTTGAGTATGGGAATGCCTACCTAAATGATGATTATATGAAGTTTTTGTATCGTAATCCTTAATCGTTTGTTTAAGGTCTCCAACCATAGTCTCTAATCTGAACTTTTGCATGATAAAACAGTTAATCCCTCAAACATCCTTTCTAACTTTGCACTTTATGGGGCAGTCTGTTAAATGTCATTTTGTCACCATTAGGCAATTGACTTCCAATCCAAATCTCTCACTTTCCGTGAATGTGTTCTAATCATTTACCTGCAATGTTAGATGCAAAAAAATCCCAAATACAATAAGAATCTTGGAATACATTTCTCAAGAAACCCACTTTTAGGCACTTGCGTGGTTTCCTAGCCAATATCTACGCATTCACAATTTTTCTACCATTGATGGCTACACAAATGTCCGCTTTGTCTTTTACTGGAAACTGGGTAATTGATTTAGTAAAAATAAAAATTAATTTCTAGAAGCCTCGTTAGAGGAATAATTCTCAAGCAAAAGGCCTAGAGCCTTTACATACTTGGGCCTCATCCCTAAGTTCATGGAGCAAACTTCCTCCCTTTGTGGAACCCTTATCCCTCCTTTTAAGGATCTCATCCCTTGAGAAGAGGATCTCAAAACTCCTCCTCTTGGCCTATAAATTCAACATAGACCAGAGGACTAAGGAGGACTTTTTAATGTAAACTTATGTTGTTGGAATACGACTGGAAGGCTTGTTACCTAAGGGGAGGATTGGATAATTTTGGGAGGAGGCTTACATCATCAAGGCAAGGTTGTATTGCTTCTTCTTCTTCTGAAATTAATACAAGCAACTATTTCTTTCCTAATTGCACTTTTCTCAATGCTATTTGCAAAATTCCTTGATCTTTTGCATGATTTATAACTGAATATGAGTTTAATCTTATGATATATGCAATGTTGCAATTTTAATTTGTTTTGGGTTTAATTTTATTTCTACACTATGCTTTTATGCCTTGTTTGTTTCTGTTCATGCATATCTCACTTCGAAGTAATGAGGAAAGAATTTTGAAAGCATTGGAAGGACTTCCATAGACATTTCGTAGAAAAGCTAAGAGGCTCCAACATATCTCATATTTCATGTCAGTTGTGAATTAGGGAAAGGTAGTAGTTACTTGTTTTGTTTGTCACTAGATCTCTTAGGAATATAGGGAGATCGCTCTTGTCCATAAGATGGATTTATCCACTATAACACCACACCATCAATAGATGGCATGTTGGTGCGTCCCAAAAAATTTTGGTGGATAGTCACATTTTTCGCTGAATTAGGGCTAATCCTAATGAGAGTCAGAGAATGAGAAGAAAAGTGGATGGTGAGTGACAACATCTCCAATTTTTGAGATTGGTGTAGGAAATCCAAGTCACTTCCCACTCAATTTGCGGGGGAGAGAGGGACTTAAATAGTACCAAATCGGATAGACGAGGAATAATAATTCGAGAGAGGTTTCAAGGAAAGGGGAGGAGAAAGAGATTCCATGGATGGGTTCGCACAATCCGAAGGTAGGGTCATTTGATCCTCCAGTCTCAAAGAAGGAAGGGAGTGGTGGAGAGATGTTGTGCAATAATCACCAATCCGAATTAGAGGGTTAAAGAAAGAGGGGCGTGTGGATGTGAAAAGGAAGGCGTGGAATTACCCTGTTCATCCAAATCAAATTTAGTAGGAACATCATTCGAAGTGTCAAAAGGAAAATAAGGGGTGTTAATATCATCAAGAGTACCCAACAAAACATGTAGAGATGTCAGACTGCAAGTATCTAGTTCCTTTTCATCATATGTCGTGTAGGAGAAGGACAACCAAGCCTTGTTGTTTCCTGCATTGATGTGTAATAATAATGTCTCTAAATCTCCGTGGACATTTAACAACCAGATGTCCAATTTGATGACATGCAAGGCGTCTGAAAGGAATGACCTAGAAGTCGACACGTTGTCAATGGCATGACTTTCCCCATATAAGATAAATCTTAGCTGGTAGACTCCCGAATTTTTTTGGCTCCACAAGGAGCCATGCAACCCGTTTGTTCACATTGTTGAAACATGCATCCTCAGTGTATACAAACCTGTCGACAAGGTTTCCAATTTCAATAAATGCCTTCTTCGACCAAAGTTATAGGGGAAGACCTAGGAGCTTAGCCCATAGTAGCCTCTAACCAGGTAATCCAATACAGGGTTAAATCCAATGAACCAGTGTAGTAGATCCAAGATACTATGTCTTTGGACCCGTGGAGAGAGCATAATATTATTGACATCAGAATAATTTAAGAAATGGAAAACCAAACCATTTGTTTAAGAGCACACTGAACTTAGGTTTGTAACTGAGAAGCGAATACGAGAATCTCGGAAACCCATTGATATTTGAGTACTTTGAGGTTTTTTCACTCCTAGATAAAATTCGAAGATCCCAAAAATTAGTAGAAATCAAATCTCAAGGTACGAGGAAAGCCAATGGGATCAAGTCGTGGAGCTATCACCGGCCACAAAGATATATTAGATCAAAACTCCAACTATCCCAATAAAAAAAGATGGTCTAGAAATAGATATATTCCAGGGCCATAAATATACACCAACCACTTAAAATTAAAAAAAATGCCATAAACCTTAAACGGGAAAGAAATTGCCCATCCACATCTACCAAAGGCAAAATGGAAAAACCAGATAACTACCAAGCAATATACCACTACTACAACCCACAGAAAGGGAGCATACAACAAACTTGCAACAACAAACCGCATCACAAGGTCCTCCCCGCCAAGGGCCATGTCACAAGCTATCAACCCTATGTTCTAAGTAAAATGTCAGATACCACATATTGGACCCAAAAACAACAGTACCATCTTGGACTCAGATATATATCTCGACCCAAACCAAACCCACCAAAAACAAGAGCCTCTTCTAAATATCCCATAGCATATACTAGAGATTCAACTGAAAACACCCACCCCATAGCTTTTCTGACAACTCTTGAAAGTAGCTAGTGATACACGCACTGTAACCAAACCTCATACACCACACTTTCTAGAATATATCTGGAACATACGAGCTCCACTAGAAAATTAATAGAAAACCATCATAACTTTGGCAGTTACCATTACCATACCATATGCGATATGTTCTTTACACCGATATGACCTTCACACATTGTATGACCCTTGTTGTGTAAAATTGCAAATCACGTGGATGTTACTTTCAGAGCGTTCACACATGCTTTTATAGTCTGGGCACCGCTTCCAGTAGTTGTTCTCTCACATTGGTGTTATGTTTCTCTACTTCAACCATACCTCCAAAAAAAATGAACCCTTTCCAAATGTTCCAAAGCAGATACTCGAGATTCAGCCAAAAACACCCATCCCGCTACTTCTTCGACCAAAATAAAAAAGAACTCTTACAACTACATATTGAAAGAATATGTAATTGTAAGAGTTTTATTTTATTTTATAATTGATTTTCTTTTTAAGCTAAATATAATAGTAATAAAAAACCTAAATCCACATTAGATCTACAACTTCTTTTTAATATCTTAATTTTCTCTAATAGCTTATTTCTTTATGGCATCACAATTGCTCCTAGAAATTTTTTATTGAATCAATATTTTACAAAGTGACCTCCTCCTCTATTATTTAAAAGTTTACAAAGATGTAACATCTTTATGATAGGTTTTCTCACTCTTAAAAAAAAGAACTACATATTAAAAAAGTGTATTGAACAATTCTAAAATATCATAAGATAACAAAAATTACCATCATTTTATTAGTAAAAAATAAAGGATTAAAAACACTTTTCCTTGATATATCATACATATACTCACATAAAATAAATTTTTGTAACACTACCAAACTCTCTAACTAATTAATTCAATAAAATATAAAAAGGCCTAGAATATGGAATATGTTCTAAAAGTGCTTTTGCTTGGCTTGCACACCCTAACATTGCTTTTGTTTGGCTAAGAGCTCATATTCCTTGGATATAAAGAAACATGTTGATGACCCAAGACCTAAAGGCATATGGCATGAGTGAAAGCTTGCCCTTTTTTTTTGTTTGCTTGGTAGTGTAGGTCCTTACACGACTTCACGCCAAACCTATGGTTTGAGAAACCGCGACTGAGGGGCATCTAAGCCGTCAAAATCACCCGGGGATCGCATCTGGCCTCGGCCACACCAACCCTTATCATGGTTGGATTTTTTTTTTGCCTCGGGAAGATTGGAACCAATGACCTTTTCATCACGAGTGTCTTAACAACACACTCTTCACCGTCGAACCAAACCCCCGTTGGCAAAAGCTTGCCCTTTTATGGACCACCAATGGGTAATTATAATGGCCTGATTTTCCTTGAATAACAATGATAAGTCAACCTACATTAATAAATAGCACCCATGACTATCACCACTATTAATTTGACCACTAAATTATAACAAAATTTTCCACTCTTAATTTGTTAATTGATTTTAAATTTTAAAACAAATCAATTAATCTTAATAACCCAAATTAAATTTCATTAAACCATAACAATCAAATTTGATTTCATTAAACAATGACAATCTCTATTATAAATTTAGAGATTTGATTTCATTAAACAATGACAATCTCTATTATAAATTTAGAGGAAACATATATGTATCTATATAAATTTTACCACAAATCAATTAACCTTAATAATCCAAATTCGATGTCATATGTATTTATATAAATTTTAACGCAAATCAATTAACCTTCATAACCAAATTCGATGTCATTAAACAATGACATCTTTATTATAAATTTAGACGAAAAATATATGTATATATATAGATTTTAAGGCAAATCAATTTACTTTAATAATCCAAATTCGATGTCATTAAACAATAACAATCTTATAATTGAGATTTCTTGTGTATGAATTTTAACGTAATTCATGAAAAGCAAAAGCTATTTAAAAAAACACAAAAATAAATATATAACTGAGATTTTATGTCTATGAATTTCAACATAATTCATGAAAAGCTATTAGAAAAACAAAAAAGAAATATGTTCGAATGTATTTCAACGACACTGGCCAATGAAAGCCCTATTGTAAGCATTTTTCTGGATTTAGCCCTATTTTACGCATTTGTCCGGAAATCCATACATTGCTCACACGGGTGGAACGAGCGGGACTCTTGCAAATCGATTCCAAGCACCAGAACTCCAGAGGTCGGAGTTGGTGATGGGATTCGAACAGCATCTCCTCGACCACCCTATTTACATATGCTTTTACAGCTCTGTGTCTTGATTTTCAATCCATTTAAGAAACTTTATTCACTGGCTTGATTTAATAAATTCGTTCAACCGTATTCTATGTCGTCTGACATATTTTTTTTACTCCCAAGATGTTTTAGTCACACTGCAATACTTTCCGGGTCCCGACACTTATTTGGTAAGCCCATCCATCCTCATTTATATCTTCTTTCATTCCCTTGCATCTCTGGTTCTCTTGCTGGTGGAACATGCTGTTTCTAGACAAGTACTAAAAGTCAGACAGAACAACTACAGGCAGTTGTGGGATAGTTGCAATCTGAAGTTGTGCATTCAACAACTATCGAAAAGGGTTAAACTTGCGCACATTAAGTGCAGTATTAGATCCAGTGTGCAGATCAGAGCAGAGCCGACAATATGGCTCCAAACGGCATTACCGTTCCAGTACTTGCAGGAGGTTCTGTGGTGCTCGTTCTACTTATTTTAATTCCCGCGCTCTTTTATAATCGTCAGAGTCCCTGCGTATGTTACAGGAACGAAGATATTGAAATTGTAAGAAATAGGTCAGATCGAAATGAGGTCCAGGTTGCTGAAATTGTAAGAAATAGTTCAGATCGAAATGAGGTCCAGGTTGCCGCACATGATCCAATAGGCCCATCTGACGAAGATATTAAATGGGTAAAATCACAGCTGGATAAAAACCATTTAGGGGAACCGCCCAACACACCACAAGAATGGCATGAGCTCCGTAAAGGCATCAATCCCCGGACCAGAGAGCGACAACTCGAAGACCTTCGCAAGTAAGGTTTCTTTCCTGTTTTTAATCTGCAAGATGTAGACTTAAACAACTCATAAAATAAATAGTTAGTTCAATTCATTATGTCAGCGAGAACATTAAGTGAAGAAATAGAGATTTGAAAACCCTTAGATTTAAAATTGCGAGACTTGAGAAACCCGACAAGAAAATGTAATTTGGCCAACAAACTGATGAAGAAAATACAATTTGCTTAGAAATGTAATGTAATTTAATTTGTCTTTTCGCCTAACAAAACGTTCTGCAGTTCGTTTCATACCCTTAAACAACACTGTAGTCAGTGTGAATTACAAAATACATGTTTTTTGTTCATTAGATCAGCGAGAACATTTATGTGGAAAAAAGAGATTTGAAAACCCTTAGATTTAAAAATGTAAGATTTGAGAAACCCCTAAAGAAAATGTGATTTGCTTAACAAACCCATCGAGAAAATATAATTTACTTAAAAAATATTATGGAATTTGTCTTTTCGCCGAACAAAACGTTTAGCAGTTCGTTTCAGGGCCTATAAACAACACTGTAGTTAGTATGAACTTAACAAATACTTCTTTTCAATTATTTTCCTTTTTTACTTTTTCTCTGGGAAAAAAGTTAAAACTGTAATTTCATTATATATATAATAAACGAAATTACAATTTGCAGATTCTTTACAGCATTATATATTATCCTTTAAAAAGGAGCTACGCCTTTCGAGTGGAAGCATTATGTCAAGACTTCCTTCTTTTGCCCGACCAAAACTGACCCAGAACTAAATCAGACAAAAATCCAAGAGTGTTCGTGCCCCTAACAACTAGGACAGGTCTATATGAAACCTTCAAATTTAGCATCTGTTCCCCGGGAATACATATAAAAAGCTATCCACAGTCCCGACTCCAAATATACAAAATTCAAAAAGAAGTATCAGACTTTCCCAAACTCATAATGTATATTAAACACACCATCTCTGATTTAAAAAAGGTTTAGATTCAGAAGATATGGCATTCTCTTTTTCCCAGACCTTCCGGTATCTTGGATCCAAGGAGACACTTTCTTTGATAATCCATCTGCCTGTGAGTTCCTTTCCATTTAGAAGTGCTGATAAGAAATAGAGATAAAAACTGATTGTACAGTAAGGATCTCATTGAGAATCGCCAGTAAAAGAAAATTATCACATTGATATAAACCTTTCATCTGGTTGATCACTAACTTTTAAGCCCCAAATGGCAAATTCCTGAACCTTCTGTGCCTCTTTCTCTGCTGCCAGTGTGAGAGACAGTCTTGGGGCAATAAGTTCTGCATAGTTAGTTGTATCTCTTCCCAAGCCAGCTTTGAATTTTATCCAGTGGGAGTCTGACAGATAAACTGTACCCCCTGCACCAGAACCCGAGGCTCCCCTTTGATCAGCTCCATTGAAATAGAACCAAACTCCAGATTCATTGACCTCCTCCTCCATAATCATATTTGTGTTAAATTTTCCTTAACCTAGCATCTGGCACTTTATTAACTTAGCCGATTATGGATCTACTGAGTAAATGGACAGCGATGTTCTTAATACAATTAGCAGAAGCAAAATGACACCAATCTCACTTATACAGTACAATGCAGATTCTGCCCAATCAAAATTCATTAATAACTCAATTAGAACCTACTCGGGTTCCTGTCCCGGGATAATGGCCCAACTGAGAAATTTACAGTTGCAACATACCATGGATCTGATGCAGCTGATTAGGCCCTAGATCCATCCTTGATCTCCTTGGCTGATCTGCATTTCTTATGCTGCATTTCTGCACTTTCCTCATACTCAGTACACTAGAATGGAAGTCCTTCTCCACTCAACATGGATATGCCTCTCTCAATGTCTCGTGCTATTGTATGGTGTGTCTTTCTCCTCTCCTTAGCCATGCTTTTATAACTTTACATTGAGCTAAACCCCTAACCCTTATCTCCAAAATGATTGATAGCTTAGATTAGATCTCGCCTTACTTGAGATTGACGGTTTAGATTAAAACATAATCATTAACATCAATACTTTACTTTTCCTAAGTTTGTTTAGCTCAATAGCTAACATAATTAATTACGCGCTTTTCCTAAGTTTAGACTTAGGCTAAGTTACAATAGCAACTTACTCACACTTGAGCAAGTGTCCTAAGGAGACTTTGGGTGACTCTTGCACGCATAAACACTTAGGCCTGTGCAGTACTTGCTCGAGCCACAAACATCAACACTCCCTCTTAGTGAGTGAGGTACTTCCACACCCTGAAACTAGCTCTGATCGTGGAACTACCTCTATTTCCATGGTTGATCCCTTTGAACTCTCCCTCTTAGCAAAGGAGGTACTTTTGCCCCCTGAAACTGGCTCTGATGCTGGAACTGCATCCATTGCCATGGCTGCTCCCTTTGAATTCGAAGCCTTCCCTAGCACCTGGTTCAAAATCATTCTCGATGACTTGCTCCCTTTGGTCCTAGAAGACTTTTGCTCCTAAACTTCTTGTAAGGTCATCTCATACCAAGAGACCTTCTTGGAGGGATCTACTGACTGCTCATCCCCACTTGAATCTGGAGGTTGCCTCTCTTTGAATTGCTCAACTTTCAGAGCTTCTTGCTCCTTGTTCTTTGTCACTGTTTTGTTTCTCCTTGTGGCCCCCGTGCTAAGTCCTTCTAGCACCCACAAGAAAGCTACTAGTTTATAGGTCTGCAAAGATCTTTCTCATGGATTTGTCTCAGTTCTTTGAGACATCCACTAAAATTAGTCTGCCTCTAATTCCCCGACTGGTACGGTCTCCCTCTCTCCCTTTGAAAGGTGACCTCAGCCAATCCTGCTGGTAGCACTAAATTGTGGTTTCTTCTGTTGGCCACCTTTGCCTTTATACATGACTTGTATTGTCTCCCTTATGCTTGAATCAACACACATGCTCCAAACCCTTGTGATCCTTGTCACTGTCCACGATCAATTGGCATCAACACTTGAACTTGGTGGCTCAATCTTGAGGCAGTCGTGTTGGCTTTATTGTGTTGGCTCATCCGATACGCTTCTTTGCCATACTTCGATTGTCTCCTAGCTCACATTGCCCCGAAACTCTGCCGACTGTCCTGTGCTGCTCCCTGCAATGCTGTTTGTTTGGTCTACTAATTGGTGGCTGGCTCGCTTCCCTCCAAACTACTATATTGACTAGTTCATGGCTAGTCGCTTGACCATTTGGCTGGACTACTGTGTGGAACCCATGTTGTCTCCTGCCTCCCACACACATCTGCAGGTTGTCTCCCATACAACCACCTTTATACCAATCCACTTACACATAACTGCTCGTTTGCCTTGTGGCTGGCTTGACACCTTTGTACTCGATAGTTGTGCATGATTGGACTGGTTGTTTGCTCCCCACAGTTGGGTCCTTCCACGGGCCTCACAACACTTTGCTAACACTTTTGTATTGTGGTGGTTTACGACTTTGTCGGTTGTGGGCTGGCTTGCGATTGGTCCACAATTGTTGGCCACCATAGCTGCCGATCCCTTTTCTCTCTCTCTTTGTTTTTAATTTATCAAACCCTTATCTGGTTTGATGTGTGATGGTTTTCCTTAGCTTGTATGGATTATTTTTTATTTTTATTATTTTCGTCTTGGCTTCCATACGATGAATGACCTTTAACCTTTTAGTTCTTGGCTTGAAAAAAACCTTTGCTGCACCGTACAATCATAGTCGAAGTTGGCCCCAACGATAACTGTATGAACTAGGCACCTTGACATCAGTTCTCAGAGTTTTAGCTATGATACCATGTTAAGTTTGTTGAGAAATGTAACTAGTATCGGTCTTCATAATTGTTGTCTAGCTCATGACATGATGTAATTCATATGTATTTGTAAAAAGAAAAAAAGAAAAATTATTGTAAAAGGTCAAAGAAATTATTTTTATAAGCATGGGTTTCATGCTTTTTTTATTATGTTTCTAGGTCTAAGCACCCATTGTGTGATCATAGGGTTGTGTCATGAATCATAGTCCTCATCATTATGTAAATAGGTCTAAGCACTCATTGTGTGCTCTTAGGGTTGTGTCATGAGTCATAGTCCTTATCATCATGTAAATAGATCCTTTCTGGGCTTTTTGTGTCAAGGAAAAAAAATTGAATTTGTGTCAAGAATGTAAGTGTATCCTCCTCCATCAAGTCGGCCTCATCATCCATCATGAAGCCTCATTGAAGGGATTCGACCACCCTTGAAAACTATAAGCAGTGCATTCGACCTATTGTGACATCAACTCAAGCAAGTTCGATCTGAAGTAAGATAGTAAGGAAAAAGAGCGAAATTCTAGAGGAAACAAAGAGACAAAAGGAGAAATCGAAATTTGAAGTTCGCATCCATCTCTCTCACATGTGCGAGTATTTTGCTAGGGTTATTGCAGTTGTAATAAAGGTTGAGTTCAAGAATTTTGATCTGCAATCACAAGTGAAGAAAGGAACTATAGAAGGAAGGTCTATCCCATTGCAAGTAGAAGATAAACCCTAGCGAGGAAGGAAGGAACAATTGTCAAGCAAGAAGAACCATAAATATCTATGTTTCTGTCACACGTGTGAGCAATTAGGGTTACTGTAGGTCTGAGCTACTACAGGCTGAGATTTCAGAAGTTACAGATAGGGCCAGGTCCCTTGTTGATTTGTTTTGAAAGAATTGAATCATGTTGACTTTTGGAGAAATTGACTAGAGTTTGTCAAATCTTCTTGGGAGGCTGACTTGGTGGATTGAAGGAGGACTTGTTGTTGTTTAAGGGTCTTGGTTGTCTCATTTGATTTGGTTCTTGACGAAGAGAAGAAGATTTTGTTGGGTTTTCCCCTAAGAGAAGGGTTTTGCCCTAGTTGAGAGCCTACATCCTGTGTCCTTGTCTTCATGTATCTTATGTTTTGATAGTTGCTTGATGATAAGAAGACATAAAGAAGTTAAAGAAGATAACAATACATCACAAGTGATTATCAAGATAAGAAAATCTTTCTGCCTTTCTAATTTTCTAACATGGTATCAAAGGTAAGGTAAAGAAGAGAAAAAGGCAGCTTGAAGATCATTGGCTCTCATCATTAGGTAAGGGTTCAAGTAAATATTCAAGGAAGTTCATAAGGACAAGAAGAGTCATCTTTTGAAGAGTTCTTGGAAGCCTTGGAAGTATAAACTAGCTTAAAATAAAGGACCTATTGAAGGCTACAAGGAGATCTTGACCTCATCTAGGATGGCATCAACAAATGACATCATCAATAAAATGCGAAATCCTGTACACTTCTTTAGAAGGCCAAAGGTTATGTGTATAGGCTGGAAATCTTTGAGGCAAAAACCTCAAATTTGAATTTCCGTGTCAAGACTTAAAAAGGGTGAATGAGAGGGATATATATCCCTATGATAGAGTGAGTAATAGAGCAAATGCTCGGAAGAATATATGTCAAAAGTCTTGTGCTAAAGGCCTGGCATGAGAAGCATTGAAAAAGAGGCCACAATATATAAATTGTTTTCTTAGGACGAGTTTCTCACTCGTTACAATGATTGTGTTAACTCTATCCAAAGAGCCAAAGTCACCTTCAAATTCTGAGTATTATGTCTTTAAAAAGGAGCCATTAGGTAGAAAAGAGACCTAATCTAGATCACAAGTTCTATCTCCTTTGTAAAGCAAGCACTGTAATCTTATTATTAGAGATCCGAAATGCAGAATAAGAAGCCCTATCTATCAAAAGATCAAGATTCTTGAAAGAAATAGTCATTCTGTCCAGCAAGAAGAAGACAACTTGAGTAAAAGGCTTTACGGGCCTATTCTATAAACTTACATAGTAAAATTGGGAAGCCTTAATCAAAGTGTTGGATACCTATATATTAACTCTCAGATTCAAGAATACAAAATTGGTAAAAGTAGTATGCTTGGTTGAAAGGTTGCTCCACAAAAAGACAATGATGATATGTGGTATAATCTTCAGAAGTTTGAGACAGTCAAGAGAAACTTCCACTAAGATGTAGAATGAGAAGCTAAGCAACCCTTGTGCGTTGAAAAGCACGATGATAGGAGGAACTAAAAGGACCCCGAAAGGACCTTGAAAGATCAATACAATATCAAGAGGGAGTCTCCACCTTTTCACAAAAGATAAGTATTCAATTCTTATCTCTTTCATTACATTGTTAATGATTTCCTATTTGTATCTAGCTTCATCTCTGTTACTTGATTTTAATCCTTTCCCTTGTATTTCCTTGGAAGAAAGATTCGTAGGAATATTCTAAAAGAAAGGATTGTGGCTAGATTCAGAGGGAGCCTTCAAAGGAAGACTTGTAAGAAGCTTTGTTGCAGAGGGAGCCCTTTAAGAGGAAATCCTACAAGGTTTATAAAGGAAGCAACTCAAGGTATGTATAAGATTACAAGATTAGCAGGTCTTCATCATATAAGAAGGTACGATCATTTTGTCTTTACAATTTCTTTATATCAATATCTCTCTCATGTGTAGGGTTTTGCTATAGAATCATGAAGATTCTTATATCATTACAGTGTTTGATCTCTAGTTTAAATCAATCCTTGTAATAACTAACTTTTGCTATTTGTTCACTTTGGTAAAACCTTAGCCTTTTGATTTTTAGGGTTTGTTGATTGTATCTAGGGCATATGATAAAACCCTAGCTTTTTAGGGTTTGATAATTGTATCTAGGGTTTATGACAGAACCCTAGCAAAGGTTTATGTAAAAGTCTAGGGCATGAACGTGTAACCCTAGGTGTAAATGCTTTCGTTGTGGATGAAACCCTAACATGGTTTAGTTGTTGAATATCCAAGGCTTATTTTCAAAGTTTTGATAACCCTAGATGCTCTTCTTGTGAATTTTATGCTCTTGTACATATATATTTGTGCTTGGTTGAACTTGCCGATGAAATTTGCAGGTACATAGTTTTCAAGAGGTTGTAAAGTGTTGAAATTCTAATGTTCTATGCTGTAACAATCACTTATTACAAAATTTCTTTATGCTGCAATATTAGATAAGCAATTGTAGATAGAACATAAATCAAATGCACAATAGAAGACAACCAAATTACAATGAGACACAGAGAATTTAGGTCTAATGACCAAGGCAAAACCCACAAGGGGAAAACCCAACAAGATTCTTCTTCTATTAGAAATCGATTGTTCAGCAGAGATACAAAGTACAATGAGAGATCAAGAGAAAGAGTAAGTTCACCCAAATCTGAACAAGATGTGGCATGAAGATCATTGGTAGCAGCAACAGATGCACACACTGGATCAACCTTCCCTTCAATTGATCAACATTGAAACACTGAAGCATTGAATCAACCTTGGCTCACCAAGTTCTGCTCTTACTCTCCAAGTCTCTCTCTCACAATTTTCTTCAACTCTCTCTCAAGTTCAAATTCTTCTTTCACAATGCACAAGTAGTGAGGGGAGAAAGAACGAGGCACATATATATAGGAGGAGCAACGAATTCATCCCATAAAGGAGGAGTAACTCGCAAGCCTTGTGGAGTGTAACTCATGCTCATTTAGGAAATGTAACTCTTGCCATTAAGTAATAAGGAGGTACACATGCCTTTGTAACTTATGCTTTTAAGAGAGAGTGTAACATATGTATTAAAGAGTGCGTAAGAGGAATATTTTATGACATGCTTTTATTGAGCGTAAGTGAGTGTAAGAGAATCTTTTATGATGTGCTTTAATGAGTGTAAGAGAGTATAAGAGCATTAATGAGAGTGTAAGAGGAATATGCCATGCTAGTAATGAGAGTGTAAGAGAACATTATTGAGAGCTATGATTAAGTGACTTGAATTTCTTTTTAATAATAATATAATAATATCATAAGAATAATAATAATAATATTATTATTAATGATAATATTGATGATTAAGTCGAAATTGAACTACTAGGATTGATTGATGATCATAAGGGATTTTCCATCAACAATACTTGATTACCAATTGATGCAAGGTGATTTACTATTTTTGGAAAGTCATACTCGAGACTTTCTATTTTTAGAAATTCATCCATGAGCTGCCAATTTTCAACACTCCCTCTCAGCTAGGGAGGAATTTTTTTCTGCAACAAAAGATCTCTGCTTTCTTTGCTCATCTCTGCTTTGTATCATTTGGAACAATGATGTCTCACTCTAATGAAGAAGAATCATCACAGGGGAGCTCTGGCTACCACCCTATATTCATTGGGGGGATTGCCAGGGATTGCCACTTGCCAACATATGACAAGGATCTCGCACAACCAAGTCTCATCTCTACTTGGGGGGATAACCCACTGATAAGGATCTCACACAACCAAGTCTCATCTCTGCTTGGGGGTATAACCCACTTGTTAAGAATCTCACACAACCAAGACACATCTCTGCTTGGGGGGATAACCCACTTGTCAAGGATCTCACACAACCAAGTCGCATCTCTGCTTGGGGGGATGACCCACTTGTCAAGGATCTTGCACAACCAAGTCACATATCTGCTTGGGGGGATAAACCACTTTGACAATGATCTCGCACAACCAAGTCTCATCTCTGCTTGGGGGGATCCACTTGTTAGCACATGACAAGGATCTCACACAACCAAGTCTCATCTCTGCTTGGTGGGATCCACTTGTCAATACATGATAAGGATCTCGCACAGCCAAGTCTCATCTCTGCTTAGGGGGATCCACTTGTCAACACACGACAAGGATCTCGCACATCCAAGGCTCATCACTGCTTGGTGGGATCCACTTGTCAATACAAGACAAGGATTTTTAACATGGATATTTCCACAGTCAATAAATTGTTGTTGATGAGCACTTCTGGAGAACTCTGTGTTACGATCATTATTGTACCCAATGTTTCGGGTGAACCCTTCATCCATCTTCAGGGACTAGAAGCTTACTAATGATGTGAAGAGTGTTGGACCTCTATAAATAGAGGATTGTGATGGAATATAGTTGTTATAGGAGGAAAATAATATCGGATAGGAAAATATTTGATTAAAATAAAAGAATTAGATAAATAAATAAATATTTAAATAAAATTAAAATAGTTGGTAAGGTGGAAATTTTAATATTTGATTCTTAATTAAAATATTTTTATAATTTTATTATTAATAAAAAGAATTTCAAATTATTAAAAAGAAAAGAGAAATTGGTGAAAAAGAAAAATTGGCCAAAAAGAAATTAGTGAAGCTTTTAAAAATATATAGGATAATAAGATTGGTAAATTTTGATTAAAAAGGAATTAAAAGAAATGATGTTAGGTAAAGGAATTAAAAGATTTGATTTTAGGTCAAAAGAATTATTATGACTAATCATTTTTAAAGGAAAACAAATTATTAATTAAAGATTGTTAAAAACCTAAAGAAAATTTTGGTCAAAGGGAATTAATGAAGCTTTGAAAAATATTTAGGAATAATGGATTATAATAAGCATTGAAAATGTAATAATCAATTTCACTAATTTCTTTTTGGCCAATTTTCCTTTTTTGACAAATAACAATGATGCCTTTCTTACCTGAAGCTTCCAACTTGGTACTCTTTTCCTTTGGCACATGAAAATAGACAGGGCAATCAAAGATCCTTAAGTGCCCATTTTGTTCTGGGTTATATAGTATGGTGGTCTTTTTCCTGATTTCAACTTCTTTGTAGAAGTCTTGAGCTCTTGTCCACTTCATTTCCACTCAAGTCATGGGATGGTTTGACACCTTCCTTAATCTTGATACTCACATTCATCAAATGTACCTGTTTATCCTAGAACAAGAGTAAGAGCAATAGTAGCAGAGTAAATAAACATAACGAAAGTATACCTGGTGATGAGGTAGGTATTTCTTTATTTTCTAGATGTGAGAGTGGCTCTTTCATTATCCTTGCTCCAACTTTCTCTTAGAGTTTACTCTTCCTGCACTATTCTGCACCTTGATCATCTTCAGGATCTGATTTTCTTGATCTCATTCTCCTAAATAAGTTAGTGAAAAAATCATTCAAATACTCATGCAGGAAAAATAACCAATGATCTATAAAGATAAATCTAAACACGAACAATGACACAAAGAAACAACATAAGACTTGAAAATACTTTGGGATTGAAGGAATTTATTAGCTCCCTCTTGATCTTGCCTCTATAGGTTACCACTGTCCATAAATCATATGTCATTGGCAGAAGAAATGCATCTTCTTGATCACCACTTATCAAACTCCATCATGATCCACTCTAATCTCAGGTATTTCAGAAACCATATTTCTCACATGAGGTAATGCATTATAATGAAGATGATTGAACTTTTGGTGCCACAATTTATATTGATAATTACTTATCATGAATCAATGCATGGATTAGTCTTCCATTGGTTTTATACAGACCTTCAAATCTTGATCCCAGAGTGAAGGCATGTAATAATAATTATACATATTGACTTCATTGTATGTGATGATATTAGTTATAATCCATTTTTTATCGCTGCAAAAGAGCTTAATTTAGAAAACTATCATTCCATCTTTTGCAAAAGTCATGATTTTTAGCTACAACCACTATTGTTAGTAAACTTTAATATCAAAATTACCAAAACCCATAAGATTATGACCATTCTCTTATAATGTGAGAGAGTCAAAATCCCCCTATCTTCAACATTTAATTTCTATTAGTTATTATTTCATAACCTTCTAAGTTCTATGCATTATATTTATTTTCAAGACACCACTTTCTTGCACATGCATAAACAGAAATAAACTACTCTTTACTTTTGCATGCATTAACAAGTACCAAATCCACAACGATTAATTACATGCAACACCTTAATTACTATCTGCAAAATTACTATCATATCTTGGGTTCCTTGAAATCTTGGAAAAACGGTAGCAGTAAAATTTTGGCAACAAAATTTCAGCAGTAAAATTTCAGCAATAAAATTTCAGCTATAAAATTCAGTAGTAAAATTTGAGCTGTAAATTTCAGCAATAAAATCTCAGCTTTAGAATTTAAGCTATAAAATTCATTAGTAAAATTTGAGCTATAAATTTGAGCAGTAAAATTTCAACAGTAAAAGTTCAATAGTAGAATTTCAGCAGTGACACTTCAGCTATAAATTTCAGCAATAAAAGATGAGATGTTTCAGTGGAAAATGTGCAGCAAGTAGAAGGAACAACAAGAGATATTTCAGCAAAAAATAAAAAGAGCTGCAAATGGAGCAGATAACAAGAGATATTTCAGCAGAAAAATAGTTTCCAATGGAGTGGACACGAGATATTTCAATAGAAAGAGAGCTGAAAATGGAGTAGACAACAAGAGAGGACAGCAAGAGATATTCCAACAGAAAAAGAGCTGCAAATGGAGCTTGTCTTCTTGAGTTTGTTTTCACAAAAACTCTGATACCATGTTGAAATTTTGCTGTTCTATGCTATTACAATCACTTAAATTCAAAACTTCTTTATGCTGTAAAATAAGTTAAAGTAATTGTAGATAGAACATAAACCATATGCACAATGAAAGACAACCAAGAACTCAATGAGACACAAAGAAGCTAGGTCAATGACTAGGGCAAAACCCATAGGGGAAAACCCAACCAGATTTTATTTATTTATTTTTTTCCTTCCATTAGAAATCAATTGTTTAGCAGAGATACAAAGTACAATGAGAGAATGAAGAAGTTCACGCAAATATGAAGAATATCTCTAATAGCAGTCGCTGATGCAAAATCTAATCAATTTGGCTCTCCAAGATCTACTCGTACTCTCCAAGTCTCTCTCTCTCACAATCTCCTTCAAGTCTCTCCAACTCTTTCAAGTTTGAATTCACAATGCACAAGTAAGTGAGGTAAGATGACATGAGACACATATATATAGGAGGGGCAATGAATTATTGACATAAAGGAGGAGCAATACACATGCCTTGAGGAGTTACATATGCCAAAATAAGATTTGTAACTTATGTTATAAAAGAGAGGAGTGTAACTTATGCATTTAGAAGAGAAGTGTAACATATGCATTAAAGAGGTGTAAGAGGAATCTTTTTATGACAAGTCATTAAAGTGTGTAATAGAGTGTAAGAGGTGCGTAAGAGCATTAAAGAGAGAGGAATGAATCCATTAAGAGAGAGAGAGAGTAACATATGCATTAATTGAGGGGAGTTACATATGACATGATTGAGTCTCATGATTGAGAGACTTGAATTTCTTTTTAATAATAATATAATAATAATACTATTGATGATTAAGTTGAAATTGAACTATTAGGATTAATTGATGATCAAAATGGATTTTCCATCAACAATACTTGATTACCAATTGATGCAAGGTGATTTACTATTTGGAAAGTCATACTTGAGACTTTCGAATTTCTATTTTTAGACTTTTTATTTTTAGAAATTCTATTTTTTGGACATTCTATTTTTAGAAATTCATCCCTAAGCTGCCAATTTTCATCACCCTATCCATTGACCAACCCTCAATAGATCATCTAAGAGCCATCTGATAAAAGAAAACCAGATTTGTTAGTGTAAAGTAGCTTCTCTGCTCAACCCTCAAGCTTCCCAAATCCCATTGGGATAGTGGTTTCTATAGTCGAAGATTTAGTTTTTGCTACTCTTGAAGAGTTAGTAGAGTCTGTAGAAAACTCTGAAAAACTAGAGCAACCCCCATCTTACAATGAGGGGGACGGGGATAACATTGTGCTCTTAGACGACACTTTCCACGAGTTTGGTGTTCATGGAGAAGATTCCTCATATTTTGAAGAAGAAGAGGAGCACAAAGACGAGAACATGGCAGACCAATATTTGGATTGGGTGTCTCATGTGGCGTTTAATTGTTTCCAGGTCTCAAGTTCAAACCTCGAGTTAAAAAGAGAAACCACTTTGGGAATATTGCAATCTTAATGATATGAGTTGCATTGTGAAAGAATATATATATATATATATATTAAGGGTATCACAAAAAAACTTGAAACCTGGGGAAAAGGCACCGGGAAACTATATATTAAAAGAATAATCAAACTATATATTAAAAGAAAAACAATAAAGGAATATACCTTCTTGGTGCCTTTCCCCAGGGTTCAAGTTTTTTTTTGCACATTTCATAACACCCGAGCTGACTAAGTCCTTACTTTTAAAACAAATTCTTGAACATGCTTTTTTAATGCATCTTCAATTTTTATCAATGCGAGTCTTCTCAAAAGTATGCATGATCGGAAAACGCAGAAAAACCAGAGCAACCCCCATCTTACAATGAGGGGGGCGGAGACAACATAGTGCTCTGAGACGACACTTTCCATGGATTTGGTGGTCATGGAGAAGATTCCCTATATTCTGAAGAAGAAGAGGAGCACAAAGACGAGAACATGACATACTGATATTTGGATTGGGTGTCTCATGTGGCGTTTAATTGTTTCCAGGTCTCAAGTTCAAACCTCGAGTTAAAAATAGAAACCACTTTGGGAATATCACAATCTTAATGATAAGAGTTGCATTGTGAAAGAATATATATATATATATATATATATATATATATATATATATTAGGGGTATCGCAAAAAAAACTTGAACCCTGGGGAAAAGGCACTAGGAAACTATATATTAAAGGAATAATGAAACTACATATTAAAAGAAAGACAATAAAGGAATATACCTTCTCGGTGCCTTTTTCCCAGGGTTCAAGTTTTTTTTTTGCACATTTCATAACACTCGAGCTGACTAAGCCCTTACTTTTAAAACAAATTCTCGAACATGCCTTTTTAATGTATCTTCAATTTTTATTAATGTGGGTCTTCTCAAAAGTATGCATAATGGATCCACACATCTGGCGAACTCTTTCAAGGATCGCTTGCGCTCGACTGTCCTTATCATGAAATGTGGCTTTGGTGTACTTCCCCATTGTACACCCTTGGGTTGGTATGAGTTCTTGCAACTATTTCAGGGCTTCAACTAGAGTGTGGTTGAATCCTTTGCTGCTTCATTTGATGGTCACAAAGCCAAAGTAGGAGATGTGGACATGATAATTGATGTCAATTTCATTGCTGAAGCAACCCATCTTCTTGTTGAGGATGAAACTTGGTCCAAAAATTGTAAGGTATCAAATATCCAATGGAGAAAGCTATTGGCAAAGAAAGGGTATTCGTATCACATCAAAGGTATGCCTGTTTCCTACTTGAAACCCCAATTGCATAAATAATTTAGAGGATGAAGTAACCTGAGAGAGGAGCCTCATGGCTAAATGAAATTTGAAATTCCACATCAACAGACAATTTGAATGAGTTAACTGAGGTGATATAGTTGTTATCACCCAATTAGCTTAGTTAATTCGAGTTGGGGGCATGAACTTGAGTTGTTTACAGTGATTCCTAAATTTTAGGAGCTTGGGTTGAGTTAATTGCAGTTGTAACAATTTAATTTAGTTAAATTGAGTTGGAATCTGCCCAAATTTGTTATGGTTACATTAGACTTTGATGGTGCAAAACACGAGGTGTCCAATGTTTCCTATTGATCTTATGTGATAGCCATGGTGATCAGACACTATCTACAAACTCAGTCATTAGAGCCATGTAGCCAGTGTACCAATCTGGTGACCTCTGTCTGTGCTGATTTGAAGGGGCACCTACATTCTCCCTCACACCCTGAACAAGTCTGTCAACATCCCTGGTCCTTTTCCTACCTTATTTGGATGGTTCTGCTTGAGTGGCTGTCTCCACTCTCTGCTCCTCAATTTGTGGCTACTACACAACTTCCCTAGGCTCCTCCTTTGGAGCTGAAAGCTCCTCTTCTGGTGGGATCTGAAGCTCCCTCTCAAGAGAGCACCGTTTTGCTTTCTCTTCATGGTTTGAACCAACTACATAATACGTCGACAAAGTCAATCGATTATTTATTCAAGTTATAAGTGACTTGGGGCCATATCATTTGTGTTGATGTTTCCATGGTCGTGAGGCTATTCACGATGTTTTGCATGTATCATTTTGTAGAAATTAATGTGTAGATTCTAAACGGCTCATGAAATTTACTAAATCACAAGACTAGAAGCTACTCTACCAATCTCCGAAAGTTAATTCACGATCGAGAACACATAACATCAACATGCAAAAGGAAACATCACACTCCAAGGGGAAAACAACTCTTATTCCTCCAAGTTGGGTTTAACTTCATTGGTTCGACATCAAGTGCTTCAAACCTTTGTATAAAATAATCAGTTAAAGGGACTACTTAAGCAACATTGCCCCATATCTTAGCCCTTTTTGAGGAGAAATTTAGATCATCCCCATAATGATATTTCCTTGATATATGATATTCATAGTGATAATTTTCTCCCAATAGATTACCCTATTCCAATAGAAACCATATATGTTGAGCACTAGGAACTCCTTATCTAGCCCATGGGAGCAAAGTATAGTCCCAGAACTTGAATCAATAGACAAAGAATTAGTGGAAATAACAAACCTTGACTTTCATGTGGTAATTACGCCTCCAGATTGCCCCTTTGCATCATTATAGGAAAATTCCTTATTGAGAATTCAAGAAGGCAACGATTATAATTAATTCTCTTTACTTGATAACTGCTTGTGATGTCCTTTTACTTATTATCTTTGTTCTTTATTATTATGTGTGTGAATCATCAAACAATTACCAAAACAAGAAGTACAAGAACACAAAATATAGGCTGCAAGCCAGGGCCAAAACCTCTCCTCTTGAGAGGAAAACCCGTAGATCTCTTCTCTTCCTTATAGATTCTTCAATTGAGGAATTCCATGACCTTTAAAGTTTAGACTGAGACCAATACCCTCAAAGACCAAGAACCTCTTTGGATGATGTGCTAACTTCGATCTAGTCAAACCCTGTCAAATCTCTTCTAGTAGCACTTCTTCGACCTCCTGCTGCAAGATTTTCGACCTCCTATTGTAGATCTGAAATTTCGGCCTCCTTGCAGTTGCATTTTCCACACGTGTGAGCTACGATCTTCTTGTCGAACCTTCCCTTGACCTTCGCTTGCCTTTCCCTGACTTTTGGAGCTTGAGATGACCCTTGGTGACCTTCGCTTGACCTCTTTGTCTTCTTTTCTCCAAGATCGAATTTGTAGATAGAAACCCTAGGTCTGCTGCAGAAAACCTAGTCTTCCTTAGCACGTGCGAGAGAAAATAGCCCAAACAAAGATCTTCTTCGTCCTCTTCCTCCTTCGCTGCTTCTTCTCCTTCTTCCTTCGCTAGAATGAGTGGTGAGTGAATGTCCTTCAAGTAGGATGAGTTCTCTTCTATTTATAGGCTCTTCAAGGGTGGACGTGGCTCTTCCTTTTAGGCCAACTTGCCAGCTGCCAAGTCGGCTTGGTCCTGGAGGGTATTATGTCATTTTTAAAGATAAAAATAATTTTCTTTACAAGTTACAATGTGCCCAATGGGGTCTTCAACTTATGACAATGACTCTTTTGACTTCTTGACCTAGGACAAACCCTAAAAGCACTCAATGGGTGCTTGAACTATAAAATAAAAGACCTTGAGCCTGAAACCCATGCTCCAAAATAATAATAATAATAATTTTTCTTTCATTTTATAATTTACAAAAATAAAGAATATATTTCATACTTATGAAGATCGAACCTATTTTTTCAACTTTCCCTCTTAACTAGGGAGGTATTCATAAGAGGTACATGAACATTTTCAATCTGAAGAGATCTCATAAGAAGAGTTAGATTGGTAACCCATCTGTCTAGCATCCTGTCAACCGACATTTTCACATAGCAAGGCCTTGAATAACAACTCTATCTCTCCACAAGATCAAAGCACAATGTTGGCGAGACCAATGATTTATAGACACCATCATCATTGTCTCTCAAGGTACATACTCCATCCTGCTCGCTGCCTCCCCAGTCAGAATCTGTATACCCAATTAGGTGGACATCATACCTTCTATCATATTTCAGGTAGTATTGGATAGTTCCTCGCAGATATCTCAATATATGTTTTGCTGCTATACAATGATCATGCTTTGGCATCACTTGGAATTGACTGAGAATGTTTACTGGAAAAACATGTCTGGTCGAGTATTGTTAATTTTAGTTAACAATGGTATGTTCTATGCTGGGCATAATGTACTTCAATGTTCCTTTAGCAACCCAATGGCAATTTCCAATTATTTCTAGTGGCAATCACATTAACCATTAATCACGTTGACAATAAATGCAGATAGAACATAAAACAAAATGCAGAAGACAAGCCAAGACAAGAGAACACCGGATTTGGCGGATGCCAAGGAAAAACCCCAATGTGGGGAAGACCCTTTGATCAATTCTTCTTATTATTATTGAAAAGTTGAGAGATAGAGAGAGAGTACAAAAAATCTAATTGACTTGCCCAATCCAAGTCAAATTAGCCCTGTCAAATTCTGCAATCAACTGCAGTCAAATTTCAGCCTTAACCAGAAAGTCAATGCGGGTCAAAACAACAACAAATCTTCCTCAAAGCAACTCGGTCTTCCTTATTCAAACTCGTCTTGATCTAGAGGTCAAATTCAACCCAAAACAACTCAGTCAAACTTGGTCAAAGGAGAGAGAAAATTGTTATAATTTTTTCTGTGGTCAAACTACAGTCAACCCTGAAGTCAACACAGGTCAAACAACCCATAATTTCTCGGTTTTTGTGCCCAAAGATGTGGCCCAGAAAAATCAAACCTTTGACCCCAAAAACACAGTCAAACTCAGTCAGCAAGGCCTCGGTCAATGCTGGTCAAACCTGTCACAGAAGTCTGAAATTTCGGCTTGCGATTTTGCCCTTTAAACTCGTCCTCCTTGCCACACGTGTGAGAGAGAGAAGCTGACCACTAGCTGTATGAACCAATCAGATGAAGAGAGAGAAGAATGTGAGACTGATGATGATCCCAAATGAGGTGTGAGGTCACTTGTATTTATACAATTCGTTTAGGGTGAAGAGACACGTCCATTGGGCTTTTTGAGCCTACATTTAGCTGAGGCTGGCGTGAACAATTTGCACATGTGTGGGCATAAATTCAAAATCACACTTCTGCTTGTTCGAATGAGATGATCTTTAGATCAATTTTGGTCCTCTCGAAAAGAGGAATTTAATGCAATCATTATATCCACCAAATGAGTCGTCCCAAGGTGGAATTCAACCCTAGTTGCTAATTTTAACAAGTATTCACCAAGTTCATTAGTGAACCAATTAGTTGTCTGTATGTGGAAGGATCCACAGGGCTCGATTCGAAACTCCTTAGTCTCTTCAAGTTTGTGATCATTAGTGTGGTCATTGGTTTGCAATCCATCATGTCAAACCTCTTCAACATCTTAATCACATACTTTCCCAGATAAATTTCATCAGGTCCTTGCCAAACTTCTAGTCCCAATTAGTAATTCATCAGTCCTATATTCTTCATGTCAAATTCTGCTGCTAGTTGCTTCTTACATTCTTCAATTCAACCTTCTACACCTGTCAGGAGAAGATCATCTACATACAAAAGAATGATTGCAGGTTCTCCTTCTACAACCTTAATATAAAGGTTTGGATCAACAAAACTTTTTGTGAAGCCTACTCTTTGTAGGTATGCATCCATTCTAGCATACCATGCCCTTGGTGATTGCTTGAGGCCATATGATGCTTTTTTCAATCTGCAAACATATGCATTCATGTCTTTAACTTCTATGCATCCATTCTAGCATACCATGCCCTTGGTGCTTGCTTGAGGCCATATAATGCTTTCTTCAATCTGCAAACATATGCCTTCATGTCTTTAACTTCAAATCCCAAGGGTTGCTCTATATAGACTGCCTCATCAATTGTGCCATTCAGAAACACAGTCTTGACATCAATTTGATGGATGTTCCATCTCATCAATGTTGCAAGAGAGACCAATGAACGAATTGTTGTATACCTCGCTGTCGGAGCAAATGTCTCTTCATAGTCGATGTCTTCTTGTTGAGAGAAGCCCCTAGCCACAAATCTTGCCTTATACTTATCGATACTTCCATCTGCTGCATGTTTGATCTTGTAGATCCATTCAAAAGTTACCATAGATTTGTCTTCGGGCCTAGGTACGATCTCCCAAGCTCCATTCTTCATTATAGATTGATTCTTTTCATTCATGGCATCCTTCCGTTCCTGATGATTTACAGCCTCTTCAAAAGTGGATGTTTCTGCTTCTATTAGTTTTGTCATGTATTCAATATACCCAGAATATCTCTTGGGTTTCTTGCTTTCTCTAAATGAGCCTTTCGCTGCTCCATGACCTTTTGCATCGAGTAGTGTAGATTTCAACTAGTTTGGTCTCTTTCTTGATTCGGGGAGGACCACAAGTTGAATGGGTTCACTGGGACCCTCATCTTCGTGATGAGATTTTTCTTCTTCCTTGTTAACTTCTTCAAATAATGGAAGTTCTTTGTCATCATAGTCCATGGGAAGTTCCTTAGATTTCTTGAATGCGATACTCTCGTCAAATATGACATCTTGACTTACTTCTATATGGTGTCCTTTTTGTTACCACCAAAACTTGCAGGGGACCTAAAAGGGAATCCTAAAGGGACAACTGCTAGGTCAATGGAAATGATGGAGACTTAGCCCATTGTCACCTCAGCTAAGGCTCCATACTCTTTACGGACTTTCACTGATTGGAGGAGACCCGGTATATAGAGAGTCACTTATGAAGGATAGATCAACAAATGGATATGAAGTGACCTCAATGATTCCTTCCCATAAGAGAGTTAAGAACGAGGCTTGCTTGCTCCTTAAGCAAGGAACAAGGATTTCTAGGAGAAGGAGGTGAGGATTTAAGGGCTAGGTTAAAGGAGTGTGACTTGTGAAGGAGCTTCCCAATCCCTAAAATCCTTGCAAAACTTGGATTCTCGAGTTGCCTTTGAAGAATTGTCTTTGATGAGAGGGACCACACGAGACCAAGTGGACCCAGCCTAGGTTAAAAGGAGGGAGTTTAACAACCAATGACTTTCTTAACCTAAAGAAGGAGGAGAAGAGGATCAAAGAAATAATTTCCACTTAAAGGTGCCAAAATGATCATATGAGGTACTAGCTTAGGGAAACCCAGGGCAAAGTTCGGTCTCAGGGCTAGGGCTTGGGATATCTCACAATCCCATCGTCAGAATTTCCTCAAATTTGGAGGGGACCTTGGAGAGACACCAACACAAGAGAGGCCAAGAGATTGAAGTTTTTCTATTTTGTCGAGAAAATGATGCCCTAGGTGACCCAACATGGCTAGACCTAGAGAGGAGGAGGGAAAGGTGAAAAAAATAGTTTTAGGGTGAGCAACTTTTGGTGGACCAGTGCCTAATTCCTTTGGGGATATTAGATTCAAGAAGAATAATGAGAATGGATTTCGTTTCTAGCTCAAGGAGGCTCTAAGGACAACATCATTTGGCATTAGGGCAAAGGAGAGTGACCTTAAAGCGTTTATACTTTGTTTGCAAATCAAAATGGCTTATCAAGATGAATTCGATCTCTAGGAAAATTTGTTCAACATACATGGCCTATACATAGAGATATGCTATATAGAAACATAATTCCACAATTTAACAATAAATGCATGCAACAATTAGCCCTAAAATAATGAAAATCCCATTATCAATGCACGTGACAAAGTAAAAGAAAAATAGCATTAAGTTCGTACTTACATGTAAGAGAATATATCCAACCATCAATACATTTGCCAATCAAGAAGCTCCAAGATAAGAAAATATAATCCAAACATCAAAATTCTTCCATGCTCCAACTTCGTCCACCAAGAAGGAATAGCGAAAATCTCAAAAGAGAGAATGATCCAATCCAAGTGATGATTCAAAATGAATTCACATCACTCCTATTTATACACTTCTTAGGAGTTTGAATTTACCTAATCAGGCCTATATTAGCCCCTAAAATAAAATAAAGTGCAAAATAACTAAATTTTGGTGACAATCCCACCAATCTAGCTCAAAACAATATAATAAGCCTCTCAAGAGGTCAAATGATGAATAATACATGTCGTTGGGCCCTCCAGGAGGCTTGATGAAGTCCATAAGTGCTACACTGGTGAATAAGACTCTCAAAAGTGATGGACAAGGGGGTGGCCCCTTGTTCTCCAAACAATAAACGTGTGGTGCTCCCAATGGGTGTGGGGGCACACAAATAACTTCATGGATCTCCAAGTAGATCGAAGATACCTGTAGACCATATAACGGTTCAGATGATAATATAAGTGATGCCATATCAGCATACAAGTCCTGGGGCATCTGCCAAGTGCATGGTACAACTGTGGGGCCCAGGCGTTACAAACATAAGAAAATTTTTAAAATAATGAAAATTCGAAAATTGAAAGTTGAAGTAAAGTATGGAGTTATGATTCATGAACTTGAAGAGAATGAATTTTGAAACAAACTAATTATTACTTGGGATTTTAGTAGTCTTATCTTGGACAACCATGTCAAAGCTCAATGTGCCACCTGCCATTCTGTATACATCCATTTCTTTGGATATCTCTACACGTTCTGATGGAGATAGCACCATCTTTTGAACACAAGTGAAAAAGCCATCCATGACCTCAACATCAAATAAGAAACCACATGAGTAAGCAAATTCGGGGTTCAGGAAGATCCATGCAACATGAATGGGACGATGGAGTGTGTTGTTCCATCACTCATCAATCTCTTCCCATACAAGAAGTTGTTTCTGAAACCTCTCATCACCCTTATCTTCATAGTAGCTTCGAACGGCTTCTTTGGCTTTATCCATGGCCTCATACAAGTAGCCCATTGTGGGCTTCTCTCCATCAACTAATCTAAGAACCTTTAACAAAGGTTCAGTAATGCTGCACATCTCTTGCACTCCTGCCCAGAAGCTTTCCTGATATGAAACCAACCTGCAGATGGCCTCTCCCTCTGGTTTGCGGCTGTATGTCAAAGAAAGCCACTCCTTTGAAAAAAACATTCTCTTCAAATCCCACATAGAATTCAGGAGGGATTGAAGAGATATGAAACTGGTGGCAAACCGTGTAATCGCAGGGCGCACCAACTCTTTGTTGGTGAATGTTGTTATCAAATGAAACACAAATGCATGATTATATATAAATTTTGTAATGCTCTTTGATGATTCAACAATATGTTTGACAAAAGGAATTTTTCCTATGTCCTCCAATATCAAATCAATGCAGTGTGCAGCACAAGGTGTTCAAAATATGCTAGGATGCCTCTCCATAAGCATCTTGCCAGCAACAACATAATTTGCAGCGTTGTCCGTTATGATTTGGACAACATTTTGTGGACCCATTACCAGAATGAACACATCCAATAAATCGCATAATAATCGTGCATCTTTGACATGTGCAGATGCATCAATAGATTTCATAAAAATTGTCCCCTTGGGACAACTGACCAAGAAGTTAATAAGGGTTCTACCCTTTTGATCAGTCCAACCATCTGACATCACGGTGCATCCTGTGACTTCCCATGATGCCCTTAACTCTTCCAATCTCTTGGTGTAGTCAACTTTTTCATTTTGAAGAATGCGCCCTCTATAGTCATCATATGAAGGGGCTTTGTATGCTGGGCCAACAACAGTGATAGCATCAATCACAGCCTAATAAATGGATTGTTCCTGGCAACACTGAAAGGAATATCACTCCAAAGAAAAAGTTTGCCCAACAACTTGTCAGTTTCTTCCTTCTCCCTTTTTTTAATAAGTGAGGAGATAGATAGTTGTGCATCGGGAGTGGTTCTAGGAACAAAATATGATGAGGCAGCTACGGGGTTGGGTGTAGAAGATGCTGATGGTGAAGAACCACTACCACTCTCACGGTCACCTCTAAACCCTGCTATTTGACTCTTCAGAGCTGCCTTGCTGAGTTTAGTTGTTTCTATTCCTTCCAATGATTTGAGGGCTTTTCAGATTATTTTTGGATTGGTATTTGTGCAAGGCCCTACTTCATGTCCAGGAACTTGTGCAAGGTGGTATTTCAATCTGTATACCCCCCTGTCATGTGTTGCCCACATAACTTGTAACTCAAGTTTGATCGGTCAAACCCCTAATCAGGTTCACCAAATTCCCACAAAGGGTCCAATTTCCTTGGCATGTTTGTAAATTTGTTGAACTCTTGAGTTTTACTGTAAGATGAAGTTTAAACTTTGAAATTTTAACCTAGGGCACTAGAAAAATTGCAAGTTAAAAAATAAAATTAAAAAAATTACAATTTTACATACAATATTTTGATTTTTTCACAAAAAAAACCCCTCAACTCAATGCAACAATAATGGGAAAAAATACACATTGAAACCGAAGCAAAAATAATGAAAAGAAACTAGGACCACAAGAAGAAATATAAAAAATAAATTTAACAACCAAATTTTTGCATTTTTGACCAAAATAAGCCCTCCACTCAATAAAACAAAAAAAACAAAAAACACAACCAAATGCAATAAAAAATGATGGAAAATATATGGGTGATAGAAACCCATGGAAGAACAAGAAAAAAACAAAAAAAAGGGTCAAATTTGATGCCCATACTAGGAAAAAACGTTTTGCTAATGAAACTTGGTCCAAACTTGACTTTTGTTGGCTTGGGTTGCTAATGTCCTTCACTTTTCTCCTCTCTTGCCCTTGTAGATGACTTCTCCTCTTCCTTAGCTCTCTTTCTTGCCCTCTGTCTGCAAAAATGACAAAAAAATCGAATTTGCATGTTATTGGGTCGTTGTTTGATGGGCCCATGATTTTTTTGGGTCTAATCGCAATTTTTTCATGAATTTTTCAAAATAAAAAAAAATCACCCAAAAAATTGCGATTATATCGTTTAGGCAAAAAAATCATGATTTTTTGAAAAAAATGCAATTTTATCGCGATGTTTGCAACACTGCTTTCAGCACTAGTCTCCGTTAGTCACCGAGTGAACCCATATAGCATCATGGCTTGGAGTGAGGCCAGTAGAGAATGGCTTAGAGTGAGGCCTGTGGAATTGGGACGTAGATGTCCTTTAGGGTTTGACCATGGTGATGGAAAACCCCATGGAGTGAGGATGTGGATGTCCTCTAGGGTTTGGCCAACCCTGTGAAGCTGGAACGTGGAATCGTGGATGTTCCCTAAGGTTTGACTGTGGTGATGGCAAACCTGTACTAATTCGTATACCAAGAGGTTGAGGCACAGACTAGATCATGGTGACTAGTTGATATTGATGTCGTACCATAGGCTAGGTGTGCTAGCCTGGATGATGTTACCTAGTTTATATTGATGATGTGCCATAGGTTAGGTCTGCTAACTTGTCTAATGGTACTGAGTGGATGCTATAACTGTTATAGGTCAAGGGTTTTGACCTAGGTGATGTTGATGCTGTGAATTGTGAGACCTTATTCTTAGATAAAAATATTTCAGCAAGGAACATCTGTATAATAATTATGAATACCTCCCTAGCTAAGAGGGAGTGTTGAATTTTGTAGCTATGGCTTGTTTTCATAATGTACAATTTGTTCTTGTAAAGATAAAATATAAATTTGTAATGAAAGATAAATTATTTAACATGTTCTTCACGCTTGTGATAAATGAAAAAATATTGATTTGATTATTTTATAAGGCATGTTCTTCATGGCCTACGTATTGATCAGGTCGGCTCAACCCCATGATGCATCAATTCAGACCCCTTCCTGTGTATATATATTAGAGATAGATTCTCCTTCCAAAGGCACAATTCGAACACACATAAAAGACATCATTTGATCTGTTCTAAAGTGAAGAAAAAAGAAGACAAGGAGGTCGAAATTGAGAAGAGAAGGCAGTCAAGACAAAGTCGAGACATCTGCAACTTTCCTCTGCGAATCAAGCCGAGTTTCTGAGGTATTATCTTTGTGGGAAGGAAGCGAAGGTCTGTGACATTATCTCTGTTTTAAGAAAGCAAAGTTTATAATATATCTTTTGCAGAGAAGGCAAAATATATCTTTTGTGGAGAGGGCTGAATATACCTGGTTTCATGGCATAAGTGTTTGATTTCATAGAACTCATCTTTTGGTGTGTGAGAAAATTAGATGCTAAACATAGAATGATTCAAGTTGTGACAGATGGAAAAATTGCCGTTTTTTTAATTTCTTCCATATTCTGAAAGATGATGTGGCTGCCTACTCCAAACAGTCCTTAGATGTTGAGAAATCTAGGGGCAACAAGTGTAGGTGATTTCTCTTACTTTGATAACTACTTCTGATGTATTTTTACTTTACTTGATTAGCTTCTTCGTTCTCTTGATTATTATTAATGTTTTCTATCATCAAACAACTACTAAATCATAAAGAAAAGTGAGACAACATGACACAAGATGTAGGCAATCAACCAGGGCCAAAACCTCTCCAACTTGAGAGGAAAACCCACCAAAATTCTCTCTTCTTATAGACTTTCAATTGAAAAATTCGAAGACTTTTGACCCTTGACCAAGACCCACCAAGACAAAGTGAACCCTTGCTTTTAGCAACTTTTGTAAATTTGACCTCTAACAGCTTCTTCTGCAACTTCGACCTGCCCTAGCAGCCTCTTCTGCAACTTCGACTTGCCCTAACAACTTTTTCTGCAACTTCGACCTGCCCAACAACTTCTTCTATAACGTTGACCTGCCCAACAACTTCTTCTATAACTTCGACCTTCCCAACAATTTCTTTTGCAAAAACCCTAACCCTTGCACTTGAGAGAAATAATGGTGTATTTTTGCTCCTCTCTTCTTCGCTTGGGTAGATTCTCTCCTAGAGAATTCAACTTCCAAAATAGCTCTTCTTGATGACCAAACTTCACTTCTGCAACTCGGCTTTACTGCAGTAGCTTGAACTCTAATTCCTTCGCATGTGTGGAGAGAAATACCCCAAAAACAATCCCAAAGTTTGACTTCTTCTTCCTCTTCTTTTTTTTCACTTCTTCTCTTCCTTGTGATCGAACTTGTGTGAGTTATGTGTATATACAAATGAGGTTGAGGTCTTCTTTATATAGGCTTCTCGATGGGTCGAATTGCTCTTTTACGCGAACTTGTCTCTTCATGTAGGTTGACTTGATCTTTGTGCCATGAGGAGGTCTTGGAGGGTCTTTTGATTCAATAAATTCTTTCACAATATGTAACATTGCCCAAATGGATCTTTAATACATGACAATGACTCAATGACTTTATGACAAACATAGAAGCGCTCACTAGGTGCTTGACCTATAAAAATAAATTCTCTTGAGCATGAAACCCATGCCTCAAGACTCACAATAGTAAATTTATTTTTCTCTTTTGATTAAATACTTAAAATCATGATTACATATGTCATTACGAAGACTGAACCTAGTTACATATTTCAACACTCTTTCTCAACTAGGGAGGTATTCGTAATCCATACAAGGTTCTTGGACATTCTCAATCTGAAGAATTCTCATAAGAAGAGTCAGATTGGTAACCCATTTGTATAACATCATATCATCCAGCATTGTCACATATCAAGGCCATGACTAACAACTCTATCTCTCCACAAGATCAGAGCACAATGCTGGCGAGACCAATGATTTATAGACACCTTCATCATTGTCTCTCCAGTAGCATACCCCACCCGGGTGTTCACAGGGTACGTCCTTTCAAGACTATTCTTATTTTGATTTCCCAATCCTCAAAGAATATCGGTCGTCTACGACTACTCTTATCTTGGATGCCCTTCCACATACTTAAAGAGTATCAGATGCCAGATGTTTACCCAATCCTCCATTCTTTTCTTCCCAAGTGAAGACAAGAATGATGTGTCTATCTCTCCCTCTCAACTAGGGAGGATATACCCATTCCAATGAAGGACTGTACCCAAGCTTCCTATTAGCTAGGGACTTGCTTCCAAGTTTCTTCTTAATTAGAAGCTTGCTTTCAGGCTCCCTCTTAACTAGGGAGCTATTTCCAGCAGCAACTCTTTCTTCATTGGTGGCGATCAGGGGACCTTCGGCTGCTTGTAGTGCTCCTCCATTCAATGTCATGAATTTTATTTTTAACATTATGGAGCCTTCATCTTTGGGACTTCTTTGTAGGGCATCGACCATCCATCACTTTCCTTCTCAAATCAAAGTAGTCATGTCTTTCTTCTTTTTATTGGAAAGTGATCCATTAGACCATATCTGGATTTTCCTCATACAACTACTTTTTCCACATCATGTATCCTTTACGATCTTTCATCCTACCACATGAATACTTAGTTGTAGGTGACATCTACAACTCTCTTTCAGTAGCCTTGTATTAATCGAACTAGATGATTTTCAAAAATCAAAATGGACATTAAATCAAAGTTACCTTTTATGATGGCCTTTCTTCATGACATCTGTTTGCTTGCAATATCAGTATCCCGCACATATATTTGACACATCTCCAAGATATACAATGTCAAGGGTCTCCTTCTTTTCCAAACTTCATCAGGGTCTTCATATATTTCCCACGGAGATATCATAGTCAAATCTTTTAGTCATAGGATGTTGATTGCCTTCTCCATAGTTGCATCTTTCATGATCTCTTTCTTTCTTTATTCACACATTGTTTCCCAGGAACTTCCAATCATAGTTCCTTCATATTTGTCAACCACCTCATATTCCATATGAGGACATATTATATTGATTTCATCTAGTTAATATGTGATCCACTCCTTTATGCATCCTTTTTAATGAAAGGGATCATTTTCCCGCGATCATGCTCGTGAGTTAGAGCATGCATCCTTACTATTTGCAACTATATATTGACATGATTCGACTCATTGAACATATGCATACATACCTCTTTTCTTCTTTGGTCATCTAGACTTTCTTCAACAACTTCATGTCCTTGATTCAGAGTGCTTCAATCATCTTTAACGTGCTGCATTCCTTTGTCATCATACCATCATTCTTCTAAACAATGAATCCCATCCCAAGTGAAATTCTTAGCGAGACATCTTTCAAGAGATGAACCTTCTAATGAAAGTTCCAATAGAGGATCTTGATTATCCTCATCTTGCAGATGCTCCTTCCCAATGATGTATGATGAGTTCTATACTAGATGACTTACTTCTACACATAAGTGCTACTTATGCTTCTAATGAGGTTACCAAGAGCTACTTACTGCAATAGAATCATACTTCAACTATCTTTCAAGCTTCTTATGATGATGTCTTGAGCTCTTTCTTCAGACGAATGATCTATGATGCCATCTCCTCAAATGATGCATCCTATCATGCTTCTAATGATTCCTACCATAATAGCCATATTTTACAAGAAATGAAAAGAACTAGGTGGAGAAGACTTATCTCAATCATAGTAGAGATCTTTTACTTCTTCCTTCTTGGATTTCTTCTTTTCAACATCTTCCACTTCTTCGGTGACACAGGCTTCTTCTCTTCCTCTTTTGTTATTGTCCTTTTTGAGTTTGGGACAATCCCTTTTGTAGTGCCCATATTCTTGACATCCATAGCATTGAACCTTCACCATATTCTTCTTCCTTTTCCGAGGACCAAATTTCCCAAACTTTCCTTCCCTCTTCACCATGGCAACATATGCTTGAGTTTGGTCATTTGATCCTACATCACTTTTTGCTTTCAACCTGGTTTCTTCAATTTTGCATAGTGTCCATTGATCATTGAATGGAGTAGCTTTCTTCTTCCTATAAATGCTTGATGTAAAATTACCCCATTCCTCCGACAATGCATCGAGCACTATAGTAGTCATTTCCCTGTCAGACATTATCTCTCCCAACTCTTGTAGTTGGTCCCTTATTTTAGACAACCTCATAAAGTATGAGGCTATTCCTTGTTCTTTTGATATCTTCATCTTGTAAAGTTTGAGCTTCTTCTTTTGGCGGTTTGACAATTAAACCCTTAACATGACCAATGAATTCATTTTCTATGAAGATTAACTTTGTCCTCTTCTTCCATGCAAGATAGTTTGTTGACCCAACCAATTTGTTTCTTTCCTTGCAAAATGAAGTCATTTGATTTATTCAGATATTGATATAAAGGTACTTACTTGTGAAGATACTTCTTGATGACAATATCTTCAACTTGATGCCTTCTTGATTTTGATGATGATGTTGATAATAGAAGATGTCTTCCTTCAAAAGTGATCCTTCAAAGAGAGGGAGATCACCTTGGTTCCTTGATGATGATGACAACGCCTTCTTCTCGCTTCCTTGAATTGGAGACTTCAAGATGCTCAATGTGTAATCCTTCTTTGAGGTGATGATTGAGCGAGGATCCAAGTGTAGATGCCTTCTTTGATTGAACTAGGGTTTTTGACTTCCTTCAAGATGATGTTGTGATCCTTGTCCTCGAAATTTCTTGAGGATGAAATGATCTTCTTGATGATTGATGCCTTTGATGTCCTTGAATGCCCCTTGTTGAGCTGCCCTTCCTTCACTTGTCACCTTATCTCTGATCCCATGTTGAGAAATCTAGGGGCAGCAAGTGTAGGTGATTTCTCTTACTTTGATACCTGCTTGTGATGTATTTTTACTTTACTTGATTAGCTTCTTCATTCTCTTGATTATTATTAATGTTTTCTATCATCAAACAACTACCAAATCATAAAGAACAATGAGAGAACATGACACAAGATGTAGGCGATCAGCCGGGGCCAAAACCTCTCCAACTTGAGAGGAAAATCCACTAGAATTCTTTCTCTTCTTATAGACCTTCAATTGACAAATTCCAAGACCTTTGACCCTTGACCAAGACACTCCAAGACCAAGTAAACCTTTGCTTCTAGCTACTTCTGTAAATCTGACAGTTAGCAGCTGCTTTTGCAACTTCGACTTGCCCTAGTAGCTTATTTTGCAACTTCGACCTGCCCAACAACTTCTGCAACTTCGTCTTGCCCAACAACTTCTGCAACTTCGACCTGCCCAACAACTTCTACTGTAACTTTGACCTGCCCAACAACTTATTCTGCAAAAACCCTAACCCTCGTACTTGAGAGAAATAATGGTGTATTTCTGCTCCTCTCTTCTTCGCTTGGGTAGATTCTCTCTCCTAGATAATTCAACTTCCAAAATAGCTCTTCTTGATGACCTAACTTCACTTCTGCAACTCGGTTTTACTGTAGTGGCATGAACCCTAATTCTTTCACACATGTGGAGAGAAATAGCCCAAAAACAATCCCAAGACTCAACTTCTTCTTTTTCCTTCGTCCTCTTCTTTTTCACACTTCTTATCTTCCTTGTGATCGAACTTGTGTGAGTTATGTGTATATACAATTGAGGTTGAAGTCTTCTTTATATAGGCTTCTCAATGGGTCAAATTGCTCCTTTAGGCCGACTTGTCTCTTCATGTAGGCCGACTTGATCTTTGTGCCATGACGAGGTCTTGAAGGGTCTTTTGACTCAATGAATTTTCTTTTACAATATGTAACATGCCCAAATGGGTCTTTAATACATGCCAATGACTCAATGACTTTATGACAAACCTAGAAGCACTCGCTGGGTGCTTGACCTATAAAAATAAATTCTCTTGAGCATGAAACCCATGCCTCAAGACTCACAATAGTAAATTTATTTTTCTCTTTTCATTAAATACATAAAATCATGATTGCATATGTCATTGTGAAGATTGGACCTAGTTACATATTTCACCATGAGGCAGATTCCTTCCTTGATTCCCAAGTTGGTGGAGTGAATCTGCTTAAAGATTTCCTGTCCCAATCCTCTGTCATGTCAGTTAATCTCACACATATTAATATATATGCTTATTGTCCGAGCCTCATTCGACAACATACTACATCCTATATTCCCAGGTATGCTATATATGTACTCCACTTCCACATTCGAATAAGAACTGTTTTGGACTGCACTGAGATAATTTCCAATGAAATTTCCTATCAGCTTTCTAATTTTATGAAGACAAAGAGGTTCTTGATGACCAAGTATTTTTCTTTTGCTCTGGTACATTGTATTGTATTTGAAGGATTGCTTCCAAAGGGTAATTTTGATATTGATAATGGCCCAGATTAATTTATTTCTATCAAGTGCAAAATGGGTTCGTAAAAGAATTCAAACATTTTTATTGGAACACAGCCCAAAAGACTCATAGACGTAGCATTGAGTTTTCTCGACTGTAAATGAATTCACATATATGAAGAAGAGTTCATTCACATCAAACTCTTCAGGTTTGAGGGAAAACCTTTTCTCCTTCCCCATTTATGGCAGAAGTTTGTAGACAATATAAAGCTTGCTTTTCCTACTTCATTGAGAAAAGTAAGTGCCAATTCATCTCTTTTCCTTTTTAAGTTGTCGATATCTCAATCAAAAGTTTAGCCCATTTATTTGAAATGGTCGAGTTGCTGAATCCGTTTCACTTAAAAGATACTGAAGCCTACAAAGGATTTGATGTAGAGGGAACTTTCTTGGTCCACCTGCTTTCAATCAGTTATGTTACTTCTTTTATAAGAACACGAGAAATCACTGGAGTTGATGACAATGACCTCACCTCTAGCAAGGTTATTTCAAAGAAGGAAGTCTGCAATGATAACTTAGCTATGCAAATCAATTCAAACACATACAGAGAAGACTAAATTGAGAAAGGAGAGTTATCGATCTAAACATAGACCAAGTGTTAAAAATGAAACCAATATTGATGTTGGTTCCACCCACCTTCCCCATAAGAGTTCCTTTTCTACTGACAAGAGTCAGGTACCTATTGTAGAAAGAATAGATAATGATGAAGGATGTGCAGGAGGTGGCGATCCCCCTCATCTTCACGTGGAAAAAACACGTTGTTGCACTTGCGAAAAGGAAAAGAAGCAGTAACACTAAGTGTGCTCAGAATTCTAAAAACTAGGAAAATGACACGGCAGTGATGGAGGTTGATGACATCTATTAAGTGCCTATATGGGCAGTGATTCAAATGGCGTGAAGACAACAAATTGCAGAGGAATTGGGCCGTGAAGGGCCAACTGTTTTTGAAGAACAATTTTTGACATTGCATCTAAACAGATAATAAAGAAGCCAGAAAACTATAGATAGAAAGAATAAATGTTAAGAACGAGAAGGTTGCAGAAAATTAGAGCTCAGAGACTAATGTTACAGGGATAAAACCCTTAGGAATTCTTGAATTACATTTGACTACTAGTGACACATTTGCCTATTCAATTACATAATAGGAAGTGGAAAATGCTAGACTAAAGAATAGGTTAAGTGAGCTGGAGGACGCTTCGAGTCCTAGGCCACTGTTTGCGGAACCTTTATCTATTTTTCCCTGAATCCAATTACTGAAGGAACATCAGGGACATCCTCTAAAATTAAGAAAGCTACCAAATTATTAATTGGCATTAGATCATATGTTGCAGAAAATATAAATAAACCAGTAAATATAATTTTGGAGGCATGGTAAGTTAGCACAAATTCAAGTAACTTGGAAAATAGAATCTCTTCTCTTATTGAATATCTTCAGGACGAATTGGAAAATGATGAATACTTTTATAAAAATGCAGTAAATACATTTATAGCAATAATATCTGACATGAATGAGTTCACAAGATGCAGCATGATCTTCCTTCCAAGAGCAGAATAAAGTAGATAAAGGTTGGCTGGTTTGCAGGGATAGACATGCTTCAACAATTAATTGCTAGGTGTAAGACCTTGGAAGGAAAAATAAGTGATTTGTTAAACCGAGTAGTCTTTAGTGCGACTTTTTGAAGGCTTTTACGGTGTAATTTCTCTAAATTCCGGCAGGGATTTATTGAAAAGAGAAGTTTGATTGCTAACTTTGCACAATCGACGTGACCTAGAGGTTTTTGAGGGTGCTGAATCCATATATAGAGTCATAAAACCAGTTTGAATAACAAAAACCAGGATTTTACCTCAAAAATTTTCACCGGATTCCGGTACCTGAAACTTCAAAAAGTCACACTAAAGACAACTCCTTTGTTAAACTCCCTAGAGTCTAGATGCAGTCAAAGAACTCGAAGGCCCATCAATGGTAAGAGATGCCATATTGCTAACCAAGGAACAACTAGAATTTGAGTTAAATATAATATACTCAAGATTTCATGGGAAAGTAATTTTGACAATCTCACTAGTCTCCTAGAAGAGGAAATCAAATGGTGGTTGTTTATCGTCATGAATGATAATGAAGATCACATGGCAACCATGCCAGAGTTACATTCTGAATGCAAAGCTACAGAGGATGAGTTGTTTTCACTTCAGGTCAAACACAATATAACAGTTTCACCGTTAAAAGATTATATTGAAAATTGGCTCAAATATGTTTTGAATGCATTAACTAATCCTCCATAACTTCCAAAAAGCAGTTACACTAGTTAGGGTTGGGTTTGAGCTTCATTTTGAATATTTCTAGGGAGAGGAGAAGAAGAGAGTCCATTCATCATTGCCCACCTCCAAATTTTGTGAGTATACTTTTATTCGAAGCATGTCCCTCTTTTTTTTCTGTCTGCTCATCCAGCCTGATTGTTTTTCCTGTAAGGCCGATCCTTGATTGTTTGATTTCTTTTCCTATAAGGCCGATCCTTTATTGTTTCCTTTTCTCTTCGAGGTCACCTCTGCCTATATATATATGGTCCAGAGGAGCCCCGTCCTAGTCTAATGGTACGAAGCATTTTTATTTTATCATTTAAGTATCATGGATATTATGTAATGCTCTTTTTTACACATTTTATTTGATCTTGAACAATTGACTTGTATTTTTCTTTAAAGTTGGTTTCATAGACAGCTATTCTGAAGCTCATAATTTTTTGATTTCTGACTTTTATTAAAGTGTGAAATCTTGAGTATGTGGCTTCTTTACATCCCTATGGAATTAATTGGATGAAATCATTTAAAATTTCTTGCAAAGGACTATTGTTTTGCTTTCTATCTTATGGTCTTGCTTTGGTCATTTCTTTATTTTATCTTGATGAATGGTCACGATGGAATAGATGATTTGCTCCACGCTATTTTTTTACTTAAAATCATCTCTCTATTGTTTGGGTCTTACCACCCGATCCACTCTCAGATGTTGATGTTACGAATGGATAAATTTATTTTAAATGAAAGAAAATTTATGATCTAAGTGAGAAACAGGAGTACCATCTCTATAAAAATGTAGGGGGTATTTATATATCCCATGAGGTTGATTCTCTTTTACTGTTAGCAGTTTTAGGGAACAACAATAGTTCACAATGTTGGTGTTTATGATAGATGTAGATCCTGAGCACTGCAGAAACCCTTCCCTTGGGTCTTTAGAACATGCTTGGACTGCGTCCACTTTCTTAGAATGGAACCTCCCTCCATGAAGAGATGAATGTGTCGTTTTCCTCCAGTAAGTCTTCAGAATGATCCACATTATTCGCATATCTTACCATGATATTCAGCTCTGACTCTCATAGCTGTCTTCAATTCCTTAGATTATCAAGGACATTTATGTAGAAAAAAGGAGATCTGAAAACCCATAGATTGAAAATTGTGGGATTTGAGAAACCCATCAAGAAAATTTAATTTACTTAACAAACTCTACTCTTTTTTTTTTTCAGAAGAAAAAAACACTGGTTTATATTGTGTACAAGTACAATATTCAGAATTTATACAAATACATCTAGTCATCAGATTTGGAATAGGAAAATATTCATGTCCAAAAGTATAATGCATAAAGAAAACCTCTAAGCATGAAGGTTCATAAGAGTAACAAAAACATAGTCATATTGTCATAATGTGTATGTCTTAGAAAGGCAGCAAGAAAACAAAATACAGAGAAAAAAAAAATATAGAATGGAAAATTAAATACTACGGGAGCAGAAAGGAGCCCTCATCTGCAAGAGTGTTGTCCACCAGGTATTGGAAGTGCATCGATCCGGCTGCCGCAGCCCCTTTTCGACAGAGAATCAGCTACAGTGTTAGACTCCCTTAGTATGTGTTGGAATGTGATGTGCGCAAAGGACTGTTTGAGGTGATGAATATGATTGAGCCATCCTTCTAGTGTAGGAGGAGAAAATGCAGAATTCCCCAGTACTCCATCTATGAGGAGTAATTTGGAATCCCCGTGTATATGGATAGAGTCCATAGTAATTTCTTTTGCAAAACAAAGGAGACCCAATTTTAGCTAAAATGTAATGTACTTAATCTTTTCTTTTCGCCTATAAGAACATTCAACAGTTTTTCTTCAGAGCCCATAAATAACACTTTGGTTAGTGTGAACTTAACAAATACATGTTTTCAACGCATTGGATCAGCTAGATCATTTATGTGAGAAAAAAGAGATTCGAAAACCCTTAAATTTATTTGTAGGATTTGAGAAACCCATCAAGAAAATTTAATTTGCTTAACAATCCCATCAATAAAATATAATCTTCTTAAAAATGTAAGGTAATGTGATTTGTCTTTTTGCCTAACAAAACATTTGGCAGTTTGTTTCAGAGCCCATAAACAACACTGTAGTTAGTATGAACTTAACAAAACATATGTCTTCAGTTAATTAGATTAGTGAGAACATTTATTTGGGAAAAAGAGACTTGAAAACCCTTAGATTCAAAGTTGTGAGATTTGAGAAACCAATCAAGAAAATTTAATTTGCTTAACAAACTCATCAAGAAAATGTAATTTGCTTAAAAATGTTTCTCTTTTTGCCTAACAAAAGGTTCAGCAGTTTGTTTCAGAGCCCATAAACATCACTGTAGTTTGTGTGAACATAACAAATACATTTCCTTATTTTATTTGTTAAATCAACAATGAAAAAGGGTTGTACTTTTTTAATTATGATAGCTATTACAACTTCATTCCCAACATTTATCCTGAAAGGGAAGGGAAGGAAGGATATGCTTGATCATTGCTTTGTGCTGAGATGTATGGAACTTAAATTTTGTGCTCAGATACAAAGGAATTTCTCATTATGAAGAACATCCAGACAATAACCACACAGCTTTACCATGCCCTGGGGAATTGCTTGTGGAAGAGCATCACAGTAACTACGGGGAGCCTTGGGCTGGAGGGCGCGATGTGTATGAATTTCTAGCAAAAGCAGTGGGGCTGAAGCCTCATAATCAAGTGTTGGAAGTGGGTTGTGGAACATTAAGAGTGGGTTTGCATTTCATTCGCTATCTCAAGCCTGCTCATTTTCACTGTCTGGAACGAGATGTATTATCTTTAATGGCAGCATTCAGGTATGAGCTTCCCGCACAAGGTCTTATTCACAAGCGTCCTCTCATTGTGCGAGATGAAAATATGGACTTTAGCAAGCTTGAATGGCATGGAACCTATGATTTGATCTATGCAAGTGCAGTTTTTCTTCACATGCCCGATGCTCTTGTTTGGACTGGGTTAGAAAGGCTTGCTCCAAGGTTGAATCCTATAAATGGTCGTCTTTTTGCTTCCCACAATATCAAATTCTGTACTCGCTTGCATGGGGATGAGTGTTTCAAGCGTCTCTCAAAACTGGGTCTTAAATATGTTGGTAAACATACACATGATAGCCTCCTTTTTAATCATTATGAGGTTTGGTTTGAGTTCCAGCGCAATAAATCCTAGGGATCTGGTGCACTTATGTATGAAGATGGGTTCTCTAGAACATGCCTAATAAGGCTGCGTTGATGCACTTTTGTCAGCATCAGAATTTCCCTTGAGTTTATTCTGGTGTTCTTCCTAGTTTGATTGAATTTGCATCAACAGAAAATGATCCTGAAATTGTCCCCACTATGACGAATTGCAGAACATTTTGAAGTTAAGGCCTGCAGTGCATCATGGAAAATATCCATTTCTCCTTTATATAGAAGAGTTGCTTCCTTGTCAGTTGTTTCTACCAAATATCTATCATACAGCAACTAACCTTGAGCTGCTTTCTAGAAGTAAATTCAATGAGAAATTGATGATTGAATCTGTTGCTCAAGCAGCTCCTTTAGTGATTGAATTTCTTTCTTACATTTATTTAAAAGTCCAAGTATCTTTGATTATTCAGAGTGACTTTTCTCCGACTGTTGTTGGCAAAGTGTTACTTGAATGGCATATACTTCGAAGACTGCTTAAAAGAATTGTATTTTTGACAGGGATATCCTGCGGGAATCCACTTTTCTGCTTCTAACAGAGAAAGCGACGCAGCAATAGAGACGCGTTGAACTTATAACGTAAAATGTGAAGAAATATGGGGAAAGAAGGCACTCTGAATTTTATATGTTTCTTGAATTTTTCATAGATGGAGTAATTTCATGTCACGTTGCTTTATTATTACCAAAATATGCTTTTTTCTAGTAACAATGATGAACTTTTGGTTAACAAACCACCAATGCTATATATGAATTCTAAATCTTAATTCTAAATTAAATATTCAAAATGTGTCTGATTACTTGTGATGCACAACATGAAGATGGACAAGATTATGGAGATCTGTTTTTGTAAGTCTTCAGCCAATATTATTATCTTTTTTTTTTTTGAAAAACCAAGTACGCTGAACTACTGATAATTATTTGTGAATTATTAGGGCATCTTTTAATCTTTCTTCTTCATCAAATAATCATGCTTCAGAAATTCAACTAATAGCAATGACAAGAAAGTAGAGATCACAGTGCACAATAGACGAGACACCAGAATTAGGCCAGTGGCCAGGGTAAAACCCAAAAGGGGAAAACCCATCAAACTAAAATGAATGCATATCAACATGATCAATACTCTGAGGCTCGGGCTATACTAAGACTCCACCATAGGCCAGTTACATTCAAATACTTTAGCGAAGGCAGTGCCAGTCTCGAATCCTCTCTATGTTTCAAGCTATTATCAATGAATTGAACTAGCAATAGTAACTCTCCCAGCCAGCAGCCAGGCAATAAGTTGTCCATGTTCCATTAAAAGGCCTTAACATAATGTGGCAATCATTCCAGGAACTTATTGATTCAGTTTTATTGAGCCCTTCCCAGTATGTAGTCAGAGATAGGAAGAGCTGTCCCGAAGCCAAGTGGCCCAGCTGAGTAGCCCAGCCAAGCGGATGAATCCATCCTGCCAATCATATAGAAAGTGAAAGAAATGACAATCTTCAGAAATCAAAACTCATTTTGAGTCCCCACGATGGGGGCAGGGATGCTTACAAAACTTTGCAAAATAGGATGAAGTGGCAGAATCTTCGATCAGTGCGAACTTCTAGGATTGATTGTGGATGGATTGATGAATGGTCGTGGAAACATTGGAACAGCCAGCATTGCCAGGCAAAGTCGGAGCTGGGATCAAAGATCACTCTTTAGCTAGGGTGGAGAGTATAGGCTATAAAGTAGTGGCTGGCGATCTTCTTTCCTTAGAGAACCAATCCAACAAGAGATGTCAAAGTCAAGTTATGGTCAAACTAACCAGCTTCACCAAGTGTCCGAGTCAGTCTGTCACAACTGTCAACCACAGGAGTCACCACAGGTTCTCTGTAATAGTTTAGATCTCTGTCACACCAGTCACCACAGACCTCTGCACTTGTTTGCGTCTCTGTCACACAATATACCACAGACTTCTGTACTAATTTGGATCTCTTTATCACAGTAGACTCGGAGGTTCAGATCTCTGTTCATAAGAGTCATCACAGGTTTGGACTTGCACATGCACTTTTAAAACCTCTGCATCTTTGGTTTATTTTGATTGAGCGCTGCTGATAAACACATGCAAGCACCAACTGTCCTACATGAGATATCGCAATGAGGAAGTGTTTTGCATGTTACAAGGAGTTTTAATCACTGTTTTGAAAATCGCGATCGGGATTAAATTGGCGAGGGGAAAAAATCGTAAAAATCCGGAAAAAATTGGTAAAAGTCGGTAAAAAATCGGCACATAGAAAAGTATTCATTTTTTTTTCAATTTTTTAAATATATAAAGCACCCACAACATAAAATAAATGCATTGACACATAAATATGAAAAAAAAAACTAATATATAAGACGTGTAATATCATGTCTAGTGCTACATCACACATAATAGTGATGTCTTGAATACTAAGTCCTGAGTCTCAACTCAACCTCAAAATATCAACAAAAAATATAATAATGTATCTCATATCATGAGTCATAATGTTATATACAAAGGAATGCACCAAATAACCTATACTACTGATTTCCTCTGCCCCTCTTGCGAGAAAATGCAACAGCGTTCTCTCTAGACGAAGACGCTGGCGGGGCTGGCAATGGACTCTATTGTGTTCCAGATCCTGAAGCACCAGAAGCTAAAGGGGGCAGACCACGTCCTCTACCGATAGCAGGGGTAGGTGGTGTCACCTCCTCCTCATGAAACTCATCATTGATTCATCGCTACTAGAAATGGGATCATCAACAAGAGATACATAAACATCATCTAGCTCAAAGTCTTCAGACTTGGATTGCTCAACCTTATAACATGATAGAAATTGAAAAAGTTTAACATGCTTAACCAATGATTTTGGTTTTTGAGTGAAGGGTTCATCTCCTTAACCTTAAAATGCGGTAGAAAAAGATTAACATGCCTAACCAGATGTTTTCCTTTGAGTGAAGGGTACATTCTTGTTAGGGCCACGGTAGGGGAGTTCAACAATCAATACCATCAGCATCAACAAAGTTCAACAATCAATGCCACCAACATCAAGGTTCTTAAAGGACTTCATACTCTTGATCAAATGCCAATCTCATACCCTTACACATAATAGAATCAAATGGAAACAATGCAAATCTCCAAACCATGAAACCCTGAAAACCATTAAGTCTGCTGAATTTTGAGTGAAATCTAAAATTCTAGTTTCTCCACATGAAATCCAATGAGGTCGAAACCACTCTTAAACACGCTGAGTCATTTCATGGTAATGTTAAAAATTTAAGTATTATTTTTCATTTTCATTTTTTAACTGCCAACAGGGTGTGTCAGGAAAATGAGAGGGCTGCAAAAATGACCAAAAAAAAAAAAAACGATTTTTGAACTTATAGGGTTGCTGTTTGATGGGCCCACGATTTCCAAAAAAATCGCGATTTTTTCACGATTGGCGATTTTTTCAAAAAATCGTGGAAAAAATCGGCGATTTAATCGTTTTCTTGAAAAAATCGCGATTTTATCATGATGTTCAAACCACTGGTTTTAATCCCTAGGGGTATTCATGCTGCCAAAGGTGTCCAGGACTTGCACCTGGCCCCAACTGTAAATTGCAAGCACAAGCACAAGTGGCAAACATGTTGACAGGGAGGACTTGAACCCTGGTTGCAGCAATCACAGTGACCTCCTCTCACTGACACAGCAAGCCACTGTTGCCAAAATTTTTGCAACTTGATTTTAAATCCTTCTAAAATGCTAATTTTCTTCACGGGCTTAACTTAATAAATGCGTTTGAATTCCGTTCAAACTTTCTTCTGTTTCTTATTTAACATCCAAGTCTTATTTTATTTTCTGAACATCCAATCCATGGTCTCAATTGATGAAGAAGTTTTAATCATCCGACAGTTTCCAACTCTTCTTGGGAATACCATCCATCCTCTCATTTATATTTCTTTCTATTCTACTTCACCCTTCTTTCTTTCCCCGGTGGACAATGCACACAACCCTAGATCTTTCTGTTACCAGATCCCAAAATATAGATGGTAATTAGTAAGTACTCAAGTCAGATTGTACATAACAGGTGGTGGTGGGATGGTTGGCCTGAAGTTGTGGATTCAACATCCATAACCATAAAGAAGGGTTCTGGGGAGGGAAGTTGTCCACTGCATCTATGTATGTATATGCATGCATCACACTTTACATCCACCACATTCTTCACCCTGGTCATGCCTTGTGGATCGAGGAGTTTGTTTAGCCATTGGGTGCTGAAGAAGCAAGTATTTGCTGTGTTTTTTTAAAGATTCTGCTCTTAAATGAGACGAGATCACTAACTTGCACACCCTAAATGCAGTAGAATATCCAGTCTGCATGTCAGAACAGAGCTGAACGGAAGGCTTCAAAAGGCTTTGCCATTTGATTACTTGCAGGAGGTTCTGTGGTTCTTTTCTAGTCTTTTTACTTCCCATACTCTTCTAGAATCACGAGGGTTCATTATAAGAAGGATGATATTCAAAATATATTAAGCAGGCCAGATGGAAATGAGATCCTGCTTGTCACACATGATCCGATAGGACTATCTGAGAAAAATATAAATTGGGCAAAAGCAAAGCTGGAGAAAAACCATTTAGGACAATCCCACGACACACAAGGATGGCATCAGCGACATAAAACCATCAATCCCTGGACCGTTTCCTGTTTTTAATCTGCAAAACAGCCAGTTCAAACTTCAACTCAACTCATTAGATTAGTAGAACATTTATGTGTAAAAAATGAAATGGCCAGAGCAATAATTCCAAGACCTTTGCAAGTATGTTAATTTTCCTGTTTCTAATCCGCGAAACAGCCAATTCAACTCAACCCATTAGAAAACTCATTAGATTAGTAAGAATATTTATGTCGAAAAAATGCAAACTTAGTGTGAACATTCATCTGGAAAAAGTGAAATAGCCAGAGCAACAATTCCAAGACCTTTGCAAATATTTTTTTTTTGGTAATATATATATATATATATATATATATATATATATATATATATATATATATATATATATTTTATTCCTGTTTTTAATTGGCAAAATAGCCTGTTCAACTGAACTCATTAGATTAATGAGAACATTTATGTGGAAAAAATGCAGGCTTTAAAAATGCTTATGTTAAAAATTGTGAGATTCACATAAGTCATCAAGAAAATGTAATCTGTTAAAAAACCCCATGAAAAATTTGTCTTTTGTTAATGTTTGTAGCTCAAGCAGGTACTTCTGCACAGGCCTAAGTGTTTGGGTGAGCAAAAGTTGCACAATAGACCCTTGAATCTTAGTAAATCACTTTAGTGATTAAAGTAATTTCTTTTATAAGAGAAGTGAGTTTAATCTAATCTAATGCTAAGTTGCACGAAGCACCGAAACGTTTCGGAGTTTCCGAAATGTGTACGTTTAGAAACTTCACCTCCCAAAAATGGAAATGCCAGCTGAAACGTCATATATGTTTATATATATATATATAAATAAATTTATAAATAACTGAATAACACAATATCTTGCAAGAAAAAAGGGAATAAGACCCATAGATGACAATTTAGAAAGAAAACCAAGTCTATACTAACTTTCATAGATGATTACATTGTGGTTGAGTTTTAGAGTTTCGGGTACAGGTACGTCTCGAAACATCGGGTTACTAGAAGTTTCGTGCAACATAGATCTAATGCAAAGGTTATTTGCATTAGTGAATTAGATGAATCTCAACTGTTGATCTCAAGTGAGGTGAGATCTAGTTTTAGTCGTCGGTGATTTTGGAGATTAGGGTTGTGGATTCGGTCATAACACAAGCTTATAAAGGAAGGGCTAGGCCAACGAAGAAGACATAAAGAGACGTTCTCAGGTGAGTGAGATATTCGTGTGTTGAGTCTGAGGAAAGTGCACAGAGCAACAATGGAGATTCAGATCAGCCAAATCAAGGAGAGATGTAGGGCTTGATCTACTAGATCAGATCTAGTGTATTGTTGTATATGTAATTTCCTTAGAGGGCCATTTTCCCAATAGGGGAGCCCCAACAGGTTTTGAGATTAATTTAATGATGAACTATTGATTCGTATAATTTGTGTATGTCAAATATGTGATTGAGATTAGTGGACATTTTGCTTCCGCTAAACGTTTATGTTAAAAATCCAGTTGTGCTTTTATTCAGTAGATTTGAGATAATATGCTAAGAATTAATTGGTAGTTGCTGGGTTCATGGAAATTTAACATCACTTTGCTTAACTATTGACCAACACATATTCATAAGTTTGTTTTAGAGCTCATAAACAACACCACATTTTGGGTGAACTTAGCAAATACATTTCTTTATTACATTTTTTAAGTCTATGCAGATAAGGGGTTTTATTTATGTATGGTAGCTGGTGGAACTCCATTCCCAAAATTTAATCTGCATGTTTGATCCTGAAAGGGAAGGGAAGAAGGGATATGCTTGATCCGTGCTTTGCGTTGAGATGTACAGAACCCGACTTTTATGCTCAAGCCTCAGATACAAAGGAATTCCTCATTACAAAGAAGATCCAGACAGTAATGACACAACTTTACTATGCCTTGGGGATATGCTTGTGGAAGAGCATTAAAATAACTACAAGGAGCCATAAGCTAGAGAATGAAATGTGTACCAGGTTCTAGTGAAAACAGTGGGCGTTAAGCCTCAAAATCATGTGCTAGAAGTGGGTTGTGGAACAGTAAGATTGGGTTTGCATTTCATTTGCTATTCAGGCCTGCCCATTTTCACTGTCTGAAAGGAGATGTATTGTCTCTAATGGAAGCATTCAACTATGAATTTCCATCGCAAGGTCTTTCTTCACAAGTGCCCTATTATTGTGTGAGTCTTTAGCAAGCTTGAATGGGATGGAATCTCTATGAAAATTTCACTATTGAAATCTTATTGCAACAACTTGTATTATTTCTTCTAACTGATAAATTAATTGTTTAGTTTAATGCTCCAACAACATCGACATAAACACACTAAAACCTTCACAAATAAAATTATGCAGAAATAAATAGCATTAGAAACTGAGAAAATACTAACACACACATACATAAATTGACACCATTAATTTTGGACAAATGTCCTCGGAAAAACCCAACTTGGGAAAACCGATGCAACAATGAGGGTTTTTTATCATTATGCAACAGTGAAAATATGAGTACAATCTATGGATACCCAACTGACAATCCAATCAGTAAGTATCTGACATAAATAATTAGAGAGAAAAATCTCTCACCCCACAAGCAATCTTAGCACTGACTTATACGGAAAACTGGGCGTCCATTCCCTAGCATGAGCCCTTCTACGTTGCCTCTGCGCTGCCTCTCACATGTGTGGCTAGAATAAGCCTTTGATAAAGCCATCCAGCCTACCTTTGGTGCTGGAAGTGATTCTAAGACCCTCTGGAAAACTTTCTCACCCTCAGGAAGCTAAATCGATCTCCTGCTCAGCTAAATTGAATTGCTCTGCATAGTCACTGTGCTGCTTTTGCGTGGATCACTTCTGTCACTTGTTGCTGCCTCTTCAGATCTAGAAAAGTTCCTCCAGATCACCGTCCCTGCCTCTCATTCACTGCTTCGATCTTTGGCCCTCCGACAACTGACAATTGCCACTCTGTAAATCGATCTGCCAAGGAAATCAAACTTCTAGTGTGTTCTCCATCACCACATCCATCCCTTCTTATGTCTCCCTGTTGGGACTTCAATGGCCAAGAGTAAAACTTAATTGACGACTTAGATAATTTATAGATCGATCTTTGTGAGTTTCTAGAGAATTCTTACCTTAACTTAATTAATTCTAATTAATTAACCATATTTCTTAAGTTTAGACTTAGGAAATATTTAAAAAACCGACTAATAATCTAATTAAGCCATCTGTAGGTGGAATTTTTAGAAACAATTTCTAGGTTTTGAAAATCTCACGTATTCTAGTCTCTCCACCAAATTTCGTGGCTATAAGACATTCGATGCTACAAAAACTAACACTCCTTAGCAAGGAATGTGTTCTAGTGCTGCACACCTTGTCACAACACCCTGTCTTTGTATCATCCCCTGTCACACTGTTGATGTCTGGCCATTGTTGCCCACCAATTACTGCGCAACATTGATATGTGCTACATTTGTGTTGTTGCTGACCTTGTTGAACTGCTTCCAACACTGTATCTGCACTGCAATTGCAACATCTGCAATTGAAAAACATCCAAAACACTGCAGTGCAAAGTTGGCACCAATGAGGTGGACTCCTCAGTGGACCTTGCCAAAATATGGAGCTCTCTGGGGCTACAACTCCAAGTCACCCCACCTCACTCTTGGAGGTATGTGGGTAATCATGGAAAAATCTTCTTCCGACCTGGAAGACAACTTGTCAATCTCTGCTGACGCTTCCTGCTAGTCCTACTTCCCCACTTGTCTTTCTTTCTGAGAGGACACTGCATGCTGTAGTGACCGAGCTCACCACACCTAAAGCACTTGATCATTGACATGTCCTTCTTCTTCTTCTTCCTCAACTCCCCTTGTGTTCGACTAGAGCCCTTGGATGCAAGAGAAACATTCTCCTCCTCACTCTTCACGTCTTTGATGCTGCTCCCACTGATGTTGCTCTTCAACAAAGCTCACCTCAACTCTTTCTACTGCAGATCAAACCACATCTTGTCCCACCTTGGCAAGGTATCTTTGCCCAAAATACTTTGGACGAATACCTGCCATTCCTCTGAGACATTATTCAGTGCCAATCGTACAAGCTTCGTGGGTTGAGGTGCTGACCTAACAACTTCCAACTGATCTTGGACTTCCTGAATTTCGGTGAGATAGACATCTATGCTCTTACCCTTCTGCATCCTCGTGCTCCTCAGCTTCTCCTGGAGGTACAACTTCTGCTTCTCGGAATAACTTTGAAACAACTCTGCCAAGGTATCCCACATCTCCTTGGTTGTTGTATCTCCTGCCACATGTGACACGAGATGATCCCAGAGTCCATCCAAAATCATCCTTTTGGCCTTAGACATCTCCTTTCTGTACTACTTGAGCTGGTCTGCATCCTGGGGTACTGCTACCGCACTCTCTGCATAGGGCTTCAGATCATATTCATCCAGAAGGAAAAACATCATCGCCTTCCAGATGACATAGTTGGAGGCACCCTCCAAACTGTCTTGGTCTCTGAGCCCAGCTGTGGCCATCTATGCTCTGATCTGGAAACTCCCTCTTCCTTTGCTCGACTACTGCTCTGATACTTGCACTCCCTCATGGAATGCATTGTACTGCTAGCTGCTATTGCCAATATGCAACTAGGGAAATCATATTTCTTGGCTAGAAACCCTCTGAGAGAAATCTCCTTCTCGGTGTGTACTTTTCTCTTCCACCTGAAGCTGGTTTTGCTCTAGAAAACTGTTGTAAAACCCTTTGCGTCCAGCCAGAAATTTGCTCAGCGAAAATTTGCGTTGCTCCCTCTACCTACCGGAATTACCCAAGCTGGAAAGTTGATTTTTTCTGCGTCTCTACACTGAATATCGAACTTCCCCAAGCAACTAAGCCTGCCTAGCAATGGATTGCGTTGCCTCTAGGAATTTCGGTCTGCTGCTCTCATTGAACAACGAAATTCCTTCTTTCACTTTTGAGCTTCCCGACTAATCAATCACGCTTTGATATCATGTGAAAATTTCACTATCGAAATCCTATTGCAGCAACTGGTATTATATTTTCTAACTGATAAATTTATTATTCAATTTATTACCACTGTAACGACCCTGGTGAAAAGTCCATGTAATAGAAGTTAATAAAGACAAAATAATAACCAAGGTCATGGGACACATATTCCAAGCTGAATGTTGGGAAAAACATCCTAGTGCGGGTGTTCATATGGTTTATGATGGCTATGGAATTGACAAAGACAATGACTAAGACTTTGGAAAGGCAAAGTGGCATTTATTTATGAAAATAATGGAAAATATGAGAAAATGGAGGTGGAAGGTCACAGGTTGCATGTGAGGAGGAAAATGAAATAACATAATGGAAAATGAAGAAAATAGAGACTCATTAATAAAAAGGCTTCTGAGGATCAGTTCATGGCTTTTGTTTAGTGTAGTTTTGGAGCTCTCATTATTCTCTCTCTCTCTCTTGGATACTTAGAGTTTTCTTGGAGCACTCTTGGAGAGTGGCATACTTGGAGTTTCGGAGCAAGAAGGCAAAGGAAGAGCAGGAAAGCGCAAGATTACATCAGGATCAACAACTACAACGAGTTTTGATTGCATGTACCGAGTTGCATGCATGTTTTCCTCACTAGTTTTGACATGCATGGTGTATGCATGTGGTTTCTTGGTCATGATCTGTCATTAGCATGGAGGATTGCTTGGATTGACAATGGATTTGCCTAGTCTTACCATTTCATAGATAACCATGGTGTTGTGGGTTCATTTTCATTGTTTGTTTTCTAGTTGGTTCTCATGTTCCTTTAGCTCTGGGTTGAGTTATTAGTTCGTGGAAGCCTTTGTTGGACAACTCTCTCGAAGGCTTGTAACAACTTGGGTTGAGTTACTAGTCCTTGAAGCTCTGGTTGGACAAATTCTCTAAAAGCCCTTGGTGGGTTGAGTTACTAGTCCTGAAAGCCTTGGTTGGACAAACGCTTTTGAAGCCTGACGATAACTATGGGTTGAGTTACTAATCCTAGAAGCCCTGGTTGGAACAAACACTCTGGAGCCTTGGACAACTTGGGTAGAGACCAATTCGGTGATGTTTGTGATGTTTGACCGTGAGATGGAATCACTGGTTGAGGGTTGAGGTGGTTTGGCCTCTGGAAGCCTTGGTTTGGTTTTGATTGATGAGTTTTATGAGATTCCACATTCATGCTTGGAATATGGCACGAGGGTGACTCACTGAAGAGAGATTTGGCTCAACCATGTCTATGGTCGGGTGAAATGTGGAAGTCCTAGACTTGGTTGCATTTTTCTTATGGAAATAAGAGATCCTTTCCTCTTGTATTGATGGGTAAATATGCTAGTTATTATGTGGCTTATATGGCTGTTATGTGCTTGTCATTTTTGTTGCTTATATGTTGGTTATGAATGTGTTTTATGATGGTGATGATGTATGGCTCTCATCATGTTTTGATTTGTAAATGAATTAACAATGTATCTATGCCCAAATAGATGATAATGTAATTAATGTGATGAGGCAACAATGCTTATTAGCGATTCTCAAATAAGTATGATACCCCTATGCTCGTATATGTTATTTAAACCTATAGATTACATATTTGTGACATGTTTGGCGAAATTCCTGTCATGGCTAGTAGGGTTTCAGTCAAGTATTTGTTCAAGTGTTTGCTTGTGCATTGCTATTCCGTTGTTATATTTCATTTTTGAACTTGTCATTGAGTTCTGGCCATTGACCTGGGCTATGGGCTCAAAAAGTGGCTCAAATCCTAGAGACGTTGGCATAGGTCTGTGGGAAGAAGTCCGTGGGCGCATGCATGCCCATGTTGTGGGAGTGTCCAGGGCCTCCCAGACGTACCCTTGCCCATATCAAGGGAGCATCCGAGGGTTTAATGATCTAAAAGCTCAGTGGGACCCAGGGAGTGGTTACTTGAGTGGTTGGGATGGCTCCTGAGAGTTTTGTCGCTGATGTGGAAGGTCTGTTTGATGTGTTTTCATTGATTCCGTTGAGAATTTAGTAGGGTAGTGTTTGATTCAATTCTCTTACTTGATAATTGCTTATGCTATACTTGTTATGCTTCTTTCTCTTAGATCTTATCTTCGTTAGCTTATTATGTCTTTCATAAAGTCAATTATTAAAACACAAGAGACACAAAATTTAGGCTCTTCAAGCTAGGGCCAAAACCTCTCACTCTTGGAGAGACAAACCCGAAAGTAATTCTTCTTCTAGATCTTCAATTGACAAGTACCATGACCATCACACAAACCCTTGACCCAGAATGCCTCCAAGACCTTGTCACTGTTGGAAAGTGTGACTAGGTTTAGTCTTCATAATGACTAGTAATTATGAATTTATGTATTGAAGACAAAATAAAATTTATTTTGTAAATACTTGCTTCATGGGTTTCATGAGCAAGAAGTTTTTTTATTATAGGTCAAAAACTTCTTCTTGACGTCTTCAAGAATTTGTCTGAACATAAATATAATTTGAGTCATGTATATGGAGTCATATTACACTCTTGTAAAAATCCATTGTATATGTAAAATTGTCACTAGGCCTTTCAAGTCGGCTCAAAATATGATGGAAATCCTCCTTGGTAAATTTGGCTTACCTATAAAGCTCATGTCGACCTAGAAGCTAGAGAAAGTCACTATATATAAAGGAACTGCGACTTCATTATAACATACACAATTTGGACAAGTCTGCAATTTGATGTGAAGTACAGTGCGTAAAGGGAAGATCAAATAGCGAATGAAAGGAGGCGTTAAGGAGTGGGGAGGAGAGGCTATCTAAGGTTCAGTCTTGGGTTGCAATACCTTGCATATACTTAGGAAGGCTGAGACATTCCCGAGGTCTTGATGCAAAAGATTATATATCACAGTTTTGGGTATCAAATCAGAGAAGAAGGATCTGAGGAAGAAACAAGGTGGAGTTAAAGTAGGTCGAGAAAAGGAAGGGTATACCAAGGATATGCAGCAACAAGAAGACCAAAATCTCTGTCTAGAATTGTAGCATTAAGGAGACCAAGATTCTTCCTGTGGATGCCAAGGAGATCAATTTAGTACAATGCAACAAAGGAGGATCGTCGAAGAAGCCAAGAAGATCAAGAAAATGATAGTGACAAGGGTCTTTTTCATGGTCTTGGTACTTACTTGAGCTGGAAAATCTATAAGAATAATTACTTGCGGGTTTTCCTCTCTAAGAGGGAGAGGTTTTGGCCTTGGCTTGAAGAGCCTAAATTTGTGTCTATTGTGTTTTTGATAATTGACTTGGTGGAAGATTTAATAAGCCAATAAAGAGAAGATTTAAGTAAGAGAAGTAAGCTCACAAGTAATTATCAAGCAAATAATTGAATTAAACTATGCCCTACCAAATTCTCAACATGGTATTAGAGTCAAGGTGTTGAAGACAAGAAAGGGCTATTTGGCAAGAAGACATTAAAGTACCAAGAAATCAAGAATCAATTTTCTACAAAGCAATAGTCATAGATCCACATTGACATTAGAGGAAATTTCAGCCTAAAAGTGGCCTCTTAAGGAAAAATAGTAGTTATAATAATGAAATAAGAGTTATGAATTTGAGGGAAAACAAGAAGACTATTTTTTTAATTGTATTTTTTGGCTTATCTCCTTGTAGGTTTACACAAATTTCAAGTGTAGACACTCGTTGGATGCAGAATTAAATTCCACATCCAACGAGTACCCATCATGCATAATTTTGAGAAGACCAACATTGTTGAAAATTGAACATACATTAAAAAGCGTGTTCAGAAGACCAACATTGATGAAAATTGAATATACATTAAAATAGCGTGTTGAACACACTTTTTTAATGTATGTTCAATTTTCATCAATGTTGGTCTTCTCAAAATTATGCATGATGGGTACTCGTTGGATGCAAAACTAAATTCTGCATCCAACAGGTGTATACACTTGAAATTTGAGTAAACCTATAAGGAGATAAGCTAAAGATACAATTAAAAAATTAGTTTTTCTTTTTTTCCCTCCAAAATATTTACATGTATCTCTTTTAAATTTAAAGGATTTTGATTGCTTTACATATTATGACATGAAAATTACGTGAAAATTTCATGGGCACTTTTAAGCTAAAATTTCCTCTAATGAGATTCAATATTCAGTTCGAAAAGATAGTTTTTGGAAAATCCATCTCGAGAAGATCAAGGACTTATACATCAAGAAAGACACCATGTAAAAGCCATCACCATCAACAACTATTTCGTGTTGAAGTCAAATCAGCATTGTTGGAGACATCATCAAGCCACCTTGCTAAAGTCATCATCCTCATCAAGGATCCAAGGTGATCTACCACTCTACACTACTGTTGAAAATAGTCAATCTAAGAGGGAGCTTTCTATCTACATCATCATCAAGAAGGAAGAAGAAGAGAAGCATCTACTCAAGTAAGTATCTTGATGACTTCATATGAATCTATCAAAATATCTTTATGCAAAGAAAACAACAAATTGGTCAGGGTTTTAAACTTTCTTGCATGGAAGAAATGTTGAGATTCAACAAGATGATGAGCTTAGTGAAAAGAGTTGCCTTCACTAAGTGGGCCCGCAGGCTATTTTTGGCACAAGTCTATTTTTATACATGGTGATCATATTTCAGAAGTTGCAGGATGCTATTTGTGGATGGTTGATCAAGTTGGAAATATAGATAAATTCTATTTTTAGAATATTGGACGAAGTCTATTTATAGATCGTCGATCTAAAAATAGAAGTGTCAATTATTATTAGCTCTTAATAATAATCAGACAATAAACATCAACTTATTCTCTTGGAGCACTTAGTTTCAGTGCACAGATTTGGCAAATCAGTGGGCTGAAGGAATTACACAATTCCTAGGGTTTACTGGTGGTTCATGCATGGAGGACTCAGAACTGAAGTGGCAAATTTATGACAGAGTTGGAAGAGTAGTTCATGGAGTTGTATTCAGTTTAACTCAGTTAAACTCAGTTGAGCTAGTTATATCTAGTCTAACTGAATGATACACTAGTGAGAACGGAGTGAATTAATTAGTTAATTAATTCACAAATAATAACTCATTAATAAATTGAACAAAACAAAAGTTAACTACAATGCATGTCAGTTCCAGTGGAGACCCAATGGAGAGATAGGTGAAAGGGCAAGATGGACTATCTGTTGTGACTATAGTGATGCATTGATTGCATCTACATATACATTAGAGTTGCCAATGATAATTACATAGTCAAGGAAAGGGTAATTCAAATTCATTTAGAGCTATTCTTCAGCAGGGATTGCGTAGTGGAGGCAGGCTAGCAGGAGGGCAGAGATCGGTGCATGGATTTGCATATTTCTTCTATGTTAGTGTGTGACGATTGATTGTACTGAGAGCTTGATGTACTAAGATTTGTATGAGATTGTTACATGATCTCCATGATACATAATATATGATAGTTGGGGTTTTCAGCGTCAGGCTTTCCCGTTAAACAACTGTGTTATGTGCGATTGTTTTTATTTATGCTTCACGTGTTTGCAATTAGTTTTCCGCAAAAGATTAACAGTGGAATGATTATGTATTTTCCAAGAAGTTAAATATTGTGAGATCAGGGGAATATGGATGTATGCATGCTTAGCGTATACTAATTTCTACATGGTATCAGAGCAGTGTTAATTCTTGCAGATTGCAATTGTGAAGAATTGCTGAGTTTGTGCTGGTGGACAATTCGAATTTGCTACAGAAAATTCTTGGTGCAGAAGTTGAGTATACATTGAAATGTATTTTAATGAGTTGCGATTGGAGTATGCCCTTGATGGGAGCTCGAATTACATAGCCTGGAAGGATAGGATGGAGGTGGTGTTGGAGGATAATGGACTGAAGGAGTTCATCAATAGCGATGTTCCTAAGCCAGGATCTAGCGATGCTGCATTACTTGACGCATGGCAAAAGAAGATAGCAAAGATAAGAAGAATTCTGTTGGAAGGTGTGAAGGACCATATTGTGTCCAGCCTTCATAGGAAAGCCACTCCATTCTTAATGTGGAAGGCTTTGACAAATTTGTTCCAAAGCAGAAGCGACCATAGGAAGTTGGCGCTTAAAGACAAGCTCAGAAAAATAAAAATGGAGAAGGGCGACAATATTCCAAAATATCTCACGAAGTTTGTTCACTGTAGGGATAAACTGGGAAGTGTGGGGATTACTGTTGATGATGAAAACTTGGTGAGCTTGGCTCTCCTTGGGCTTCCGAAGAGTTGGCATAGCTACGAAGACTTTGTCAATGGATGGGAGAAACTACCGGGATGGGAGCGACTTTGGTTGGATCTTGTTCAGGAGGAGATAAGGCAGGGTACCAGGGATAGCTCTTCATTGAAGAATGAAGATGAAGAGAATTGCGCTTTGGTTGCCAAAGCAAGGAAAGGGAAGGGGAAGAAATTTCCTTCAAAATCTGAAGCTAAAGGCAAGAAGTAGGATTTGTCCAAAGTGAAGTGTTTTCATTGTCACGAACATGGGCATTTTGCCACTAACTGCCCACAGAAGAAGAAGAACAAGAAGGCTGCTGGAGCTGCAGTTGGAGAGGCTTTAACCTCGCAATTTGAACTTGATTTCTCTTTGATTGCATGCTTGGTTTCAAGCTATATGGGATCGGTGTGGTATCTTGATAGTGGTGCGTCTTTCCATATGACGGGAGACAAGGAGTTGTTTAGTGACTTGGAAGAGAAGGACCTCCAGATGCATATAGAGATGGGCGACGATGGTCGATACAGTGCGACTGACATTGGGACCATTACCTTAGAGGGATTTCGGTAATCCATTCTTGTTGAAGGATGTTATGCATGTTCCAGGTCTGAAGAAGAACTTGGTCTCGGTCGCAATGTCAGAAGACAAAGGTTATGATGTTGTTTTTAGTGAGGGAAAATCTTTCCTTCGACATAAAACAACGGGTCAAACCAAGAAGATAGGGGTTCGAATTAAGAATCTCTACAAGCTGGGGGTAGGTGGCTGCGCTGCAATGGTGGGCAAAGTAGAAGAAGTGGCGAGCTGGGATGAGGGAAAATTATGGCATAGGAGATTAGGCCATCTTCACCATGGCACCTTGAAGATTTTGCAACAAATTTCTACTGGACTTCCCAAGGGTACTCTTGCGCAGTTAGATCAGTGCAAGGGATGTACTATGGGTAAGTCTGTGAAGACCACCTTTCATGAGAAGGAGAACTGTGCTTCGGTGATCCTGGAGAGAATTCACAGAGACGTGTGTATACCTTTCTCGGTTGCTTCAACATCAAAACAGAGGTATTATGTTATATTTTTTGATGACTATTCTCGTAGATGATGGATCTTCTTCATGTAGAAGAAGAGCGAAACATTCTCAAAGTTCTATGAGTTTAAAGCATTGGTGGAGAAGGAGTCGAGGAAGCAAGTGAAATCTCTACGAAGCGATAATGGTGGTGAATACATCTCGGGAAAATTCAAAGACTTCTCTAGCGAAGAAGGAATTCAAAGAGAATTCATAGCGCCTCATAACCCACAACAGAATGGGGTCACTGAGAGGAATAACAGAACGATCGTGGGTGCTGCACAAGCTATGCTTGAGAGGGAGCTAGATTTGCATGCAGTGAAGGAACTGCTTATTCCGAAAGATGAGCCTCCGGATGTGGATCAACCACAAGAGGAAGTTCATGGAGTGGAGTCCACTCATGCAGAACCAAACATCAGACAAGGAAGAAAGAGTACCACAGAAGCTGAGAGACTGAAGCTTGATGCGGCATAGAATGTAGGAGTCCCCACATCACAGCGCAGATAGAGACAATCACCTGACCGTTTTACTGGATACATGTCTCTTATGAGCAAGTGTATCGTGGCAGAACCATCTTCTTTGGAAGAAGCAGTGCAGGAGCCCACATGGGTAGATGCCATGGTGTAGGAGTATGACTCCATTTTCAGAAACAGTGCTTGGGATATTGTTCCAAGGCTGGTGGGAAAATCAGTTGTAGGATCAAGATGGATCTACAAGGTAAAGCATGCTACTGATGGGAGCGTCGAGAAGTATAAAGCAAGATTTGTTGCCCGGGGCTTCTCACAGATCGAGGGGATTGATTATGAAGAAACCTTTGCACCTGTCGCACGATATTCTTCCATAAGGACCATCCTTGCTCTCTCAACACATGGGTTGGCACATTCCTCAGATGGATGTGAAGACTGCATTCCTTAATGGGATCATTGAGGAAGGAGTGTACATTGAACAGCCTGAAGGATTTGAGATCTTCAACAACGAGTCGCATGTGTGCAGGCTCAAAAGAGCGTTGTATGGGTTGAAGCAAGCACCACGTGCTTGGTACACTCGGATTGACAGCTATTTCACTGGACTTGGTTTCACCAAGAGTGAGGCGGAGGCAAAACTGTACCAAATTGTGGTGGAGGGTAAGCTTTAATCATTGTTCTTTATGTTGATGATTTAGTACTAAGGGGTGATGAGCAATTGATACACTCATGCAAGGCAGATCTTGCAAAGGAGTTTGAGATGAAGGATTTGGGCTTCCTTCATTATTTCCTTGGATTGGAAATATGGCAGCGGGAAGGTGAACTGTTTGTGTCTCAAGGCAAGTATGCTTGGGAGATACTGGAGAAGTTTCACATGCAAGGCTGCAAGCCTATCGACACTCCTCTTCCAGGAAATTGGAGGAAAGAGGATGCTACATCGGCAGAGGTAGTGGATGCCACTGTTTATTGACAGTTGGTGGGTTCACTCCTGTATTTAGTTAATACAAGACTAGACATATGCTATGCGGTGAACCAACTTTCACAAGCGATGGTTAAGCCTACCAAGCTCTTTTGGAAGGCATAAAAGCATGTCCTAAGATATCTTAGGGGCACATCTAAGTATGGCTTATGGTATAGACAGACGGATGAGGTGAAGTTGCATGGCTTCACGGATGCAGATTGGGCAGGCAGCCCAATAGACAGAAAAAGCACATCAGGAGGGCTTTTTAGTATCGGATCTACGACAGTTTCTTGGTACAGCAGGAAACAAAGATCCATGGCACTCAGTTTAACGAAAGCAGAATACATGGAAGCAAGTCAAGCTGCATATGAGGTTATCTGGATGAGGAAGATCCTGGTTGGTTTGTTCGGTTCACATTTAGATCCCACAGTGATACATTGTGATAATCAGAGTTGCATTAAACTCTCGGTTAATCCTGTGTTTCATGATATGTGTAAGAATATAGATATCCAGTATCAATATATCAAATATTTTGTGTAACGGAAGATCATGTTGCTTTAGTACATTCCTACAAAAGATCAAGATGCAGATATTCTAATGAATGTGCTCACCAGGAGAAAATTCGAATACCATAGAGACATGATCTGGGTGAAGGATAATCCCTTTCTTGTTGAGAGGGAGTGTTGAGATTCAACAAGAAGATCCTAGTGAAAATTAAGCACCTACACTACGATGGAGCCTCAGGCTATTTTTAGGTGGAAGTCTATTTTTAGACATGGTGATCATATTTCGGGGTTGCAGATGCTATTTGTGGATGGTTGATCAAGTTGGAAAATAGATGAAATTTTATTTTGAGAATAGTCAGTTTAAGTTTATTTGTTTATAGACGTTGATCTAAACAAAAGTGTCGATTATTATTAGTTTAATACACCGACAATAAATAACTTATTCTCTTGGAGCACTTAGTTTTGGGTGCAGTGGGCCGCATTTGTATGCGTGGGCTGGGAAGGGAATTACGCAATTCCTAGGGTTTATTGGTGGTTCATGCATGGAGGACTCGGTTAGAATTGAAGTGGAAAAGTTATGATAGAGTTGGAAGAGTAGTTCATGGAGTTGTTATTCAGTTTAACTCAGTTAATGGAGTTAAACTCAGTTGAGCTAGTTGTATCTAGTCTAACCGAATGATACACTAGTGAGAGTGGAGTGAACTAATTAGTTAATTAATTCACAAATAATAACTTCATATTAATCAACGACAATACATTAGTTAACTAATAAAAGAAAGCAACATCTAAAGGGAGACCCATTGGAGAGATAGGTGAAAGGGCAAGATGGACTATCTCTACAGACTATAGTGATGCATTGATTGCATCTACATATACATTGGAGTTGCCAATGATAATTACATAGTCATAGCAATCGCTAATTCATTCGCAGCTATTCTTCGCCATGATTGCGTAGTGGAGGCAAAGCACAGGAGAGTAGAGATGTGCATGGATTTGCAGATTTCTTCTATGTTAGTGTGTGACGATTGATTGTACTAAGAGCTTGATGTACTAAGCTTTGTATGAGATTGTTACATGATATACATGATACATAATATATGATATTTGGGGTTTTCAGCTTCAGGATTTCCCGTTAAAACAATTGTGTTATGTGCGATTGTTTTTATTTATGCTTCACATGTGTGTGCAATTAATTTTCCACAAAATATTAGCAGTGGAATAATTTTGTATTTTGCAAGAAGTTAAATATTGTGAGATCAGGGGAATCTGGATGTATGCATGCTTATTTTATACTAATTTCTACAAGAAAAGAATAAATGAAGTCATGCCAAATACATGAAGGGAGACATAAGAGTCCAAAGGATTGTTATAGAATCCATAAAAGACTCTCTCATTCCCTATGTATCAAAATATAATCTTCAACAGATATATATGACTAATTGGTGGATCAGTTCTCTGTAAGTACTGCAGGGGAAGTAATATCTCTAAGACAAGAACTATTCACGTTGGAGATGTCTAGAGAGGAGGAAATAACTTCATGAAGATTTCTGAAATACAAGATCAATTGCAGAAATTGGGAGAAGAAATGTCTGATAGAGAAATAACTACAGTGGTGCTAAATGCTCTGCTAGAGGGATGGGAAAATTTCACTTAAAGCATTTATGGAAAGAAAGAAGCAACACCATTACTGAATCTATGGTCTCTATGAGAATTAAAAGAGACAAGGTTAAAAGCTAACGTGGATATAGGATCAAATAAAGAGAATCAAGCATATGCTGCCATATTAAGGAGAAAGGGAAGATTCGGTAAGTTTGGTCCTCAAGAAGAAAAGATGAAACATGGATAAGATACAATGCTATGGGTGTAATGAAAGATTGTCCCAAAATCTAATGAGGACAAGAGGAAAAAGGAAGAAGCCCATATCATCAGAAAAATGGAAGAACCAGATTCAAAGAAGCCTAAGAAAGAAGAAGTGAAAGATCTCTATTATAATTAAGATCATCATCCTCTTTAAGAGGTATCTATCAGGTTGTTAGGAAGCATGGTATATTAGATAAATGCATCACTCCAGGATTGACATCATGATTGAAGCATTGAAGAAGGAGCACCCGTTGTAGGAGGATGTTTGTAAAACATATGACATCTATGCTATAAGAGGCTCTTGGGAACCTCACTGAAAAACAACATTTATAGAAAAAAATCATTAAGATAAAGGTTATCATTCAATAATCAATAAGGAAACAAATGCAGACATTTTCTAATGGAGTCCTCTTTGGACTAACTGGTTAGAAAGAAATCAATAGGTTTCCTTGAGAAATTCTAACTTGCATACTTAGGGGATTAGAAATGATGACATATTGATGAAGCACGTCAAGGGAATAAAACTCTTCACTCCAAGGAAATCTGCTACAGGATGACTTAGGTACATATATATTTACGCTGGCACTGGATGATATGTAGACAGATCATATGGTTGCAGGTAGAAGAAATATGATCAAAGAAAGCATGAACTCTTCCGATGCAAAGGTTGTCAATAGACATGTTCCACACGAGATGAAATCAACATAATATGTCCTCATATGGAATATGAGGTGATTATATACTATCAAGGAGCTGCACCTTGGAAGTTCTTGGGAATGAAATAAAATTGTGTGGAAGAGAAAAGAAGAGATTGCGAAAAAGTGCAAACATGAAAAGAGGCAGTCAACATCCAAGGAAGCCAAGAACACTTGACTAGAAAATCTCTTGGGAAGATATGTAGACCCTGATAGAAGTCTGGAAAGGATGGAGACCCTTGAAAATATCTTTAGGAGACGTGTCAATATGTAAAGAAATGATGCTGATGCCTACAAGAATACTTCATGGTGAAAGATCATCACTAAGGTAACTTTTGATTTAAATAATTCATATTTATAATTGAATAACATCTGACGAGCTTATGAAGGGCTACCAAACGGGAGTAGATGACTTCCACAAATTGATAACCACATGGAAAGATGAAAGATCCTTGATAAATATATGGTTCGAAAGAAAGAAGCATAACACGAAGCTAGGCCAGATGATAAGATTGATGGATCACTTTCTGATAGAAGACATGGCTCTTGGATGAAAGTGATGAATGATTTGTGCCCTAAGAAGATATCCCAAAATTGAAGCCTCCTCAATTCATGACATCAATGGAAGGAGTACTTCATGAGCAGCTAGATGTTTTTCGTCATTGCTGCTGTAGGTCCCTGGTTAAGAGGGAGTGACAATTGTGTTTTGCTATCTCATATCATTAGGGGAATTTTGAGGTCTAAAATGGGCCTCCTAAGGAAATTATAAAATAATAGTGGAAAAAATCAAATAAGATTTGATGACATCATCAATTTTTAGAGGGAAAAATGGAAAAACTACTTTTTCAACTCATATTTTCAACTTATCTCCCAAATTTTTTACTCAAATTTCGAGCGGGAGTACTCGTTGGATGCGAAATTTAATTCCCCATCCAAGGAGTACCCATGTTGCATATTTTCGATGGGTCCTACTACACGAAAAATGAGAAATACATAAAAAAACGTGATTACAATCACGTTTTTTTATGTATTTCTCATTTTTCGTGTAGTAGAGTTCATCGAAAGTATGCAACATGGGTACTCCTTGGATGAGGAATTAAATTTTGCATCCAACGAGTACTCCCACTAGAAATTTGAGTAAAAATTTTGGGAGATAAGTTGAAAATACAAGTTGAAAAAATAGTTTTATTATTTCATTATTTTTTAATATTTGTACCTTTTTATTTAAAAAATGGTGAATCATCCCCCATGGTTGACATCGTCATCTTGAATCCTATTGGTTGTTATAAAGTTTATTTTTGTTGTACATTTTTCTTAGGAGGCCCATTTTAGACCTCAAAATTCTCCTAATGGTCATGCACTATACCAAGACTAACATCCGTAAGTCTTAGTGAAGGCCATGAATAAGAATGTAGACACATGGTGAATATATTCTCTCTAGTTGAGAGAGAGAGATAGACACATAATTCTGGAAGACAAAATGTGGGATTGGGTAATTATCTGGCATCCGATACTCTGTTGAGACGTACTAAGGCATTCAATGAAAAGTGTAGTCATGAAAGGATGGATATTCTTTGAGAATTAAGAATAGTCCTATGAGGTCATACTCGGTGAACACCCGCGTGGAGTATGTACCTTGGAGACAATGACGATGGTGTCTATAGTCATTGGTCTCACCAACATTGTAGCTCAAGATCTCGTGGAGAGATAGAGCTGTTAGTCAAGGCCTTGCTATGTGACAATGTTGGATAATATGATTCTATAACAGATGAATTACCAATCAAATTCTTCTTATGAGATTCTTCAGATTGAAAGTGACCATGTACCATTATGAATACCTCCCTAGTTAAGAGGGAGTGTTGGAAAGTGTAACTAGGTTCGGTCTTCATAATGACTAATAATTATGAATTAATGTAATGAAGACAGATAATAAAATTTATTTTGTAAATACTTGCTTCATGGGTTTCATGAGCAATATGTTTTTATTATAGGTCAAAGACTTCTCCTTGATGTCTTTAGGAATTTGTCTGGTCATAAATATAATTTGAGTCATGTATATGGAGTCATATTACACTCTTGTAAAAAGACATTGTATATGTAAAAGTATTCTCCAAAGACCTTGTAACTAGGCCTCTCAAGTCGGCTCAAAGTATGATGGAAATCCTCCTTGGTAAAGCCGGCTCAAAGTATGATGGAAATCCTCCTTGGTAAAGCCGGCTTACCTACAAAGCTCATGTTGGCCTAGAAGCTAGAGACAGTCACTATATATAAAGGAACTACGGCCTCATTATATCATACATAATTCGGACAAGTCTGCAATTTGATGCGAAGTACAGTGCGGAAAGGGAAGATCAAATAGCGAAGGAAAGGAGGCCTTAAGGAGTGCGAAGGAGAGGCTATCTAAGGTTCGGTCTTGGGTTGCAATACCTCGCATACTCAGGAAGGTCGAGACATTCCTGAGGTCTTGATGCAGAAGATTGTATATCACAGTTTTGGGTATCAAATCAGAGAAGAAGGATTCGAGGAAGGAACGAGGTGGAGCTAAAGTAGGCCGAGAAAAGGAAGGTTAAGCCGAGGATAGGAGACCGAGATCTCTTGGGCTGCAACAACAAGGAGACTTCTTTGTCTTGGGTTGGAACAACAAGAAGACTGGAATCTCAGTCTAGAATTGCAGCATCAAGAAGATCGAGATTCTTCCTGTGGATGCCAAGGAGATCAGTGCAGTTCAGTGCAGCAAAGGAGGATCAAAAAAGAAGAGGCCAAGAAGATCAAGTAAATGATAGTGACAAGGGTCTTGGAGGAATACTTGTGTCAAGGGTCTTTGTCATGGCCTTGGTACTTGTCAATTGAAATCTATAAGAAGAATTACTTGCGGGTTTTCCTCTCCAAGAGGGAGAGGTTTTGGGCTTGGCTTGAAGAGCCTAAATTTGTTTCTTTTGTGTTTTTGGTAATTGACTTGATGAAAGATCTAATAAGCTAATAAAGAGAAGACTTAAGTAGGAGAAGTAAGCTCACAAGTAATTATCAAGCAGAGAATTGAATTAAACTATGCCCTACCAAATTCTCAATCCCAATGCATTCTCTCTACTTCTTTATGTCGATCTTCTTTTCTTTGCATCAGATCACATTCAACATTGAGAAACTCGGTTCCTAACCTTAACATGCTTCTTCATGCTCCTCTAGGCTCAGTCTCCCATGGGATCCCTTTGACCCTTCCTTTAGACCAAGTCTTTGGACCTTATCTTGCTGTGGAGATTCTTCTTTGAATATTGTATGGTCACCCTTATTTCATGCTGTATAGAGGACTTGCTTCCACTGAGGTAACCCTTCGAACTATCTGAAGAATATGAGACAGATATATATGCTTCCAATAACGGTACTTGACTTCGCCGAGATGGCTTCTATTCTCACACTTGTTTACGCATGAATTGCAGCCTTCTCCTTCACACTTGATTATAGTACTTCACTAAGATTCTCGTGGCCCAAACAAATAGTTACTATTATAGATATATGTTTCCTCTTAACTTCGTTTACTTTCGCTGTCTTGACACTTCTCCTCATTGTAATGTTTCTTATTCTTGTACCCAAGACCACAGACCTTTCCATGCATTGAAATCTCAGACTTGATCCGAACTTAATGATACAATAATGTTAAATTGGACAACTAGGTCCAAACTCCATGTTGTGATGCTCAGATGAAGACACTAATATTTTTGTTGGGTTCCTCTTTCGAAGAGGTGCAAGATTGATCTAAATATCATCTTGATCTGATGAGCAGAACATTTATTTTGAATACTTTCAAAATATGTGCAGGTCGGCCTTAAGCTTTTACACCCCTAGCAAATGTGTCACACACCCTCAGTGATTGATATAAATAGAGTCAACGTTGGAGGACATTTCACTCATGTCCTCATTACACATATTTCTCTCTCCACTTCTGATTGGTTCGAGCTCCAAGGAGGCAAATCTGCGGTTCACACGTGGGAGAAGGATGAAGACTGTTTCAGCTGCAGCTAGGGTTTTCACCACAGGTTTGACCAATGTTGACTTTGGTCAACACATGGTCAAAAGGAGCTGAATTTTGGCATAGACTTTGTGTTAAACACCATGTTGAAGCACACACATGGTGTATGAGGAGAATAAAGACACACACAAAAGAAACTCAACACAATGAAGGATAAGCGTGAGGCTTTCTTATTTTCCATTATACAAAGATGTACATTTATAATACAATGGTGTGACTCTTGGTTTCACATTCCAAGGTCACTTGGACTCCATTGTGACTTTTCATATTCCACACCTACCCATGTAGGATTAGGTGTTCCAACATCCCCCCTTAATCCGAAGGGGTATGTGTGAGTCCAAGAAAAGAGTTGTAATGCAAATCTGCAAAGTATACATGGCAGCACTTGGGCTGAATCAACTCTCTGAAATGTTGGAAAAAAGAGGTGGTTTTAGGATGACCACAAACACTGGAACGCAAAACTTGTTGCAGTTCCCGGAACTCTTCCAAAACTGGCAAGAAGCTAAAGGCTTCTGCTAGAGGAATTGTCCCTCATATAAAAGGGAGACCTTCAACCTAAAAGAAGGGAGGTCTACTACCTGTGGTGGTTTTAGGTTGTCCACCAACCAAAGATGATGGTTTTAGGTTATCCACCAACCGAAAATGATGGTTTTAGGTTATCCACCAACCAAAGATGATGGTTTTAGGTTATCCATCAACCGAAGGTATGCTCATGGGCATCCGTATCTCTGGCTACATCTCTGAATCCGGAATGACGAATTGTGGCTCAGGCTCGCTTGAACTGCTGGCTACAACTCTGAACATGGAATGAGAGATTGTGGCTCAGGCTCGCTTGATCTGTCGTCGAAGCTTGTACATGACCACCATTTTCCCCCCTGTCAGGGACAAGGTGAGATGATGGCGAAAACTCAACTGCAAGTTTGTTCAATATCCGTGAACAAGTTCTAACATGTGACGTAAACATCTTCTTGGCTGCTGATGCCCATTGCCAGGAAGCGATCCATCCAAGATGAATCTTGGTTCTTGCAGGAGGCTTGTGTCTGAAGCATCTGTCTGAAGAGTGGGTGTGCCGACCACAGTGCTTGCATGGATGAAGATCAAAACAATGATCTTTCATATGGCCAACTCGATCATAGTGTGGCATTTTACAATCTGTTGTGGAAGTGGAACAGGATCTGGAACAACTACAGGTGAATTGTCATATAGGAATCCGACACTTTGAAATCTGATGGGCTTTGTGTAGTCTGGAATATGAAAGGAAACATCCTTGTCATATCCAAGACCAGTTCGGTGCTTGTTGTGGACACATGTACATTTGCTCTAGTACAAGGAACTGAATGTGGATCAACTGAAACTTTGCTGACCTGCTGCTGATGGGAATCTTTCACAATATTCTGAACAAAAACAGGTTCAGAATGGTGACTCTTTTGGTGAATTTCATCTTGTTGGAGCTGAGATTCAAACTGCAAAAACTCAATCTTTTCATGTGCATATAGCAAACAACTTTGAATTTTACAAAGAGGCATTCTTGCTCATTTTTATCTTGTCATCAACATTGGAATGAATGGGCTATTCAACAACTCTAATGCCTCATTGATTTTGGCCATTTTCAACAATTTAGGCTCAAAAATGAATGAAAGGGTGTCGGCTTCAACCGAAAATGCACCCGTTTACAATGTGATTCAACAACAAATACAAATGACTCCAAAGAATTTTGAAAGCACAAAATCTGCTCCTCAAATGATGGAGGGCAATCAACAATGACTTATATCAACAATTCAAGTACTGATTCCAACTATGAATGAAGAGGCAAATTCCACTCAAAATACAATGTTTCTGCAAAATATTTGTAAATGTGTAGCTGAAAACACTTGTGCAAGAATCTTTTTATGGCAGCTGAACTTTCTTCTTCAAATGACTGTTTTAAAAATGATGGCAAACTAGTCTTCAAATGTAAAAATCTTCAAAAAATCACTCTTCAAATCAATGCCACAAATCACAATGTCAAATCTTCAAATTTCTCTATATGTTCACTTCATTTTCTGATATGTCATTTTCTCTTCATTTCTGCTGTTCAAATTTTCTCTCTTTCCTCTTTCTCTGCTGTTTATTTATTTATTATTATTTATTATTATTATTATTATTATTTTTAATTAAAAAAAAATTGGGAATAATTAAAAATAAAAGGGAATGGGATTAATTAAAAAGGGATGGGGGTAATTAAAAAAATGAAGAGGGAAATTTATATGAGAGTGGGGAGGGAATATTAAAAGGAGGATATATAAGATATGGGAAAAGGGAATATAATAAGAATGGAAAGGAGTTTAATAAATTAAGAAAGGGATAGGGGTTATAAAAAGGGTTATTAATTTATTGAAATGGGAACGGAGGGAATTAAAATGGAAAGGGATATTACATAGATTAAAATTTAATAAATCAAATTTTAAAAAAAGGGCGGTAGTATAAGATGGAGGGGGCGTATTGTATGGTGTGGAGTGGCGTTTTTAATTAAAAAGGCGCGTTAAACAGTGAGGTGAGGAGCTCGCGTTGGACAGGGGGCAAGGGAATCGTTGTGTGGGCGTGAGAGCAGGAGAGTGTTGCAGAGCGAGAGGGGTCGGGCGGGAGCTTTATGTGCGTGGAACGGAGTGGAGCAGGGCCGAAAGGTCGGGTTAGAATGTGAGGAACGGGGTGTTGGATCGTTGTAGGGGAAAGGGCGGCCGAGTGAGTGTGCAGGCCGCAGGGTTGAGTGGTGCGCAGAGAATGTAGAGGGAGTGCGACCGTGTAGGCAGGGAGGGCGCGTAGGAGAGTGAGGGAGCGGATAGTTGGGTAGTTGAGTGCAGAGTTGTTTGCGTAGGCAAAGGGTTCGAGTGTAAGGAAGAGGGCGGAGGTTTTTTTTTTTTTTTTTTTAAATGAAAGGGAGTAGCGTATTGCAGAGAGGAGGGGCAGCGTGGAGCGATAAGGAGTTTGGTAGATAGGGAGCGTTTGAGTGGAGAAGCGCAGAGAGGGAGTGTTTGACTGTTGTTTGCAAGGGGAATGGGGAAAGGCCGTAGGCCAAGAGTGCAGTGTTGCAGATTTTTTTTTTTAATTTTTTAATTTTTAATTTTTAATTTTATTTTTATGTAACAGCAGAGAGGAGGGCTGGAACCCTTGAAGAATGTTGCAGAGAAAGCAGTAAAATTGAGACTTTAAAATAGGTATACTGCAGGTACAAACTTCAGAAATTTCTCAGAGAATGCAGAGCAATTTTTAAACAGTAAAATTCAGCAGCAGATTGTAGAGATGAAGAAATTTTCAGTAGAAAAAATAAGATTTCTTTCAGTGCAAACTTAGAAATCTCTCAGTAGCCCAACAGCAGAGAAATGCAGTCCAGAAGCTCAGAGATTTTCCAGTGAAAACTCAGACTTCTTTTCCATTAAAAACCAGAAACTTCTTCTTCAGAAACCCAATTTAAAACACTATTCCAGCAGCTCTTTAAAAGAAAGAAAGTGCAGAGAAAAATTAGAATGAAAACCTTCAGATGGGCACAACTGCTTTTCTTCAAAAACACTGCTGCTCTTCTTCAAAACAAATTCTGAATGCTGCTCTTTCTTCTGAATGCTGCTCCTTCTCCAAAACACCTTTGAATGGCAGCAAAAACACTGCTGCAAAAACTCTCTAAATGCTGCTCCTTCTCCAAAACACCTTTGAATGGCAGCAAAAACACTGCTGCAAAAACTCTCTAAATGCTGCAAAAATGCAGATATGCACATGCCATAAACACAAATGGCTCACTCAAATTGGAGCAGGGCCAGCAATCGCCCGCTCTGATACCATGTTAAACACCATGTTGAAGCACACACATGGTGTATGAGGAGAATAAACACACACACACAAGAAACTCAACACAATGAAGGATAAGCATGAGGCTTTCTTATTTTCCATTATACAAAGATGTACATTTATAATACAATGGTGTGAATCTTGGTTTCACATTCCAAGGTCACTTGGACTCCATTGTGACTTTTCATATTCCACACCTACCCATGTAGGATTAGGTGTTCCAACACTTTGATTGATGCAGTTCGTACATTTTGGCACACGAATCGAGGTCAAAGGTTGACTGTAGTCTGTGCTGCGTTGACTTTTACTTGCTGTTGTTCTACATTGACTTTTCTAAGGTTGACTTTGAGTTGACCTTTTGATTGTTTTGAGGGTTGTTGTGACACATGCTGGGCTGGCTAACCAAGGAGACTTTGCTGGTTGAAGCATCTTGCTGATCGCCGTAACGCACCAACAAATATATATTATCCTGGCTTGTCTTTTGTTGATCCACTGGTATGTTCTATCAGCATTTTACTTAATAATGTATGTGATCGCTATCTAGTATTGAAGAGAAATGAAAGTTGCATCAAGCATAGAACATCTACATAAATTTACATGGTATCGGAGGTGAGGTGAAGACAAAGCCCTAACTTGTAGCAATCACCAAAGAAGAGGATGGGTTCCTCAAACTACAATGGCTTTAAGGCTGATGACAAATTGTCTCGGAAGGATGACTTCCATGCTTGGAAGATGACATTGGATCTTATGTTGGAAGACCAAGATGTCATGGACTATGTGCAGGGTAAAATCCAAGAGCTTCCATCCACTGCAACTACTGCCGCCAAGACAAAGTATAAGAAGGGGGAGATCAAAGCAAAGCTAATGATCAGGGACTCAATTCACAAGAGTCTGGTTGCCTACATCTCTGAGCCGGGTACATCAAAAGAGATGTATGATAAGTTGGTCAACATGTTCAAGGCCAATAATGCAAATCAAGTACTATTCTTCAAGAATCAATTGAAGAATCTGAAGAAAGGCAAGGATGAGTCTGTTCAATCATACTTTCTAAAGCTGGCTGAGATCAGGAACAATCTACTGGCTATTGGGGAGACAATAGTTGATCGAGAGATGGTATTCACCACACTTGGAGGGCTCCCATCTGAATGGCATGTGTTCAATGCTACCATTCTAAATAATAATGTGATACCTGACTTTGACGAAGTACTATCGAGATGCGTACAAGAAGAGACAAGAATGAAGGAGTATGGAAATGAAGGAAATGCTGCCTACGCTACTCATTCTAGAAAGAAGAACTTTGGTGGTCCAAAGAACAAAGGAAGAGCAGGGGCCCAAGGAAATGAGGGCAAATATTTCACTTGTCATAGGCCAGGTCACTATGCTAGAGAATTTCCTTTCAAGAAGGATTCTCCTGATGATGATGAAAACAACAACAACCGGAGGAATGGAAATCAAAGGAACAACAGGTTCAAGGGAAAGAGGAAGGCTCCGTCCGGCGGAGATGATCAACCTTTCGAAAGGTCAAGAAACTCCAGGTACGAGGAATCAAATGTTGTTGATAAAAGAAATGAATACATTCTTGTATCTGCCCTCTTTGTTGCATCTCCACCCGACACTATGGATGTCTGGTTGATAGATAGTGGTACCTCAAGGCACATCACTGGGTTCAAGGAAGCACTCTCTGATATGGTTGAGAAGGATACTAATCTGGAAATTATCCTTGGAGATAATGCCACATATCTCGTGAAAGGGACAGAGACTGTGACCCTCCACTTGTCTCAAGGTCAAGTCCTCCACTTGTAGGATGTACTCTATGTACATAATTTGAAGAAGAACCTTGTGTCTATATTGGCCATTGATCCAGGTGGATATTGGTGGTCACCCGCCTGTTCCACTTGGGGCCCCACCATTGTCTCTTTCAGTTTTTCAGTTTCGGCACAACTTACTATTTTTAGCAGTTTTTTCGGGTCCTAAACTTCCAGAGCCGTTTTGATGCCCTAAACGATGTTTTTTGGGAAAACCGAGAGCAACATCAGTCCATGGGGTCCACTGATCAATGTTGCTCACTCAAAAGTTTTAGTCCTCAGATAGATATTTCTAACGAGGTATGGTTCGCGTCAAATGGAGATCGTATGCCAAAGTTACGTCCCTGGGAAGTTGAAACACCAATTTACCCAAACGGGGCCCATAGTTTTGGTGCTTCATCTCCTAGGGTTAGGGTTTTGGATGTTTAGGGTTTTCCATTGTTTCTAAATAATAAATAGGCCCTCGAGCCTCATTGTAACTCAGTTCAGAGGCCTGTGGGAGCTTGATCGTGTTGGTACAGAAGAAGGATGGGACGTGGAGACTTTGTATTGACTATCGGGCGTTGAACAAGATCACTGTCCGGAATAGGTACCCAATCCCACGGATTGATGACCTTCTGGACCAACTCAAAGGTGCAAAATATTTCAGCAAGATTGACCTGAAGTCTGGGTATCACCAGGTACCAATTGAACCCTCCGATGTGTGGAAGATTGCCTTCAAAGCCAAGGAAGGCCTTTTTGAATGGCTGGTCATGCCTTTCGGGTTGACGAATGCTCCCGCAACCTTCATGAGGATGATGGACGACATCTTGCACCCATTCACCAACTCATTCGTAGTGGTGTACTTGGATGACATTCTGATCTTCAGCAAGACTTGGGAAGAGCACCTTCATCACATCCGACAAGTCCTCTAAACACTGCGGCAACACAAGTTGTGTGCCAATTTGGAGAAGTGCACGTTTGGCATGACCCAGGTTCAATATCTGGGATACATTATTGATGAAAGGGGGGTGCATGTGGATCCAGCCAAGATCCAAGTCATTCGGGATTGGCCAGCCCCAACCACTATAACAGAGCTTCGCATCTTTCTGGGTCTTGCTAATTTCTACCGTAGATTCGTGTTGGGATTCTCTCATATCACTTGGCCCTTTAGTCAAGTCACCAAGGGAGGAGCGAGAGAAAAATTCTTTTGGTCGGAACCTCAACAGAAGGCATTCACATAATTGAAAAATCACCTCTGTTCTGCCCCAGTGCTCACATTACCAGACTTGCAACAGCCATTTGAGATCGAGACAGATGCCTCTGACTATGCTATTGGGGCAGTTCTTACTCAACAGGGACATCTAGTGGCATATCACAGTGAGACATTGTTTGACACAGTTCGCAAGTATCCCACTTATGACAAAGAAATGTATTCCATTGTGCAAGCTTGTCGACAATGGAAGCATTACATTTTGGGGAAGGAAACAATCATCCACACAGACCACCGGCCCCTGCAGTTCATACAGACACAAGGGAAGTTGCAGAATGATCGCCATCAGAAGTGGTCCACATATCTGCAACAATTTCATTTAAACATCAAGTACAAGAAGGGTAGCACCAATAATGTTGCAGACTGCCTCAGCCGACCACCGATCGTGGCGCTCACCACCGTGCTCAACTCTTGTGGGCACGAGACTTCTGATTGGCCGCTTCTCTATGAGAGTGACCCAGAATTCGGCCACACTTACAAGGCACTCTTGGGGGGCACGCCAGTTCCAAATTTTCACCTCCAAGATGCACTTTTATGTCACCTGGGACACCTTTGTGTTCCTTCAAGCGAGCGTGCCAAGATGATATGGGAAGCACACTACAGTCGAGTCGCTGGGCATTTCGGGGTCGAGAAAACAGTAGCAATACTACAGAAGTATTTCTATTGGTCGAACCTTTGAAAGGATGTCAAGAAGCACATCAGATCCTGCACTGCTTGTGCCATTGCCAAACCGACCATCAAGAAGCAAGGCCTATATACTCCACTACCTACCCCTAGTCGACCTTGGGAATCCATCTCCATGGATTACATGTCGGGCCTACCTTCTACTAAGAATGGAAATGACTGTGTTTTCGTGGTCGTTGACAAATTCTCGAAGATGGCCATTATGGCGGCCTGTAAGAAGAATATCACAGCAGAAGCCACTGCTAAACTCTTCTTTGAACGAGTGTGGGTGCACTTTGGGATCCCACGGTCTATCATATCAGATCGAGATAGCAGGTTCCTCAGCACATTTTGGTCCAGCCTCTGGTCGATGTTGGATACCAAGCTCACCAAGTCCACAGCTTTCCATCCCCAAACAGATGGCCAGACAGAGGTCGTCAACAGAATGATTGTACACATTCTGCACATGTACAATTCAAATCATCCATGCACATGGGACGAGAGCCTCCCTTATGTACAACATAGTTATAACCAGGCTCTCCATAGCTCAATCGGTCACAGCCCCTTTCAGGTGGGCTTGGGATTCCAACCACTATGTCCCATTGACGTAGCCATGCCATTTGCGGTTACTCAGGTCGATTCGGATCATGACCAGTCTGAAGTTGACAAAGAAAATAACTTCATCGAGCACATTCAACACATCCGCCAACAGGTTCATGACATATTGGATAGAGTCAATGCTAAGTACAAGCAACGCCATGATCAACATCGGGTGCCACACAACTTCCAGGTGGGCGACAAAGTGTGGCTACATTTGCAGAAGCAGCGCCTCACTGGACCCCACCGCAAGCTTCGCCTGCTCTGATACGGGTCGTACACCATCACCAAGGCTATAGGGAACAATTCCTTCGAGCTCAGTATTCCACCATTCCTTGGTTTGCACCCAGTATTCAATGTGGATCACCTTCTTCCTTATTTCCCACCTCTATTGGACTCCTCTGACATTGCAGGACAACTCACACCAACAGAGTTAAACCCAGACTGCATGGAACAGGCCACCATAGATTGTATCATGGACATGCATATCAAGAACACTCGCTAACAAAAAATCCAACTGTATCGGGTTGTCAAAGCTGGCCAACCCCTGCACCAAGGAAAGTGGTTCACCAGGGACCAATTTCAGCATAAGTTTCCTCATCTCATGGAGGAACTTAACGCAATGGGGACCATTGCTTCCTAAGGGGGGAGGAATGATCTAGGTGGATATTGGTGGTCACCCGCCTGTTCCACTTGGGGCCCCACCATTGTCTCTTTCAATTTTTCAGTTTCGACACAACTTACTATTTTTAGCAGTTTTTCAGGTCCTAAACTTCTGGAGTTGTTTTGAGGCCCTAAACGACGTTTTTTGGGAAAACCAGGAACAACATGGGTCCATGGACCGATGTTGCTCACTCAAAATTTGTAGTCTTCAGATAGATCTTTCTAACGAGGTACGGTTCGTGTCAAACAGAGATCGTATGCCAAAGTTACGTCTCCGGGAAGTTGAAACACCAATTTACCCAAACGGGGCCCATAGTTTTGACGCTTCATATCCTAGGGTTAGGGTTTTGGATTTTTAGGGTTTTCCATTGTTTCTAAATAATAAATTGGCCCTCGAGCGTCATTGTAACTCAGTTCAGAGGCCTATAGCCACCACATCTCTTCTCAGAGATAGCTACCAGCGCCCTAGCTAGTTTATTTCCATTCTGTCTGTAAGTAAATTTCAGTTCTTTGATATTAATGAAATGAAGTGTTATTTACGCTACATATTTGTATTTATGGTTATATGTTTATTCTATTTCGTTCCTGCATAAATATGGATCAGCCATGGAAGACAAAGGTTTCAATGTGGCATTCACTGATGGAAAGGTGCGCATGTGGAAGAAGAGCTTCAAGGAAGCTATCACGTTTGGGTCTAGAATTGATACACTCTACCATGTTGGAGGAAGTCCACTGGGAGCAATAACATGAGATGCTATCCGACAGACCGATAATGGCACTGAATATGAGACGAATGAATTCAAGAACTGTTTCAAAGAAGCTGACATTAAGAGGGAGACCAAAACTGTATATACTCCTGAGCAGAATGGCGTTGCTGAACGAAAGAACAAGACCATTGTGGAAGTTGCCCATGCAATGCTATGTGACCAGGTTCTACCAAAGTTTCTGTGGGGAGAAGCTGCGAACATGGCTGTGTACATACACAATCGATGCCCACATTCTGCCTTGGACTCCAAAAATCTCGAAGAAGTTGTCACTGGAAAGAAACCTGACATCTCACATTTTAGAGTTTTTGGATGTCCTGTTTATTTTCACGTGCTGAAAGAGAAGAGGAGCAAGATGAATGCTTCTGGGAAGAAGGGAAGGTTTGTGGGCTACAACGAAACTTCGGAGGCCTATAGAGTCTATGTGCTTGGTCAAAGGGAAGTGGAGATATGCCACGATGTCACTTTTGACGAAGATGCCTCCCTGAGGAAAGTAGTCAATCTTCCGAGATCTAAGGAAGATCATGAAGCAAGGCCTGGAAATCAAGAAGAACTGAAGGATGAGACAATGCCTGATGCTGAAGGACCGATGGACCCGATTGATCCACCTCCTTCATTGGGGAAGAGACCATCATGGCTCAGGGACACTCTCAAGGATGTCGAGGGACATATGGCCCCAAGGGGGACATTCCGTGAAAGCAAGAAGTTGAGTAGATACCAAGGGTATCTAGCAGCCATGAGTACTATTGCATAATCTGAAGCTCCGGATCTTTTGAAGAAGTCGTAAAGCATCAAGTTTGAAGGATGCCTATGCACGAAGAGTATGAGTCCATTATGAAGAATGATGTCTGGGATGTGGTTCCAAGACCAAAGGACAAAGCAGTTGTCACCTCGAAATGGCTCTACAAGATGAAGCATGGATCTGATGGAAGTGCTGAAAAGTTCAAGGCAAGATTCGTTGCCCGTGGATTCTCTCAAAAGGAAGGCATAGATTACGATGACATATTTGCACCTATGGCCTGATATACCACCATTCGATCTATTATAGCCCTTGCTACTATGCAAGGATGGAGTCTTCATCAGATGGATGTGAAGACTGCATTTCTGCATGGTGCGATAAATGAAGAGGTATATGTGGAGCAACCTCTGGGGTTCGAAGTCCAGGATCGGGACACCCATGTCTGCAGGTTGAAGAAGGCCCTCTATGGGCTGAAGAAAGCACCTAGAGCTTGGTATGAGAGGATAGATAGCTAATTGATGAAGTTGGGTTTCACTCAAAGTAATGCTGATCCGAACCTTTAATTCAAGGTTTTTAAGGGAAAGCCTCTCATCCTGGTGTTGTATGTGGATGACCTCTTCTTGACAGGTGTTGACCCTCTCATTCTTCAGTGCAAGAGGGAGCTCATTGCTGAGTTCGAAATGAAGGACCTAGGACTGATGCACTACTTCCTAGGCCTGGAGGTCTGGTAGAGACCTGGCGAGATTTTCCTTTCTCAAGGAAAATACATTGTGAAGCTTCTGGAAAGATTTAGTATGGTGGATTGCAAGTCCGTGTCAACACCGATGGAGCTCAACTTTAAGAAGTTGAGTGTCTTAACTCGTTGGGCAAGTATTGGAAAATCCTAGGCTGAGCATCGGGCCAACTCGTAGGGGCCCTAATGTTCTTAGTGAACACCTGTCCGGACATAGGTTGTGCAGTGAACACTTTGAGTCAACACATGGTTGATCATAACATTCACTGGGTTGGTGCCATGAAACTCTTGAGATATCTCTGAGGCACGATAGACCATGGGCTGAGATACACTGCCGGGAGTATGACACTCCATGGATATACTGATGTCGATTGGGCTGGCAGTGTGGTGGATCGCAAGAGCACATTTGGATGCTACTTCGGGCAGGAAACTGAAGTCGGTAGCCTTGAGCACCGCTGAGGCCGAATACATTGTAACATGTATGGCCTGTTGTGAAGTCACTTGGTTGCGAAAGCTCTTCAGTGAGCTGTTCGAGCATGTGCTAGATGCCACCGTTATCCTTTTTGATAACTAGAGGGGGATTCGTTTGTCATAGAATCCCGTGTTCCACGAATGATCCAAGCATGTTGATGGCTGGTACCACTTTATCCAGGATATGGTACAGTGAGGCGCCGTAAGGCTCAATCATATAGGAACTGATGAGCGGGTCGCGGATATTCTCACAATGCCATTTGGGAAGGTCATGTTCCTAACCTTCCGTGAGAATCTTGGTATCGTGGAACAACCCTATTCTGAGGGTCCTGTTGGACGATGAGCTTTGGGAGCTCTGGGGGGCTTTGGGGATAGCTTCTCGGAGCTATAAGCAACCACAGGGCTAGGCTTGCCGAACCTTGTTGGTGTGTTTGGGCCCCACTGTTATGATGATTGAGTTGGTTCACCTCTCATGATCTGTGCCCTGTATGCATCCTACCCATTTGAGTTCCGGACTCATGGGAAGTACCTCTCATTTGGCCAATGAGGTGGGAAAAGCTAGAGACTAGTAGCAAAGACTGATGGATGCATCAGAGATTGCCGTACTCTCTATCTAGGATGACACGTGTCCAACCACTTGATCTGGGATCAAGTCTAGTGAGGTTTCGGACCTCCTACTGACTTCGGGTCAAATAAACCAACCTCGGGTTGGTATGTGACTCTTTGAGTCCATGTGAGGTTTCGGACCTCCAATTGACGTCGGGTTAGGTAAACCAACTTCAGGTTGGTATGAGACTCTTTGTGAGTCCTATAGAGGTTTCGGACCTCTGGGTTGAATCTGTCAGTCGGGAACGATGTCTTTGTGACTGACCCACTTCTGTTCCGAAATAAAGAGGCCAGCAAAGCAAGTTACAGCGGGATGACGCACGATGTTTGATTGCATAGGTGGATGGAGTTCTCCCTAGTTGAGAGGGAGTGTTAAAATTGGACAACTAGGTCCAAACTCCATGTTGTGATGCTCAGATGAAGACACCAATATTTTTATTGGGTTCCTCTTTCGGAGAGGTGCAAGATTGATCTAAAGATCATCTTGATCCGATGAGAAGAACATTTATTTTGAATTTATTTTTAATACTTTCAAAATATGTGCAAGTCGGCCTTAAGGTTTTACACCCCCAACAAATGTGTCACACACCCTCAGTGATTGATATAAATAGAGTCAACGTTGGAGGACATTTCACTCATCTCCTCATCACACATATTTCTTTCTCCACTTCTGATTGGTTCGAGCTCCAAGGAGGCAAATCTGCGGTTCACACATGGGAGAAGGACGAAGACAGTTTTAGCTGCAGCTAGGGTTTCTACCGCAGGTTTGACCAGTGTTGAATTTGGTCAACACATGGTCAAAAGGAGCTGAATTTTGGCATAGACTTCGATTTATGCATTCTGTACATTTTGGCACAAGAACCGAGGTCAAAGGTTGATCGAAGACCGAGTTGCGTTGACTTTTACTTGCTGTTGTTATGCGTTGACTTTTCTGGGGTTGACTTTGAGTTGACTGTTTGATTGTTTTGAGTGTTGTCGTGACACATTCTGGGCTGGCTGACCAAGGAGAGTTTGCTGGTTGAAGCATCCTGCTGATCGCCGTAATGCACCAACAAATATATATTTTTCTGGCTTGTCTTCCTTGCCGATCCACCTGCATGTTCTATCAACATTTTACTTAATAATTTATGTGATCGCTGTCTAGTATTGAAGAGAAAGTAAAGTTGCATCAAGCATAGAACATCTACATAAATTTACAAATAACGAGGCTGCATTCCTATATATAGGGAGTTTCTCATCACCCTAGGCCGACATGATCATCTACTTGTGAGACGAATTTACAAGGAGTGTCTTCCAACGTTTTCTAAGCCGACTTCAAGGAGAATTATGACAAGGTCTTGAGGCATTCTTTTTACATCAATAGTTGTCCTTTGCAAGTGTAACGACACTTCATAGACATGACTCCAAATTATGCATTTATGACAAGATGAAAAACCCCTAAATAAATCAAGAAGAATCCTTTTGAACTATAATAAAAAATCCTTGTTCATGAAACCCATGATGCAGGTATTACAAATACATTTTATTATCTTTGTCTTTTTCATTACAAAAATTCATAATTACAAGTCATTATGAAGACCAAACCTAGTTACACTTTCTAACACTCCCTCTTAACTAGGGAGGTATTCATAATGGTACATGGTCACTTTTAATATGAAGAATCTCATAAGAAGAATTCAATTGGTAATCCATCTGTTATAGCATCATATTAACCAACATTGTTACAATGCAAGGCCTTGAATAAAAACTCCATCTCTACATGAGACCATGAGCTACAATATTGGTGAGACCAATGATTATAGACACCTTCATAATTGTTTCCAAGGTACATACTCCACCCGGGTGTTCACTGAGTTTGACCTCCTAGGACTATTCTTGTTGGGATAGATAATCCTCAAAGAATATTCATCCTTCCATGACTACTCTTAGATGCCATAATAGATCCCCCCAAAAGAGTATCGGATGCCAGATGATTACCCAATCCTACATTCTGTCTTCCAGGTGAAGACGAGAATGATGTGTCTATCTCTCCCTCTCAATTAAGGAGAACATATTTCACAAAGGAATGTAACTAAGCTTCCCTCTTGGCTTAGGAATTACCTAGTTTCTTCCAAGTAAGAAACTTATTTCCAGGCTCCCTCTCAACCAGGGACATGTGACAACAATGGTGAGGCACCCAACTGCTCATGAATAACTCCTTCATTCGATGTCATGAATTTCTTCATTGTTTAGGAGACTTCATCTTTGGGATCTATTCATTAGGGTACAGATCATCCATTTCTTTCACCCAAGAATCATGCCTTATATCATAAAGTGATCCATCAATATTCTCATCTGGTCTAGCTTCATGCCATGCTGCTTTCTTTGAACCATGTTTCTCCCAAGGATATTTCATCCTGTCATATGGTTATCAATTTGTGGAAGACATATACTTCCCTTTGGCAGCCCTGCATAAGCTCATAAGGTATTAGTCAATTATAAATATGAACTTTAAATGAAAAGTTACCTTAGCGATGATCTTTCACCATGAAATCTTTTATAGGCATCGACATCCTTTGATTACATATTGAAACATTTCCTTGTAAAGATATGTTTTGTCAAGGGTCTCCATATTTTCCAGACTTCTATCAGAGTGTACATATCTTCCTAGGATATATTATAATAAAGTCTTCTTGGCTTCCTTGGACGTTGACTGCTTCTTTCAATGGTTGTACTTCCCATGATCTCTTCGTTTTTCTTTTTCCACACAGTTTTATTTTATTCCCAGGAACTTCCATTGTGCAGTTCCTTGATAATGTACAATAATATCATATTCCATATGAGGACATATTATGTTGATTTAATCTAGTGTAGATCATGCCTTTTTGGAAACCTATGCATTAGAAGGGTTTCTGCTTTCTATTTTGATCATACTTCTAAAGATAAATGTATACTACCTGCAACCACATGACATGAATTCATAACATCCAGTGTCAACATATATATACATGTACCTCATTTTTTATTTTTTCTTTTGAGTCATCCTCCAACAGGTTTCCTTAGAATCAAAGAGTTTCATTCTATTGACCTACTTCATCAACATGTCATCATATTATAATTCCAGAATTATGCGAGTTAGAATTCTCGAAGAAAACTTTTGCTTTCTTTCTAACCAATGAGTCCAAAGAGGATTCCATTATAAAATGTCAACACCTATTTCCATATTGATTATTGAATGATTACTCTTGATCTAGATGGCTACCTAACATAAATGTTGTTATCATTGAGGTTCCCAAGAGCCATTTTTATAACATAGATATCACATGTATGTTTTAGACATCCTCCTATGATGAGTGATCCTCCTTTAATGCTTCCATCATAATTCCAATTATAAAAAGATGCATCTATCTAATATACAATGCTTCCTAACATACAATTTTACAACTCGACAAATACCTATTAAAGGAAGATGATCTCAATCATAATAGAGATCTTTCACTTCTTCTTTCTTAGGATTCTTTGAATCTTGTTCCATTTTTTCTTCTTCGATGATATGGGATTCTTCCTTTTTCCTCTTTTCTTCATTATATTTGCGAAAATATTTCATTACATACATAGCATAATATCTTATCCACATTTCTTATTTTCTTTTGAGGACCAAACTTACCGAATCTTCCCCTTCTCCTTCACATGGCAGCATAGACTTGATTCTCTTCAGTTGATCCTATATCCACTTTAGCTTTTAACCTTGGCTCTTCTATATACAAAGATACAATAGATACTGGAATGGTGTTGCTTCTTTATTTCCATAGATACTTGAAGTGAAGTTTTCCCCATCCCTCCGGTAGAGCATTTAGTACCATAGTGAGTATTTCTCCATCAGACATTACTCCTCCCAATTTCTGCAGTTGATCTTGAATTACAGAATTATTCATAAAATATGAAGTTATTCCTTCCTCTCTTGACATATTCAACTTGTGTAGTTCTTGTATCAGAGACATTATTTTCCCTGCGGTACTTACCGAGAATAGCTCCACCAATTTATCATGTATTTATTTTCAGGATTTTAGATTTGATACACAGGGAATGAGAGAGTCCTTTATGGATTCTATAAGAATCCTTCAGGATCTTATGTCTCCCTTCATGTATTTGGCATGAGCTCGAGTATCTTCTTTTGAAGGTGCAACTATTGATCCTTTGACATAATCCATTAATTAATTTTCAATCAGGTTTAAATTTGTGTAGATTCTTTCTTCTCCTATCAACTTCCTTGTTGATGGCAGTAGGAGCTCCCTCTTAGATTAGATTCTTCAAGAGATGTAAAGAGAGCTAAATCACCTTGATGATTAACGATGATGACTTCAGCAAGGAGGCTTGATGATGTTTCCAACAATGTTGATTTGATTTCAACAACAAATAGTTTTTTATGATGATGGCTTCCACCCGATGTCCTTCTTGATGTATAGGTCCTTGATCTTATTGAGATGACTTTCCAATTTCTGCAAACTACCTCTTCTTGAATGAGTGAAGATCTTCTTAGATCTGAAGGTTGACTCTTCAATGTAGATTATTTTCTCTTGCTTTGATTCCTTATAGAAAAATTTGATCCTTGATGAATTCCTTGAAGCTTTGATCCTTGTGTCTTCTTCCTAAACTACCCTTCTTTGTATTCAACATCGTAGCTCTGATACCATGTTGAGAATTTAGTAGGGCAGTGTTTAATTCAATTCTATTACTTGATAACTTCTTGTGTTATACTTGTTATGCTTCTTTCTCTTAGATCTTATCTTCGTTAGTTTATTATGTCTTTCATCAAATCAATTACCAAAAAATAAGAGACACAAAATTTAGGCTCTTCAAGCCAAGGCCAAAACCTCTCCCTCTTGGAGAGGAAAACCTGAAAGTAATTCTTCTTCTAGATCTTCAATTGAAAGTACCATGACCATGACAAAGACCCTTGACCTAGAATGCCTCCAATACCTTGTCACTGCTCCTCTCGACCTCTTTTGATGATCTGTATTTCTTTGCACTGTACTGCACTAGTATTAGAGAAACTCAGCCCCTAACCTTAATATTCTTCTTCCTGTTCCTCTAGGCTCGGTCTCCTATGATATCCTTCGGCCCTTCCTTTACACCAAGTCTTTCGACTCTATATTGCTGTGGAGATTCTTCTTTGCACACTATATGGTCACCCTTATTTCACACTGTATAGAGGACTTGCTTCCACTGAGGTAACCCTTCGACCTATCTGAAGAATATGAAACATATATATATGCTCCCAATAACAGGACTTGAATTCACTGAGAAGGCTTCTATTCTCACTCTTGTTTATGCATGAATAAAGCCTTCTCCTTCACACTTGGTTATAGTACTTGAATGATATTCTCGTGGACCAAAAAAAGAGTTGCTATTACAGAGATATGATTTTTCTTAACTTCGTTTAATTTCACTATCTTGACACTTATCCTCGTTGTACTGTCCCTTATTCTTGTACCCAAGACCGCAGAACTTTCCATGCACTAAAATCTCAGACTTGATCCGAACTTCATGATATGTGGTTAATTTTTATATGTCAACCTCTTCAGTATGAAACTGTTAATGTCTTTGTGTTTACAGATCACTTTCTTTGTGACTTACCATAAAGAGTGCCTTCAAAGCTTTAGCTCTTACTCGTTGAGATTACAACAAGATGATGAGCTTAGTGAAAAGATTCGCCTTCACTAAGTGGGCCCACAGGGTATTTTTGGCGCAAGTCTATTTTTAGACGTTATGCTCATTTTAGACATATGGATCATGTTGTTCATGAGTCAGCAAGATGCTATTTGTGATGGTTGGTCAAATGAAAATAGATGGACTTCTATTTTAGACATACTTATCTATTTAGATTGTCACTTCAAAATAGATATGTAAACATTATCTTATTCTCTTGGAGCACTTCATTAAGTGCACAGATGTGCAAGAGCTTGCTGCAGGAATTACGCTATTCCTGAGGGTTATGTGGAGCTATTGCATGGATACTTCAGTTAGAACTCATGTGATAGAGTTTGGTGGAGTCGATTGAGGAAGTTAGTGGAGTTGTATTCAGTTTAACTAATCTAAACATAGTTGAGCTATTTGTATTCAGTTTAACTAATTGATACAATTAGTGAGAGTGGTGTGAATTAATTATTAATTAATTCACTAATTATAAACTTATAAATCAACTAAAGAATGCATCAGTTAACTTCAGTGCATGGACAGTTTCAGTGGAGACCAGTGCAGAAATAGGTGAAAGAGCAGGTTAACTATCAGTTGTGACTATACTGTTGCTATTTACAACACATAGATAGGTGGAGTAGCCCATGAGGATTGCGCAGTTCAAGCCAGGTGGTTTATCTATTTAATGAAGCCATCCCATAGCATTAATTACGCAATAGAGGCTGGCTATCAAGTGGCAAAAGATTGGAGCATGTGTTTTGCTAGATCTAGCTTGATAGTGTGTAGCAATTGAGGGTGTGCATGAGAGCTTGTGAGGAGATTTTGTACTATGATTTTTACATGATCTCCATGACATATAATATATAGATAGTTGGGGTTTTCAACTTTTAGCTTTCCCATTAAATACTGTGTTCATATGTGTGATTGTTTGTGGTTTTAATGTATGCATGCAATTGATTTTATTTCCGCATGTGATGATCAATGGTAGAAGAGATTCTGTATTATGCATGAAGCTAAAATAGTGTGTGATCAGGAGAATCTCGGTGAATAATATCTCAGTTATTCAAATTTTCTACAACTTCAAGGAGAATTATGACAAGGTCTTAAGGCATTATTTTTACATCAATAATTGTCCTTTGCAAGTGTAACATCTCTTCATCTATATGAATCTAAATTATACATTTATGACAAGATGAAAAATCCCTAAAGACATCAAGAAGAAGTCTTTGACCTATAACAACTTCTTGCTCATGAAACCCATGAGTCAAGAATTTACAAAATACATTTTATTATCTTTGTCTTCTTCATTACATAAATTCATAATTAAAAGTCATTATTAATACCGAACCTAGTTACAATTTCCAACCAATTCCACTTCCTTAAGGTCATCTAGGAGTTTTAATTAGATCATAGTAGCCTCTCATCACATGTTTACCTCGGTTGCCCAGTTACTTGGGTAGATGTGGGAGGAGGGTGTTACAACTACGACATCACCGAAATAAACACACTGAAAACTTCACAAATAAAATTATTCGGAAATAAATAGCACTAGAAACTGAGAAAATAGTAACACACACATACATAAATTGACACCGTTAGTTTTGGACAAATGTCCTAGGAAAAACCCAACTTGGGAAAACCGATGCAATAGTGAGGGTTTTTATTATTATGCAACATTGGAAATATGAGTATAATCTGTGGATGCCCAACTGAAAATTCAATCAGCAAGTATCTGACATAAATAATTACAGAGAAAAATTCTCCGACCCGTTGGAAAACTTTCTTGGCCTCTGGAAGTTGAATCGACCTCCTCCTCAGCTAAATCAAACTGCTATGCATAAGATTTTGCGTAATCACTGTGCTTCTTCTGCGTGGATCACTTCTGTCACTTGCTGCTGCCTCTTTGGATCTAGAAAAATTCCTCCAAATCACTACCCCTACCCCTCACTGCTGCTTATGATCTTTGGACCTCCTACAACTAACTGTTGTTACTCTGGAATTCAATATGCCAAGGAAATCAAACTCATGGTGTGTTATCCATCACCACATGAATCCCTTCTTATGTCTTCCTGCTGGGTATCAAACGACCAAAATTGAAACTTAATTGATGGTTTAGATAATTTCTGGATCGATCCATGTGAGTTTCTATAGAATTCTTACCTTGACTTAAATAATTCTGGTTAATTAGCCATATCCCTAAGTTTATACTTAGGAAATATTTAAAAACCGACTTATAATCTAATTAAGCCATCTCTAGGTGGAATTTCCAAAAGCAATTTTTGGGTTTTGGAGATCTCATGTATTCTAGCCTCTCCACCAAATTTCGTGGCTAGAACACATTTTATGCTACAACAACTAACAATCTCTGATTTGATCTATGCAATTACAATTTTTCGTCACATGCGAGATGTTTTTGTTTGGTATGGGATAGAAATGTTTGCTCCAAGGTTGTCTTTTTGCTTCCCACAATATAACATTATGTATTTTCTTACATGGAGATGAGAGTCCCAAGCATATGGACTTTAACAAGATTGAATGAGATGGAATCTCTTATTTGATCTATGCAATTACAATTTTTCTTCACATGCATGATGTTCTTGTTTGGACTGGGTTGGAAAGGTTTGCTCCAAGGCCGTCTTTTGCTTCCCACAATATCAAATTGTTTATTTGCTTGCATGGAGATGAGTGTCCTATGAATCTATCAAAACTGGGTCTTGTATAGTAGCAAACATGCTCATCATATCCTATTCCTAAACCATTATAAGATTTGGTTTGAATTTCAACACAATTAATCCTAGGGATTTGCGTACTTCATGTCTAAAGATGGGTGATATAGGACATGCCTAATAATGCTTCAACTATGCACTCCCGTCATCATCATAATTTCCCATGACTTTATTTAGGCATTCTTCCTATTTTGACTTAATATGCTTCAACAAAAAATGATCTTGAAATTACCCCCATTACGGAAAAATGTAGTATGTCTCTAAATTAAGGCCTGCAATGCATCATGGAGAATATACATTACTCCTTTATATGGAAGAGTTTCTTCCTCAACTATGGTTGTTTCTGCATATTATCCATCATTCATAAATAAAACACCTTGACCTATTCATTAGAAGTAAATTCAATGAAGTATTGGTGATTGAATACATTACATAGTTAAAGTAGTTACTTTACTATTTGAATCTCTTTCTTGCAGTATTTTTGAAGGTCCAAGTATCTTCAATCATTCAGAGTGGCATTTGTTTGACTGATGATAGAAAGTTTACTTGGAAGGCATACATATTTATCAATTTTCCATGGAAAACTTCCTTGGTAATCTCTCTAGGTATTCCCTCACATTCTGTGAATGGCGCATGAGGTAAATGCCACTAGTGTATGACATGTAGTCCTAACCTAGAGTGACTCTTGTGGACTTGAACCCTTGATCTCCAAACTGTTTCCATGAAATGTGTTAGGTCAAATTGATTGAGCTAACCCACTGGGATGGGAATGACATATACTCAGAACACTGTTCAAAACAAATGTATTTGTGATAGGGATACCTTATAAGGATCCTTTTTTCTGCATCTAATAGAGAAAATGGGGCAGTAATAGACAAGTTTTGAACTAGTAACCATAATGTGAAGAAAAGTAGGGAAATAAGGAACTCCAAATTTTATATGTATCTAGATTTTTTCATTGCTGGAGTACTTTCATGTTTGTCATGTTGCTTCATTATTTCTTTAATACAAATTATTCTAATGACAATTTTGGATTTATTGGTGTAATTTGTACATGTGTCCATGACCCATTCATATGTATTATTATGTACTTATAATAATGGAAAAGACCATATTCTTTATAGTTTTATTGTATTAGTAGGTATGGTTAAGGATTTCAAAGCAACTTGATGTGTATGCTCATTAGCCCTTTTGGGGTGTGCCCTTGTTTTGTTAGTCCATAACCATCTTGATGGAATGCCTTCCTTCTTGAAGGGACACCTCATTTGAGTTTTGTATATATACTTAACTTAATATTTCATTTTTATCATCTCATCTTGTGATCTTCATCTCTCTTATAAAGTGTTCTATGCCTAAGGGCACCTAAATATTTGGCGTTTTATTGTGCTTGGAATTTCTTTCATTAACGTGTACTTGTGGAATTATTGTGTTGCTACAATGTACCCAATTTTTGGATTGCCTTGTGATGTGGTTAGAGGAGATTCCCACAGCTTGTGTCAGCTAGGATGTAGGAGCAAGATTACACTACTTGTAGACCTTAAGGGTTTTGGAAGAGTTTTACGGGTTCCACTGGGATCACTTTCCATATTTTATCATCGAGGTCAGTTTCGCATAGTTTGATATTGGTTCCATTTCATTCCAACAATTTCCATAAAATAGTTATTATAAGCCATATTTAAATGATTTATGATTACGGTGTCATTTTGGGTTGATTATATGGAGGAATACATTAGTGTAATAAATCGTTGGAAATGAAACAAAAGGATCTGCAAGACAGGATGATAAAAATGGTCTCTTGGTGACCGGTGTGATCATGGAGGGGAATTAAGCATTTTCTGGGGTTAAAAGTGGCTTTAATTAGTTGATCAAAGTCACTTTATTAAATAAATAAAGGAACAAATATTTTATTATTTAATTGGAGGGAAAAGGTAAAAATGTTGCAAAAGAGTCAATTGAGTTATAAGCGAAGGGAAATGAGGGGGTCTCTCCTAATTCTTGCATTTTCTCACTTAAAAATTAGAATTTTGGAGAGCTCTTGGGAAAGAGTATAGGGTTTCTGGAAACCCTCTTTGTTGGTTGCTAATTTTGGTGTTGAAATCATACACCCTAGCTAGTTTGGGAGTGGAATAACCTAGATTTTGAATTTGTACTTTAGTGGAGAATAATTTTTTGGGAAAAGAAGTAATTCCACTGTGTTATTGGTTGATTTTATGGACTAACTTTTGTTGTTATGCAATTTTTACTTAGGTTGAGATTTCATTCTCCAAGAGGACCGCTTTTTGAAGAAAATAAGGGCTGAATTTCAATGTCAAGAAGAGGCCGAGTATCCTTGTGTGCTAACCAAGTTTGGCTTCCAAAAGGAGGTTGAATCTCATTGTAAAAGAGGGTCGAGTTGTTGAGATTTTTTGCACTATCAGAGGCCAATTTATCTCCTTAATAGTTGACCGTGTTCTGTACCTTTGAAAGGGATGAGTTTATTGTTGTCTAGGGGCCAAGTTTTGCCACCCCCAAGGGATGTGTTCAGTAGGAAGAAAGAACGAGTTATTGGAAAATTGCAAAAGTTGTATAGTTTCTATAAAGGGGACGTGACAATGATTAAAAGAGGCAGAGTCATTTTAGCTTCCCAAGGCCATTTTTTCCCCATCCTGGCCAAGTGCATTCACTGTCACATCATGTTGAGAATTTGGAGGGTCGGAGATTAAATCAAATTCTCTTCTTGATAATTACTTGTGATCTTACTCTGTATACTTATGTTTTCTCTTCTTATCTTATTATGTCTTTCATCAAGTCAATTACCAAAAACAAAAGAGACAAAAAATTAGGCTCTTCAGGTCAGGGCCAAAACCTCTCCCTCTTGGAGAGGAAAATCCACAAGAAATTCTTCTTATAGACTTTCAGTTGACAAGTACCATGACCATGACACAGACCCTTGACCTATGTATGCCTTCAATACCTTGTTACTGCTTCTTCAATGACTCCTTGAGCTTATTCTTCTTTCTTGCACCTTCCTGCATCGATCAACACTATTTAGCACTAGCCTTAGAGAACTCGGTCTCTAATCCTCCTATACTTTGAATCCTTTTTCTTATGAGTCTTTATGCCTAGAAAAAAGATAAGAGTTATTTTACCTTAGATTCTTCCTTCAGCCCTAATCTGTACATTCATTTTAGACTTTATATAGAGGTTCTTTATCCGAATTACTTCCTGGCTGAACTATCTATAATTTATACTTCAACAACGTAGATGTATCCTCCTTATCTCATTTTTATTCTCCAATTCTGAAGCTCGTATTGAGCTCAGAATTATCTTCCACACTAGATATCGTTCCTTACTTCGAACTGGCCACAGTGGTTTCTATGCATTCATTACAAAATTGTATGCATCCTTCTACTGTCTCATTCAACCCTTACTTCGTACCTTATCACTGTTTGAACACAACCCTTATCAAACTTGACTTTTTGTTCTTCCACAATCCCAACTACACAACTTTTCCAGTCTTATTCATGCTCTTTTGTATCAGAGACATTCACAAATTTGTTTCCAAATGAACTGCAATCTATTCTTATATATACATGACATGAATTATTAATTGAGCCGACATGTAGGGCTGCTTTTGATCCGACTTGAGCAGGAGTATTGAGGCTGACATGTTTGTTGTCTTCAACGCTGAACTTAAGCCACATTTGAGCTATGATATGAAGGTTTATGAGACAAGGTATGAAGGCATACAAGACTGATATTGACGCATCATTAATATGACTCTTTAACACATTTATAACCAGAAGAAAATCCCCTAAAGGACATCAAGAAGAAGTCCCTAGACCTAAAATAAAGCCTTGCTCATGAAACCCATGAGGCAAGCAGACCACAAATATATTTTATTATCTTGTCCTCTTTATAAATTCATAATTACATAGTCAATATGAAGACCGACCCTAGTTACACTTTTCAATTCTCCCTCTTAAATAGGGAGGTATTCATACATGTACATGGTCAATTTCAAACTGAAGAATCTCATAAGAAGAATCGGATTGGTAATCACAGCTGTATAGCATCATATCAACCAACATTGTCCTAGTGCAAGGCCTTGAATAACAACCCCATATCTCATTGAGACAATGGGCTACAATGCTGGCGAGACACATGACTTATAGATACCATAGTCATTGTCTCTCCAAGGTACATACTCCACCCGGTTGTTCCCAAAGTATGACCTTCTTGGACTATTCTTATCTTGGGTAGCTAGCCCTCAAAGAATATTGGTCCCTGACTACTCTTACCTTGAATTCCCTAACCCATTCTCAAAGAGTATCGAATGATAGATGATTACCCAATCCTCCATCCTGTCTTCCCAAGTGAAGACCATAATGATGTGTCTATCTCTCCCTCTCAGCTAGGGAGGACCTATTCCACAAGGGAATGTACTCATTCCTGTGTAAGGAATGTACCTAAGATCATTCTTAGAAATTACCCAGTTTCTTCCAAGTAATAAACTGATCACTAGGCTCCCTCTCAATCAAGGACCTGCAACAACAATGGTGAGACACACAACTGCTCATTAAGAATTCCTCCCCTCAATTTCATGGATTTTGATCTTGAGGAATATTCAACTTTAGTTCAATAGGGCACAGATCATCCATCACTTCCATTCATGAGTCATGTCATCTACTAGAAAGTGATTCATCTGTATTTCTTATCTGGTACATCTTTTATGCCATGCTTATTTCTTTTTGAAAAATGTCCAAGGATTATACATCCTTTCTCGTGATTAGCAACCCTGCACAAATTCATCCAGATAAACATATACATATGAACTTCTAAAACAAAAGTTACCCCAGTGATGATCTTTCACCATGACATCTTCTTGTAGGCATAAAAATCCTTTATTCAGATTGATACATCTCCTAATGATATGTTTTGTCAAGGGTATTCTTCTTTACCAAACTTCTATCAGAGTCTACATATCTTCCCATGAGATATTCTATTCAAATCTCCTTGGATTCTGGATGATAACTGCCTCTTGACATGGTTGCATTTCATGATCTCTTCCTTTCTGCACATTTTTATTCCTGGGAACTTACAATTTTCCAGTTCCTCTTTCATATAAAACCACCTCATATTCCACAAGAGAGTATATATTATGTTGATTTCATCTGTCAGTGCACCGAGAGATCCTCCTCCATAGATTATACTTCTAAATATAGAATTCCATTACCTGCAACCATATGACATGACTTCACAACATCCAGTGTCAGTATATATATATAGATATATACCTCATACCTTTGAGTCATCCTGTAGCAATTTCTCTAGAATGAAGAGCTTCATTCCCTTGACCTTCTCCATCACTATGTCATCACATCCTATAATTCTATAGCATAGAATTCTTGCTGAAACCATTCTGATTTCTTTCTAATCAGTGAATTCATAGAGAACTCCATTAGAAAAATGTCAGCACCGGTTTCCATGATGATCCTTGATCTTGATGACTGCCTTCCATCAATTTTGTTTATCAGTGAGGTTTCTAGGAGCTACTTCACTAATTTCTCTTTCCATGCTTCTATCATGATGCTGTTAATGTACATTGCTTCATTCTATTTTACAATCAACAGTTCACTTTCTTCATTCTTAGATTTCTTTGCATCCGGTTCTTCCCTTACACCTATGACATGGGATTCTTCCCTTTTTCTCTTGTCCTTTCTAAATTTAGGACAATCTCTTTTATAATGCCCAAGATCATTACATCCAAAGAATCGTGCTTTGTCCATATTTCTTCTCTTATTCTGAGGACCAAATTTACCGAATCTTCCTTTCTTCCTGGACATGGCGGCAAAGGCTTGATTCCATACACTTGATCCTGCTTTCAATCTTGATTCATCTATCTTACCTAGACCTTGGAATGGCATGGATTATTCTCTCCAATCTATGCTTGAAGTGAAACCTCTCCATTCTTTCGGTAAAACATTTTGTACCATAGTGAGTATTTCTCTATCAGACATTACTTCTCCCAATTTCTGTAGTTGATCTCATATGGCGAAAATATCTGTTGGATATGGAATTATTACTTCCTTTCTTGACATTCTCAATTTGTATAGATTTTGTCTCAGGGATATTATTTCTTTTGTAGAACCTTTTGAGAATAGTTCCACCAATTCATCATATATTTCTTTTGAGGATTCTTGCTTTGATACATAGGGAATGAGAGAGTCTTTTATGGATTCTATGAGAATCATTCAGGCTCTTATGTCTCCCTTCATGTATTTGATATATGCTAGAATGTCTTCTTTTGGAGGTTGAATTGTAGTTCCTTCGATGAAGCCCATAACTTCATTTTCAATTAGATTCAGATCTGTCCTTTTCTTCCATGCATTAAAGTTTGATGACCCAACCAATTTGTTGCTCTCTATACAATAAGTCATTTTGACAGATTTAGATAAATTCATAGATACTTACTTGAGTAAGTGACTTTATCCTTCAGCAGCTTCCTTGATGATGATGAAGATGAAGTCAGGAAATTCTTCTTAGATTAAAGTCTCCAATGTAGGTGATCTTAAATCCTTGATGAAAAATTATGTTTCCAAGAGATGATGTCCTTTCCAAAAATGTCTTTAATATAAATCTTTGATGGCAAAGATTATTTTCTTGAAGAGTGAATCCTTTGAATACTTTGATTCTGGCTTCCTTGAGTGCCTCTTTCCTATGTAGCCCTTCCTTTAGCACCTTAGCTCTAATTCCATGTTGAGAATTTGGAGGGCCAGATATTAATTCAAATTCTCTTCTTGATAATTACTTGTGAGCTTACTCTTTATACTTATGTTTTCTCTTCTTAGCTTATTATGTCTTTCATCAAGTAAGATGGTAACCAAGACAAGACAAAGAAGGAAGTTGACTTTGTCAAGCTTTGAGTACAAGAAAGAGATGAGGAGCTCGCCAAACTTAAGGAGGAATTTCATCAAAACAAAAGAAAGCATCATGAAGAGGTCATATCTATGACAAATCAATTTGATAAGGCAAAGAAAAGGGAAGACATTTTTTCAAGCCACCTTGAACAAAGACTTAAGAGCTTGAAAAATCTTGAAGCAGAGATTGGTCAATACAAGAAAGAGGTCTCCACTCTTAAATCTCAACTAGAAGAAAAGGATGAAGAAATCTTTAAACTAAAATCAAACATCAATATTCTAAGGCCGAAACATGTGAAGCTACAAGAATAAAAGAAGAAATGGAGAGTAGTCTAGCAACAGAGAATGAAGAAATATTCATAATGAAATTAAATATCATCTCCCTTAAAACCGAAGCACACGAAGCAACAAGGATGACGAAATAAATGAAGAAGAAACTAGTCATGAAAGATGAATATTGTGAAAAATGGAAAGGAGAAATTGTCTCTCTTAAAAAGGAAGTTGACTTGTTGAATAAGAACTTGAAAATTTCTAAAACCCTAGATGACATCCTAAGTCATCAAATATCCCCCCTTGATAAATCAGGTCTTGTCTATGTAGGTGAACCCTCAAGAAAGAATGATAATGCTTCAAACAACAAGGACGTGAGGATGACAGGAAGAAATGATACTCCCAGTTCCAACAAAGGCAAGAGTCAAGATGACATTATAAGAAACCCTACTCCAAGGAGATTTACAGATAATGTCAAGAATACAAAAGGAAATGAATATCATCAAAGAATTCCAAGGAAAAAATACTTCAGAAGTACTTCAAGGAACTCTTCATCTCCCAATTACCAACATATATTTCTTTGTTATTGCTATTCTTGTACAAACTTTGGGCATATGGAAAAATATTGTAGGGAATATCATAAAGACCAATATAATGGTCCTCTTCAATCTCCTAGAAGTATATTTGCAAGAAGAAATCATGCATACTCATTTATAATCATAATGGAATGCTTCAATTGCCATAAAATTGGACATATGGCTCATGATTGTAACTTGACTTGGGTCCCTAAACAAGCTAAAACTATGACAACCAATATAGAGAATAAAGTTACATAAGTGTGGAAAAGGAAGCAAGTTGAATCTGGAAGTCCCTTGAACACTCCAGCCAACAACACATGTTGACTAGATGAAGTCATCCTTAATATTCCAAGTATTTGATGGTGAAACCATTCCAAAAATAGACCATGCATACAGTTAGGGGGAGTTTGTGATTCTTGAGTATTCTTACAGAAAGAGATCTGTGAATGGGCCCTATGAAGTCCTTGATGAGTTACACATGGAAAATATTGATAAATCATCTCTTGGAAGTAAATCCATTGAAGAAAAACATGATATTATGATGATGCCTTCTGCTTAATCAAAGAAGGTAAGCAATCCTTCATGAGCTAAAGGAATTTGTGCAGACAGGGGGGAGATGGTTCATCACATGAAGAAATGTAACCACATCTATCATAAACCACATTTCTAGAAGGAAGAGCACCATGACAGGGGGAGAAACATGAAGCAACATGATAGGGGGAGTTCTTGGGTACCCCGTTTTCAATTGATGTCAAAGGGGGAGAAAAGTTTGGAAGGGAAAGAATATTGCCATCAATTACAAAGGGGGATATTGTTGATGTAAGGTTGTCATTGATGTCAATATGGGGATAAATATTCTTGTAAAGCGCTAATAACCCTAATGGAAAACCATAGCAGTAACATCATGCAAACCTCGTATAAAGATGTCCTTACTCATGATGACAAGTCCCTCTTGTTTATTTAGGATGCCATTAATGATGATGTGCTTACTCTTGATGAAGAAGACTATATCCAACATGATGTCAAGATGACATGATTGAAAAATTGATGATGACATGGACAATGATTAGGGACATGACATGAAGGACTGGAAGAACGCTTGATGACACATGATGACATTGTTGGAAGATCTCATTTAATGATCTAGATGGTGGTTTAAAGACTCTTTGAAGCTCTCCAGATGGAAAATGTTCTTGAGATGCCAATCATGTCCTTAGAAGCTCTTGATGACTTATGTGAACTACACTTGATGGATAACACCCATTGATGACATGATGACATGAATGACACTATGAGCCTATGACCCTATGATGAAGAAGGAAAACTATGAAGAAATCAATCCATGAAGATTCCCAAAACTCGAAGGCATTCTGCCTCTGCACTAATAAATTACCAGACACGTGAAAAAATATTTTTCACCATATTAGAGGAAAAATTTATTTGTGAGATCTTCACTATCCTTTAGATCATAATTTTAGCTTTCCAATGAGCTATTACTTGGCCCGAAACTCCAAGTGGTTTGGGAGATATGAATTTTTCAAGTTAAAGAAAATAAATCTGTCCTTGAGCCGACCTGTGCTAGCCTACTCATACATGCCGGCTTCACTCCAAAAGGACATGTCTATTCATCATAAATCAAATCCTATATATATATATATATATATATATATATATATATGACGTCCATCACCTCATTTGAAGCAAGATTTTTGGTGAATATTATTTCAGACAGTAAGCAAAGGAGGCCGAGAAGGACAGGATTTAAAAGATAAATTGTTTGATCTGTGATTGGGTTACCTTCGACCGATAGAAGATTGTTCTGTGGAGAGTTGTAGAACCTCAAACCTCATGTCAGACCTGTGGCACTGTTCTAATTTAGATCTAGGACAACGCTATGCAGAGGGATAAAATTTTGGAGGAGGTTTGATAAAAGCTCAGAAACTAAACTCAGATTTATGACAGTCCTGATCACTTGTGGCTCAAATATGCACGTTGTAGAAGCTTGGTCTTGTGGGGCAGTTACATTCTTTCTGCCCAGATTTGTGACAGGTGTTTGTGGTAGCTCGGTTCGGGAAAAAGTCTTGGAATTATCTCAGAATTACAAGGATCTGTCACATATTTTGGAGGCTTGAATCACTACCTGAAGAACTCAGACCTGAGGTGTACATCTGTGTTGTGAGATTTGGATTGATGAACTATAACCTCAGACTTGTGGACAATATCCAGGACTTGGTGCTGTAATATACTTGAAGAAAATTCATTACTAGATCTCATACCAGTGATAATACCTTAAGGACTGTTATCTTGAAGGCTCACTGTAACTTGGACCACCAAAAAGTCTTGAAGAACAGGTAGTTCGATTGTAGAACTGTGACTTCAATACAAACCTGTAGGAGCCTGGTTCTGTGACAATCTTAACAATCATAACAACTTGGAATTTGAAGGCCGGATCTGTGACAATTATCTGTGGTAAAAATTGATACAGATTATTGATAACAATATCAGACTCAGACCTATGTGTGGAGGTTCATTAAAGCTCAAATCACCTTAAGAAAGTGACAATTGTGGAAGCTCGAACTTAAGGCTTTCAGACATGTGAACAGTCTCAAACCAGTAAAACAATGATACATGTACAAATTAGATTTGTGACAGGCAATGCAAATGTTTTGGAGGAAAGAATTATAACAGTGGTTTTGGGCATCATATTTGGAGTTGAGATTGTTTGAAGACTTTGTTAAGTCTTGTTGAAGGAGCATTGATCACTAAAGAAGTTTGGAGACAATCTTGAGAATCTAGCAGACTTGTTGAAGTCTAGTATGCAGAATTTGTGAAGATTTTCTAGAAAACTTGTGAAGACCTATTGACCTATGAAGACTAGTAAAGGCTTGTTAACTTGTGAAGAATTCTTGGAGAAGCCTTCATTGTCTAAGAGAATTCTCGGGACAACTAGTAAAATCTGATCTTGGAGGAAATCTAGGAGACATGATGCAGTGTTGAAGGGCCTCATAATGTCCTTGAAGAGAAGTGATTGGGTACCAGGAAGGACAGTGGGGACACCTTAATGTGAAGATCAAGGTTGTCATTGATGATGTGACGTGGAGACTAAGTGTGGCAGGGTTCGTTGAAGAAGACTTTGGGAGCCGTGAAGAAAAACCAAACATATTTTGACGAAGTGAAGTTGAGGGTTGCAGCCCAAGAGGTTGGATCCTCGTAGAGATAAGGTCGGTGCCTTGGAAGATAGGGTTGGAGTCCTCAAGAAACCAGGTCGTAGCCTGTACCAGAGATAGGGTTGGAGTCCTCAAGAAACCAGGTCGGAGCCTGTACCAGAGATAGGGTTGGAGCCCTAGAGGTTGTTGCCTCAAATTGACAAGGTTGGAGCCTTGGAAATACCAAGTCGCTGCTCGGCACAATATAGGTTGAAGCCTGGAAGATTGGAGTCTTCATCTAGGGTTGGAGTCCTATATCACTATTGTACTTATTGTAAAGAAGAAATTAATAAAAGTATCTATTCCATTATTGTTCATTTTGTGTTCTAAATATAAGTGATCTAACTGGTAAAATTAACAATTGAAAAGAAATATTGATTCACCCCCCTCTCAGTATTTCCTACCGTAAAAGTCATTTTTTAGCCTTGTATCCATTTATACATTCATGTGCTATATTGTATTGCATATCATAGGTCATGGTCATGTCGGAGAGAGAATTTTGATGTCTAGTACTTATTGATGAGGGTAGCCATTCATGTAGGCTGATGGTTGTTGTTTCAGTCATGTACTGTATATCAGTCATATTAAATAGTCATTCCCTTGATTCTTGAGCTATAGCCCTGATCTAGAAGGTATTGTTTGCAAGATGATGATGATGCTTAGGGGGAGCATGTCCAATATTCTGTTGCTGATTAGATAAGGTTTGTTGTAGATGCCACTACACTATGTTGTTGTTGGTTTGGATGAGAGTGAGGTTGATGTAGTTGGCATTGCTGAGCTGAGTGATGGTGCTGTTATTGCTGCTTATGATATGTTGCTGCTCATATTATATTGATGTTGCTGATGGTTATGCTATACTACTGATGAAGAGAGTGCTGCTACTCATCATATTTGTTGTTGTTTCTCATGATGATGTTGAGTTGTGTGTTGTTGTTGCTGGTTGAGAGTGGTGTTCATGGGGAGTTTGCTGCTACTTCTTGAGGAAAGAGAGATAACCATTACTGCTATTTTTTGATATCATGCTTCCATATGGGGTGTTTTTTTTTCTGTTGATGCATTATGATTTGACCTTGCTGATTTATATGATGCGCTAATATTTTTACTGGTTATCATTATGCTGTTGTGCACACTATAATGATGGTTATAGTTGTTGCTTCTTGTTGAGACACAACTAGTGTTTAGGGGGAGTAGTATCTATTCGACTGCGGTTTCTTAGATGAGCTCAACCCTTTGCCATTGATTTCAAAGGGGGAGTGAGTGAGGAGTTTTTCATATGCCAGTTGGTTGCTTTAGCTGGGTTGACATCAATGCGAAAGGGGAAGATTGTTGGTATTATGGCTTAGTCATTTGGTTGGCATTGATGTCAACCTAGTAGCATTGGTGTTGGTTGGCATTGATGTAAACCTGGTAGCATGCGATTGTTTATGCACATGGTTGTTTTGTACATGGTTTATTGGCTGATTGGTTTATGATCTCTGGTGTGTGTGTGTGTATGGATGAGCTGCTACATGGTTTATTGGTACATGTACTGGGCTTATGCTAGTGAGATGGTACTTGGATTGTGCATTGGTTTTAGACCTTATCTTGGTGGATGCATATGTTAGTGAAAATTGTTGACTTGTATGTGGTGAGAAGGGTGTGGAGCTACTATACCTAGTTGACAATACTAGAGGTTTTCAATTCATGTTTATGGTACTAGGTATGTGTATGAACGATTTTCAGGTTGTATGATCAGTTGCAGGGTCTATCATTGATGGTTTTAGATCTTGGAGTAGATGTGGTGAATTTTGATGGCTTGAGTGTTGGTGCAGCTTATGGATGGAATTCAAGTCAAACTAGTTTGAATTGTGACAATGAAAAAGTTGCTTACAAATTTAACACAAAGAACAAATTTCTTCATAATTCCAATGGGTGTTGGGCAAGGCTTGTTGATTATATGGGTGTTTTTAGAGTCGTGAGGGTCATAGTTCTCTATGGTAGTATCCATTTATATATTTGTTGACGGGAAAATCTGTCCGGCCAACAGCAGGGGATCTCCCCGGTAAAAGGTCCCAATTAGACCTTGAACCGTTTGGATTAGGGATCCCGTCCGGGGTGTGGGTCCGGCTACCACTAATTTCTCCTTTGCTTTGGGTCTCGCTTAAACTCGATAAAATAGTGAATACACACCTAATCGACTGATACAAGACATATGCTTGATGCATTAAATGTACATACGACACTATGAGTAGCAAGAGAAAATAATAAAGCATGAATACTGAAGGAAGTGTTGTTAGCAACACTTCATTAGGTTCATGCCTGTATGCTGTTCTGACCATGAAAGAAACAGTTCCTCATGGCGAGAACACCCTTCACTTCCTAAAAGCTTTAAATGGTGACACAAACGCAAATAAACAAAGTCATCAGCATTCGCTAAGAAAGTGAAATAACTCAACCACCATTAACATACTCAGCCAAATGTTATGTAACTGTGAACTGAATTAAAGATACAGTTCCCTTAATCTAAAGATGTTCAGAAACTGAAAATATAATACTCAAGAGTGCTCGCACATAAAACAACACCAGATCCACAAAGAGATTTTACAAAATGCTTGTATTCATCATTAAATGTATAATCTACTGGTAATACAATGTACTCAACTCGAGTCCCAAACCAAAAGCCCCTATTACAAGCTCTCGAAGGAGTATTTATAATATGAAACCTGCCCTTTGGGCTTCCTTGACTTTTCATCTTCTTGACTGTTGGGCTGCCTTGTGACCCAGTCTTTTCTGCGACCTGCGACCTGAGCTATTGTTGTGACCTGCGACCTGAGCTGTTGTTGCGACCTGTGACCTGACTGGGTCGCGGGGTCGCAGGTTGTAAGAAAATGTCCAAGGTGCGACCTTGCGACCTTGTGACAGGGTCGCAGAGTTGCGGGGTCGCGGATCGTGAAAACAGATGCACATGCGACCTTGCGACCTTGCGACTAGGTCGCTGGGTCGCGGGGTCGCAGATCGTGAAAAAAGATTCACATGCAACCTTGCGACCTTGCGACTACGTCGCTGGGTCGCGGGGTCCTGGATCGTGAAAACAGATGCACATGCGACCTTGCGACTAGGTCGCAGGGTCGCGGATCGTGAAAACAGATGCACATGCGACCTTGCGACTTCATCAGATTTGCGACCTCGCGACCTCGGCAGACATGCGACCTGCGACCTCGCCAGATCTGCGACCTGCGACCACCTGGGATTTGTGACCTTGCGACTTAGGAAGATATGCGACCTGCGACCTCGGGAAAATCAGTGAGTTCTTTGGAGTTTCACCAGCATCTACTTGTTTTGAAAATTTCCCCTTGTTTGCTGGGGAAAACCTTAGCTCTTATGTGTAAACAGAGTGGTTCCTCCTTCAATAAAATAACACAGGTCACATATCTTCATGATGGAATAATAATAATGCTAAGGGAATTTTAATCAATTGTAAGAATGAAAATAATAACTTAGACCCCTATGTGGTCAACTACTGAATCGTCGGAGATAATGGCTAGGGTAAGCTTTCTCTGTGCCCCTTCTCTGTCAGGATTATCATCTTCCCCACGCATAAGGTTCCCTTCAAGTCTTGGATTAAATTACTTGATAGGCATGAGCTTATTCATTTACGTTCTCAGTGTTCGTCGTAGGTTTTCATGCTCATCGATTTTCCCATCCATTAGAGGAGCAGTACTTGTCATCTTCCATTGGAGAATCTCGGGTATCTTGACTGAGGAGAACTGGTCAGGTACGACGATCTAGGCAAGGCTTATAACAGCCTTATACAATGAGGGCTGGTCAGTTAGGACCCTTAAATAATAGCTAGCCCAACTAAAATCTTTCCTTTGCGCGGCTCCAGAGCCACCATATTAAGATCCCATCCCTGGGCTAGCTATTATAAAACATCCATTGATAACCCTATAGACCGACTTCCACCAGCACGATTACTTCTGTTTTTATGATGCTCCCATCTGCTAAAGGGACCAAGCGACAAACTGATAGCAGCATTGCTTCCGATTCTAGATCAGTGATGAGGTAGGAAGCCATCTCTACTTCCCAAAGATCCCAACGACAGTGTCATTCGTGATCTAGCACTAACTATCAAACGGGTTCTTCCAAGCTTCGATGGTGTGCTACCTCTTCCAGGTAACAACGCATTGTATAGTGCAGCTCTTCCTCCAGGACCGCCATAAAACAGTCCTCTGTACATATTTTCCGCCATTCAGCCTCTAATGTTTGAAAGCCTTTGCTTCGATCATTGTTCTCACGGGCCTGCAATTGAAAACACTGCAAACAATCTCGAATCAATCTATGTGGAATGTGAGATCCGGTTTCAGTGCCTCTGGACATAGTAACAGCAAGCGCCTTAGGAATCATTGAAGATTGAGCTCTGTGGAGACAGCTCGACGTGGTTAGTAGTAGTAATGTCGAAAAATCAGCTCCCAGCAAATATGTGGCGATAACGTTTTTTCTAAATGTGACCAGCGTAGCAGGTCTAAAGAGTGATTTTCTCCTGGAATATTTCCATCGGGGCTACAGAATTCAACATGAATCATTCGGATTCGATTTCAGCACTATATCCTGATATGCTTACCAAAAACGCATGGTCTTCTTATGACAGTTGCCATGCAGACTCGGCGAGAGACGCATCGAAAATTTCATCCATGCAGTTTGACCAATCAACATATTATAATGTTTGCCGCCATGACTTGGGACCATAAAATATCCGCTCCAAACCTCTGCCATCGAACATTTGCGCCTGCTCCATGTTTCAAAAAATAAAACTGACCATTATATATTCACCCAAGACGTTTTAACATAGGTCAAAACTCCACCATAGCCAAATTCGAGCTCAATTGTAGTGTGTTTTATATATAGCTTTGACCGAGTTTTAATTGATTGTTGTATGTATATAGTTGCTGTCGAACAAAACCCACCATCGCACGTTGGAATCCATGCAACGTGTCCATGCATGTCTGCGCCATGCAACGTTGGAATCCATGCGTTGTGTCCATGCATGTTTGCGCCATGCAACGTTTAACTCTATGTAACGTATCCATGCATGTTTTGCCATTTTCCCAACGCACCAAAGTTGACCGCTATATATGTATATATCCGCTCCAAGCATTTACCGTAGGTTGATAAGTTTACCGTTATCTATTTACGTTTGGCTCCATGCAACGTAAATATCGAGCGTTTGGCTCCATCCAATGTGTTTTTATATAGTTATGATCTGCCATGTAATCGTAAAGTTGACTACCATATGTATATATGCCTCAAACATTCTAACATACGACTTAGGCATAAAAGCATCCGGTCCTAACTGTAATGTTTCTCTCGGCGGTCTTAAAACACAGTTGTAGATCATCATGCATCGCACCATAGTCATTATTATATCCGCTGGCATGTTGAAACCAAACTTTTTAACACAAGTTGAAAAACTCGGCATAAACATATTTGAGCTCAATAGTAACGTCCTTCATATAGTTTTATATGATTTTGCTCCTCCATATGGTTTGGAAACCATATGTATTTGCGCCTTAACTCAATGCGTCCAAATGTCACCTTGGTCCATCGAAAGTGCACCAACTTATAATGTCCTTACATAGTTTTGCCCCGCGATCTCTTATGGCTTTGAAACCACATGAATTCTGCCTTGGTTTAATTGTATAAAACCATAACTTTTGCACCCACCGTGAAGCTTGGGTTTAACAACAAATTGCTTCTCAAAAGGTGCGTTTAGATATTGAAATTGTGCCAACACTATTAATGCACCAATTGCCTGAACAATCAACCCTAAATCTCACCAACAAACCTACCTCGGTACTTTGATGGATGATGAGGCACTGAAAGAAGAAAATTCAAACTGAATCACCAAATTGACAGTGATGACCTCTTCGATGCTTATCAAGACGCATTCGAACCCGTGAACCATTTCATTCAATAGCGGAAAATAGAAGAAACCCCTTTTGCTGTGCCATTGTCTTGCCAACATGAACATGTGCGCTTTTAAGATGGCGCCTCCGTTAATAATGTGAGAAACCCTTGTCTTTTGATATCAACGGTGTTATCATTAGATTTTCCTGGTGCCCGGTGCTTCCTTGTTCCTTTGAGTGAATGAACACACAATGCATCATTCTCCATCTGAAAATAATATTAGCTTGCTCTTCCACCACACTTGTGGGTGCATCCTTTTCATCCACCTTAACCATGGTCTTCAAAGGTGGCCTTATGTCTCATATCGATCTGTCGATGAATGTGTAATGGTTCACAGCTGTGACCTTGTCGTTGAGGTTAATCTTATTCCCTCGGTGCCATGACAATCATTGATGAGTTTATCAGTCGGGGATTGACCTGTATAAACAACATAACATTAATTAGTTCACAGTTATTCTTTGCGACAGGTGCCCCTAGATAAAATATATGAGACCAATGAACATAAGAGAAGTATTCAACAACGCGCTTAATGACCAATGGCGGGGGAGTTATTAATGTACATCCTGAGTGCACTGAAAATTCTTATTCGAACGTATGTTGGGCGATCCCTCCCTCACATGGCGTGATTGCAGCAACAACATCTGATCATGATGGTGAGAAAGCTCATGAGGGGTTGGGATAGGTCAGTAGGATGTCACTGGCTGCAGGTTCGGTGAAAGACCTTAACGACAAAGCAAGCAGAGGGGGACCCGAAATTTTAAATACACCAAAATTTTGGGCGGTGTTGTAGCGGCTACAACAATATTCTATGTAATTGAATTGCTTGATGATCTATTGGTTGTGTTGTACCTCAAGAAACAATCCCTTGGCTGTGGTAAGGAATCTATGCTTAAGACATTTTATAAATGTATGTCACAAAATCATAATATCAGATGGTCTCTGTTTAAAACCTTTGAAATTAATTCTTTAATACCCTCAATAATTTGATATAATGAAAGCCTTCACAATGCCATTAACTACTGATATTGAATGAAATGTAAAGAAGAACTGGAAAATAAATTAAAAATGATATGCCGTGAAACAAAATCTATCACTTTAAATCTCAGAAGAGCTATATGTAGACATAATAGTTTGAGTGAAGGAGTGCACATTAAGGATATTTAACTCTTACATATATATGTAAAAAGATACCCGCAACTACATTACTTCACTTCATTCAAAGAAGAAAAAACACATAATGAAACTGGAAAAACGTATCAACATCAACTGGTGCAAGAAAATTGATCTTCTTTCATTAATTTCTCAGAGAATTCAGTACAACATTTGAAGTCATCCAGAGGTCCAAAACTCAGAACACTCCTCTTTCTTTTTCATTTCTTTAAATACGATACAAAGCAGTTGTAATTGATGGAACTAATTGTAACTGCTCGAACTACCTAGAATTGTGTAAACTACCTATTATATGGAAATTAAAAACTTTATTACAACATTGATCTTTTAACAAAAGATAAATAAAACTAAAGCCTCAATCTATTTGCTGGATCTGGATTTGATTGGCTGTCACCGTGTTCTCCGGATTTGCTGACGTATCCTTCGGAGATGCTAAGGTGTCACTTGGTGAATTAGTCATCCATGGTCTGCACTTATTTAAGATTTCGATGTTGGCTTTGGGAGAATTGATCAACTTATGATATTATAGCCTGAAGGCATTGATCCTATTGAAAGTAGGTTGTTCTGTGAAAAAAGTATTTACCATCCACAGTAATTGAAAATGCCTCTACAATAAATTAACAACTGCAACTCCTTTTAGGATTGCGGTCTTCTCATGGGTATTATCAATCTTACTCTTTGCTAGCACTAAAAGTGGCTCATAGTAATCCCATGATAGAAGGCTGCCTTTGATATCCCAACATAAAGGAAATATTTCTTTGGCCATTTTGTCAAATATGTTATCAAATCTGTTTACAACTTGTTTAATTTCTGTCAACTTCTTCTCTGCTGACTTCTTGCAAGCATTTTTTACAATCAAATTATTAATCTCTAGAACACACAATGTCCTATCTTTAATTTCATTTTCTTCCAACTCCTGATATGTCTTTGAATTGATGAAATCAACGAATTTCTTTGCCCATAAAGCTCTGTTAAGAGTCTTCTATTTGTCTTCCATAACCAATTCCTCTAAATCTCTGACAATGCTCTTTTCCTCTGACACTATTGTGGAGAAATTTAGACTCTTGATTTCATTATTGGCTATCTGTCAATCTGATTTATACTTATTGACTTCCCTTCTTTGGCCCACATTATCTTTGTCGCTGTCTCCAACTCTCTTTGAGTCTTCTTGAGATCATTTTATGCCATCTTCAACTCTGTGCTCAGCTGGGATAATCTTGTTGTTGGATCATCAGTTCCAGATGACATGACTATGGTGCAAGAATGAGAGTCAATTTGACTTTGAAAGTTAAGTACATACTCCTTTAACTTAGAAAAATCCTCCTCTTTTTGCAACAACTACCATAAAATATTCTCTTTTTCATTCTCAACCTCTGCTACCTCTGCTACCATTGAGTGTTCTCCAGTAGGAAACTTTAACTTCTTCTTTAATACATTTGTCTTTGACTCAACACTTTGTAGCAATTTCTGTACAACTGATTTATCATTAGGATCCACTCCAATTCTTACAATTATCTTCTTCAAGTCTTCATTTTGAGTTGAAAGAGCCATGGAATTAGCCTTCTCAAATTTTAACTGCTTGATCACTTTTCCTAAAATTTCTTCTGCCTTATGAGCAGCCGCACTAGTTTTGGTCAGATCATTAACAATCAGTTGACCTATCTGCATATGCAAATTTACTTTGTCAAGTAAAGGGATCTTCTTCACATCAACAATTAAATTAATTGTTTTAAAACTACTTGATGACCCTACTTTCATTTCAGACGGGTAAGAAAAATCAATCTTAAACTTATCCCTTTATAAGTCCATGGCAGTCAATATTCTAGTTGTGTTAGGAGTAATTTGATACTCAGATTCAGCCTCCATACTAGCTTTCAGTTTCTGATTCTTTTCTGCAATTTGAGCAAAAAATTGCTTGATCAAAGGAACCTAATCCTGTAAATATCCATGTCTTGATGGTGAGGCTACCAACATTCTGAACATCTCCTAATTGAAGGAGGAAACCAGGCTGGGTGCTTGGTATTTCTTCAGTCAATCTAGCCCGCTTCTCAGCTCTCTGCTCTTCATCTTCAGAATCAACAACTTTCTCTTTGCTTCTTTTGTTCAATTTTTCAAAAATGATGGGAGTCTGAATGCTGGAACTAACAAAGCCTACAAAAATTTTACTAGCCAACTTCTCCATTTCAGGCCTACTGTCATGAATAAAAGTAGAATAGCCATTTTCAACCCTTCTGTTAGAGATTACCTTGTGAGGATCATAGGCCCATTTCTCACCTAGCAACAAGTGCATGCCTTCTAACATCCTGTTAGCTTCATTTGATGCTTGCCTCATATTCACTATGAATGGTCCCATAGACATAGGTAACTTAAAAAAATTATCGTTCTTCATTGGAAAAAAATGTACTTGATCTACATTCAGACTCTATCTAATAAATTCCAATGCAAACAACCTCATGGGGACAATAATTGGAAATCTATAAGGTTCTATCCCAGCTCCATACAATCTAATTTATGAATGATCTTCATATACAAACCAATCCCCAAGTTTAAAATTAGTAATTAATTGAAGAAGCTCCTGAGCTTTGGGCAAAAAACAAGGAGGAGGAACCCCATTCAAAACCTTATAAGAAATTGGCATAAAATAAGCAGCAAAATCAAATACTCCTCCCTCATATGGTTCATTTATTATTGTATATTTCCAGAAAAATACTGAATATATTTTCTTATTTACATCCATAATGTTTAGCCCCAAACGTAAAAATTATTCTACATTTTGATACAAGAATAGATAAGTGATAAGTGAAGGGAACCTGAAGGACTCGATAAGGGACAAGCTCATAAGGTGAGTGTTAACAACCTCTTGCCAGTAATAGGGAATATCCAACACCACTTTAGGCTTCATCATCGAGGAAAATAACCCCAACACCGACCTGTCAATTTGAATAACATCCTCTTTTCCAAGTATCTTTGACAAAGATTATAATTCTAGCCTGATTTATCCATCAAAAATCTCTAATGGGAATTCTTTATCATCTGCTGAATATCACTTTGTATCCGACTTCAAAAAGAAGATGACCTGGGTAAATTCCTGTCCTACAAGATTATCATAAAATGCTGCCAATGATTCGTCAGTGAACTGGAAATAAGACTCTGACTCAGGATAATGTAGGGCTTGATGCACTAACTGGGCTGTAAGCTGAAGGACATTTTCCCCTAAACAATTCATCACGAAAAATTTGTCGGGATAGAATGCAGACACTAATCAATGTACAAATTCGGGAAAAAGATGCATTTTTCATTAGATTTGGATCAAGGACCTAAGTGATAGATCAAAATTCAAAGTTACAGGATTGGGTTGAAACCAGGATGGTTGCATAGATCTCGTCTTCCTGATTTCAGCGCCGTGAACAGTTCGAAAAACTGATATAGTATGAGGAAGATATTGCGTTTTGATCGAAATGACAAACAAGCAAAAAACATGAGCAGAATAGGTACAATGATGATGTGGCAGGTACAGTCAACTCAAAGAAGTTGCTCTAGCAACAACCAATGACATCGCGCCAATTGGCACCTTTAGATTCGCCTGTTTAGTCCTATATGTGGGTAAATTTCCTAATGTTTCTAAAGTGGGAATTGTGTTTTTTTTGTAATTATTTATTTTATGATTTAAAATATATATATATAAATATATATATATATATATATATATATATATATATATATATATATATAAACAAATCGCATTTCAAATATATTATAAACTCCACATTTGATCCAAAGTTTTCGTGGATCAAATTTTTTTTGCCAAGGTCTAAGCAAAGGTTCACGTAATGTATTATAAAAGAAATGTGGTATGGGGAGTGGGGTCGAGTCTTGAACCCAGGAACTCCACCCCCATAACCCAAGGTTTTAACCACCAAGCCAAGGGTGGCTCTATTGAAGAGAATTTTCCCCACGATTTACTTACCCCTTGCGAAGTTAGACCAACGGAGCACGAAGGGGCCAGCCCACGGCCAACCCCTCCACCACATGACCAAGTGTTGTGATCAAAGAGCAGAGTTTTAGTTAAGTGCAGATTATAAAATTTAATACATAATTATCCCCTAATTAACTCAGAGTTATTTTGGAAAAATTTATGGAGGCGCCCCCAAATTTAGGTGGACTTCCACTTTTAGTGGAGTTGACTGACAGAGTTTCCAATTTTGGAGGAGAACTTGGGGCAAAGTTGTTTTGGTCATAACTCACTCAATTTTCAACGATTCTTAGAGTTTGAATAGTCAATTTCGACTATCTCGGACATTCCAGATCTATTGTAGAGGTTTTTAGAGCCATCAAAAGACTTTTGAGAAGGGGTTTTCTTCAAGGAAGTTCTAGGCACCACGAGGGTCCAACAACAGAAAGAGGCTTAGCCAGGGAAGCTAGAAGCCTTATTTAGTGAACCAATAGTCAATTTTGGATTTTTCAGACATTTTGGAACTAATGGTGTGGTTTGCAGAGCCTGTAGAGGACTTTGAAGGCTGATATGCTTCAGAGAAGTTCCAGAGGCCATTAGGGCCAACAAGTGCCAACAATAGTTTGAGGCCTAGCCAAGGTAGCTAGAGGCCTTATTCAGGAAACCAATAGTCATTTATGACTTTTTTGATACTTCTGAATCAATTGGAGGAGGTTGCATAAGATTTTGAGGACTTCTAGAGCTTGAGAAGCCACATAGAAGTTTTCAGTGACCCTAGAGCCAAGGGGTGCCACCAGGTGTTGGAGGCGAAATTGGAGCAGCATGAGACCAATTTCTGCAAGTGAATAGTCTATTATGAATATTTTGGACATTTTGAATCCAATGAAAGGCTTTTAAGAGCCATTTGAAGACTTTTTAAAGTCTAAGAGCCACAGGGAAATTTTGGGCAGCCCAGGGCCATCAGGGGATGGAGGCCTAGATTGGGGAGCCAGTGCTCATTTTTAGCAAATGATCAGTCTATTTTTGAGGTTTGATATGTGCTGGAGATATTAGGTGAGGTATCAGGGACAAAAAAATTTTTTCTGAAGGAGTTATTTCCATAGAGAATCTCAGAAAATATCAAGAGCACCGACAAAAGGAATCAAGTCTAAGGAAGCCTAGATCTATTTTCAGAGTGATGATAGCCATGATAGGGATATAAATGGTATTTTAAACCCATTGGTTCAGTTCAGATAACCATTGGAGTTAATTTTGTAACTTGTATAATAAATTTGCCACAATCCCAAAGAGCCAAGTCAACATGACAAGAGCTTAAGGAGATGTAGCCCACGATATTCGGGTGAACTCCTTGATTAAATTTGCTGTTATGTGTTGGTGTTTATTTGTTGCATTATATGGTTTTTGCACATGCTTAATATCAACAAAAAAAAATGTTCCTTAAGCACTTAAATAATTAATAAAAATACACCTGTTTCAAGTATAAAATTCCACAAAAGTCAAGTATAAGCTAGATCTTTTATTTGTTTAACTGAGTGGGAGGTTCTTGAAAATCATAACAAGTTATCCAACCCATTTTCAGATCAGGTTGGTATCAGAGCGTAGTTTTCTTGATTGACAGAGCACAAGTTTGTTTGTTGACTTGAAAGGTGTTTAAACAATGCAAAGAATTTGACTATTTGCAAACTAACTGTTGCTTGAGTTTGCTAGAGGTGAAGGGAGAGCTACTGATAGCTAAGTCCAGAAGAGGACAAGAAGGAAGAAAGGATGAAGGCATTCTCCTTGCCCAAAGGAACTCAAGGCAACCCTTGAAGCACAAGAAGGGTTTGTTTGCAAAAGGCTGCTTGAAGAAGAGCTTGACTCTATAACCATTTTATTCAAAAGCTTTGTCAAATTTTTTTGAAAGCTTTGTGAATTTTGTTGAAGCTATTTAGTTAATTTTCATGATGAAAACTTCTTCAAGTGAGGTTTCAAAATCCTCCTCCACAAGATTCTTCGATGAAGATATGAAGCGAGACTTCTACATCCTTAAGGATATGGTGCAAATTCTGTTTGAAGATAGAAGAGAAAGCACTATACTTCATGATAAATTGGTTGCTATGAAGGAAGAGAAATAAGGACTTCTTCAAAGAATGCATGAGATGGAGATGCAACTCCATCAAGCCCAAGAGGCCTTAACTAAGAACATGCATGAAGCAGAGGTAATTCACTCAAATTTATCTTCAAATTCCTCGTCAAATAGATGTGTAGGTTCATTTGAAAAACACACTAGAGGAATAGGGTCCAAGTTGATGTTTAAAATGGGCTATAAAGGCAAGATTTTAGGTAAACGTGCCCAAGGCATAATTGATCCTATTTTGGTTGAGGAAAGGCCTAAGAATTTTGGTCTAGGCTATGTTCAATCTTATGGCGAAAACTCTACAAACATGAAGGCATTTGAGACAACTTCAAAAATAACTTTTGTTCCAAGTTCTAATACACAAACATATCAAGTTTGTTTTCAAGTTGATTTCCATTATTTGAAGCCTATGTTGCAGCAAGGTGTTTGTACACATGCAACTTATGGCAAAGCTGGAACCTCTACAAGTTCATCTCCTCATGAAGGTAAAAATGGTGGACATGCAAAAAAACATGCAAGGTATAATTCTTCCCATAGTCAAGTTGATTATGTTTTCGCAAGGCATGACAATTTTGCATGCTTGAATGGAAGAAAGAGTTACTGTGCATATTGTGGTCTATGTAACCATGATGTTTCAAGATGCTGGAAGAGGTTGAAGGCATACGGGAAATAGTTGAGGCAAATGCAAATTGCAAAGAAGGTGAAAAGACTTGCACACATTGCCAGAAGCAGGGACATTTTGTTTCCCAATGTTGGACATTGAATGCAAATAATTCGTAGAAATTTTAATACAATTATGTATTTCCTGGATTCTCCTGTTCTAACAATTATATGCCACTATTAAATACATAATCCTTCTACCTAAATCTTTGCAGAAATTTAATCACCAATTGCAAACACATGAAGAAAGATCAATCACACATAACACATATGTTATTACCGGGAAAGCATAAAGCTAAAAACTCCACTATCATATATTATGTATATATCATGGATAATGAAACAATCTATTGGAAATATTGAGAGGGGGGTGAATCAGTATTTATTTTCAATTGTTAATTTTACCAGTTAGATCACTTATATTTAGAACACAAAATGAACAATGATGAAATAAATAATTTTATTAATTTATTCTTTACAATAAGTAAAGTACAATAATGATATAGGGTTCCAACCCTAGATGAAGACTCCAATCTTCCAGGCTCCAACCTGTATTGTGCCAAGCACCGACTTGGTATTTCCAAGGCTCCAACCTTGTCAATTTGAGGCACCAGCTTCTAGGGCTCCAACCCTATCTCTGGTACAGGCTTCGACTTGGTTTCTTGAGGACTCCAATACTCTAGGGCTCCAACCCTATCTTCCAAGGCACCAACCTTGTCTCTATGAGGCTCCAACCCTCAAATTTACTTCGTCAAAATATGTTTGGTTATTGTTCACGGCTCCCGAAGTCTTCTTCAACGAGCCCTATCAATCTTCAGCAATGCCATCACTTAGTCTCTATGTCACTTCATTAATGAAAACCTTGATCTCTTCTCATGAAGGTTTCTCCGCTGTCCTTCATGGTACCCAATAAAATTCCTCAAGTCACATCATCATGGTCTCCAATAGGCTTCTAGATGACTCTCCAAGGTCAGCTAAAGCTTCTCAACAAGACGTCTGAAAATAATGTCCTTCAAAGGTGTCTTCAATATAATGCTTCAAAGAGGATCTACACTGATGGTGAAATGTTCAATTTGGATGGAATTATGTGCTACAAAAGAGGCCGGAATTTTGTCCAAAAAGGTTCCAAAACACCCACAACAAATATAACCAAAATTCAGTTCCAAAATGCTTATAGAATGCTTAGAAGGTCAGCTCCACAGTTCTCTAAGTCTGCTCAACTTATAGTCCAAATAAGTGTTCCAGATGTCTTCACTACCTGCCTTCAGAACAGCTCCATAAAATGACTTCAAGACTGCTGCAAGGTCTTCAAGAATGCAATCCAAAAAAAGTCTGCAACCAATCCTTTAGATATGTTGCTCCATTAAAACTGCAAGGATGTCTTAAAAAACTTCGTGAATGATTACTCCAAAAGACATGGCTATATAACTGTCCAAATATGATACTAATAAGCTGCTACAAGTCCCAAGTTCTCTTACAAGGTCTGCTACCAATCTCGTGCTCAAAATCTGTTATATGATGCTGTTGTTCGAAGTCTATATTATTGTGTTTTGAGGTGAGTTTCCCTATGTTGAGTTTAGTTACCTCTAGGCTGAGGTCTGTTACAACGTTATATCTACAAAAGGCTTAAGGTACATGATTTTGAAGGGTTGTGTCTACTCCTGTAGTGGGGGGCTGTGGAGATTTGTTTCAGGCAGCAAAGATCCCAAGCATAATAGCTCTCAACAATGACTTTTCTTAGAAGTATCACAAAATTTTCACGAAGTTTTCACAGGAATACAACATAAGTATTATCACAGTTTCAAGGTGTAACACCAGAGTTCCAAAGATTAATGCCATGACACCGAGGCTTTTTGAAGCTTAACACATTTCAACAGTCCAAGTTTACAGATCTGAGGTCCTATCTGCCATGTGGACTAAGCTGTAGAGATGAGCCAACATAAATTAACCCAACCAATAAAATTATGTCCTCTCAACATTTTTCTAATCTCTGATAACTTGTCCAATATTCATCACAAAACTGACCCAAACAATAAAACTTGAAGTCCTCGGCCTCCTATCCTGTGTCTCTGAAATCTTCACTGAAATTCTTTCTTCAAATGAGGTGATAGACATCATATATATATAGGATTTGATTTTTGACGAATAGACGTGTCCTTTTGGAGTGAAGCCGACATGTATGAGTAGGCTAGCACAAGTCGGCTCATGGACATATTTATTTTCTTTAATTTCAAAAAATCATATCTCCCAAATCACTTGGAGTTTTGTGCCAAGTAAAGGCTCATTGGAAAGAGGAAAAAGTCCTCTTTCAAATGGTCTAGGACTCATTGTGATAGGATGCCTCCAAGGTGCCAACATTTATTTTTCTTTATAACTGTCCTTGAATTTTTATGTGCAGAAATTGAAAATGATTGGGACAAAAAGAGGTTATTAGGGCTTCTTCATTGCTATGACTCCAAATATGTCTTTATATTATTTCCACATCATCATGAGGTCCTCCATGTCCTCTTATGTCACCAAGTGATTCATTATAGTGTCATCATGTATTCATGTCATAGTGCAGTGATATGACATAGGCAACTTCATCATTAAGACAGTTCCAAGATAGTAAGATAGTCTTCCAACCATCAAATGAGATCTTTGTTGAACCCTTAGTTAAACTGAGAGGGGGGGGGGGACGGATCAGTTTAACACATTCATGAACTTTTAAAACTTTCCATTAAACTTATTTACAACTTAATTTCATGATCAAATTTATGTGTGAACAATCTTAATATGAGAGCAGCAAGTATTAAGATAATGTGACAACAGACTTATTATGAGAGCAACAAGTATTAAACAGATTGAATAAACCATATCAACACATAAGCATCACACACAGAGACAACAGATATAAGTGGAAACCCATAAAGGGAGAAAACCACATCTTATTATTGTTGTGATGCAAAGGCAAGCTCCAACTCCCTCTCACCACTGATTTTCTGTAGACACCAACCTATAGGAGGCTCCAACCTCAATTATGCAAGCTACAACTTGCAAGGAAGCTCCAACTCCCATCAATTTTCTACAGGCACCAACCTATAGGAGGATCCAACCTCAGTCAGCTACAACTGACATCTATCAAGCTACAACTTGATAGGGAAGCTCCAACTTCCTCACTCTATCAAAAGAAAACACTTGCTGATTTACCTTGGATATCAGCTTTGTTTTGTACCGTCTTTACTGTTGTCCTCCAGTCTTCATATCTGTCTTATATCATCTCTAACTTTTCACAGCATCTCCACCTTCTTCTTATTTTCTTTGCTTCAATTCTGCATTCTCTAACCTCTTTATGCATATCTATGAGATATCATTTATAGAGTTCCCCTCTTGACTATTTGTATTCTACAGATAATTTGGAGTGAACAGCCATGACTATTCGGCTTCTACCTTCTCATTCCTTTGTCCAACTCATTTAGAAAAAAAAATATAACATTATGTACAAATTTCAATATTACAGTGGGATTTTTGTTTTCCTCCAGAGACTTTCCAATGCATCACAAACAATGTAAAACCAATTAAAACATTTACATTCTGTTACAATATGGATTTCAAATCAACCCATTCAGCTTTTTGGATCACTGTGTGTTTGTCTTTTCCACTACTGTCTCTGTCTTTTTCCGTTTCTACACGCTCTCCTGTTCATTGCAGTTGTGTAACTGATGCATATATAACTGTCTAGTTATATAACTCAAACAACTCTCGGCGTAATAATAAAAGACCTTTTTAACAGATAAAATGCCCTTTCGAGCCTACTCACCGAACTCGCTCTATTCTTCGATGCGATAAATCACCTCTTGAATACTTCCGATTGCGATTAATCGCAATCACAACTTTCAGTTGTATGTTTCGATGTTCTGCTTTCACTCCGATGCGATGATTCACTATTCACAGATGTATATATATATATATATTGCTTTCACATATATATTTTCTGCTTTGCTTTATTTTAACTCTTCAGCTTTGGTCAACAAACTCGGAGTAAACATATATTAACTTTTCTTTTGTATGGAGCCCACATACTAGCTATACTCCGCCTCATTTATTTTCAATCGTAATCGCAAAATTCTTAGTGCTCTTGTGACTTGGTCATTTGATTTCTGCCGATGCGATTAGCAAAGGCCCCACCATGTAGTCAAGCGACTCTCTTATCCGCTGTCCATCCTTCCTCAAATCCAACGGCTATCCTTCAATCGCAAACTTCATTTGCATGTTCCACTGTTCTATTTTATTTCGATGCAATTGCCCACTTTGATGCCCTTTAAGCAGGAACTCAAACACATAAGAATCACCATTCATAACATATTGGGTCCACATTCTTTATCGCAATCGCAATATCGCAATCGCGTCCTCCAACAGATCGGTGCGATGAAAAAAGGGTCCCACAGGGTTAGTAAACTCTTCTGTCCATTCTATTTACACATTCAGAATCAATTCAGGCTTAACCTTTGATAAAATATCATTTTATTGAATGTCGGCAACTTTGACAATATGCGGAAGTCATTCCTTTATATACCCTTTATCTTATGGTTTATGAAAACCATACAAACCCCAAATGATATGACCTTCATGAGACATTCAATTCTATAAGTCCTCGGCCTTTGGATTAAAACCCAAGTGCTGACTAATATCGATGTTAATAATAGTCATATATATGACATTTGATTCAATGGTTAATTATTTCGGGCCCCACAACATGTCATTAAACCTTGATCCATATTTTACTTTATAACCCAATGCATAACCCATACTATAATTATTTGAATTAATATTCGAATATTACAATGAAACCATGTATAAGTGTCGGTATATAACTCAAGTATGTATATGGCCTCTATTTAAATGTTCACGGAACATTTCACCTTATATTAACCCTTCGTCCTTAGTTTAAAGTATGAGCCATCGTGATTTTAATATTGGGTTCTTTCCTTTTTATAATCTCCACTTTCATTAACACTTATAGTTAAAATGAAACTTTGGACCACATCATGTTACCTTACCTCTGATAAATCTTCGACCTTGGTTTAACACAAACCCAACTATAAACAAAATTTGGTTTTATACTTTGGTTTATGTTTCAATTTTCAACATACGTTTGACTCGGACCCACAGTGCTTTACCTCAATTAACCTTCGTACATCGTGCAAGTGTGATTACTGTAGATCTTCCAGCATTGGCAATTGGACAGACATAGCTAATATCACGTTTTTCTTTGGGCCGATGGTTAACACATGAAAATTACGTGATGTAAATGGTATTCAAATACCACCCTAGGACATGTGGTGAGTGAAGACTTATATCGCGTTATTTTCACAAATTCTACTTACTGCTTACTTATCCATGCAATACAGCTGGTTTTTTGTTCCAAACCTCGCTCACCGTCCAAGGTTCCATTTCGCTCTCGGTTCCCCCTCTCCGCCTTGACTTCACACTTTTATATGTTAACCCCTATTTCTCGCATTTTACCACGGGTGCTTCCAGTTTGACGATAAGCGTGTATAATACGCAAGCCTTTTCTCTATTAAAACCAACTCATTGGTCCTATTTAACCCTTCTCAAATTATTAATGCCACCACATATGAATATTAATCCATATATAACCTGGCTTCCTCTATCTCGGTTTTCATTTCACATTTGATTTATTAACGACTCTGCCTCAGATATATTTCTTTGTAGCTTCCGCCTCTCACCATCGCATATAAACCCTTCCATTATATTCTATGTATTCTCTGTCTCTTTGTATGATAATTTCACTATTTCACTGTACTCTCTGTATTCTCTGTATCTGCATCCTCTGTATTCTCTGTATTCTCTGCAACTTGGGCTGCTTATTTTTGCTGCCTTGCTTCTTTAAATGGCCCTGTCTCTGCTGCTCGACCCTCTCTACATCTTGCTACCTCTTTTTCTATCTCTCTGCTTCTATGCTTCTCTCTTTGCCTTGTTGCTAGGTGTTCCTCCTTTGCCATCTCCTTTGCCATCAATGACAACATTTCCAACAATCTTCCATGTCATCATCTAATCTTCTAAGCACGTGATAATCATCACGTGTAGTTCTCCATATGTCATAAAATATTAAGGTCTAGATCATCAATTGCATGTGGAATTAGATCTAGTATTTCTTAGGGCTCCCTTAATTAGTGGTTTGAATTCTTCGTGACTTGACATCTTCATTGTTGGTATCAACCAAGAGTCATGTCATCATCATCTGGAACCAGACATCTCAAGAATATTGACATCTCAATCAATTCCATATTTACATCAATGACAACCTTGATTAACACAATCTCATACAAAACTCTAATCCAAGAGCTCTCACTACAATATAAAGTCGTCGCACACTGTCATAAAAAAATTGGCAAATACATGCGCCAATTTACTGCCTCCTGACATCTCGCCTCCACTGCGCAATCCTTGTCGATCACAATCCCTGAATGAATTCGTTCTTGCCTTGCCTTGACTACACAATCCTCATTGGCATCTCCAATGTGTGTTTGGTTGCATGAGTGCACCAACTAATGTCACAACTGATAGTCAAATTGTCCCTTTCACCTATCTCTCAACTGGGTCTCCATTGGATCTAACATGCATGTAGTTACCGTAGTAAATCTTCAGCTGCATGTGAGATCACTCCATGTGAATTAATTTAATATTTAATTCACTGATCTCTCACTAGTGTATCTTTAGTTACAACTAGTTACAACTAGCACAACTGAGTTTAACTCACTTAACTGAGTTAAACTACTTTACAACTCACATAACTACACATCCAACTCTATTACAACTTTGTATCACTCAGTTACAATGAATTCCACTTGCATGTCCCACGAACCAACCATAGAACTCATAATTCCTTCAGTCAACTGGTTTGCCGCATCAATTAACTGAAATCAAGTGCTTCAAGAGAATAGATTATTATTTATTGTATAATTATTATTAAGAGATAATAATAATCGACATGCATTCTATTTTTAGACATGCAACCTATAAATAGACTTCGCCCATGCATCTAAAAATAGAACCTCATCTATAAATAGAATTTTCTCAACCATCTATAAATACACTCCAACTATAAATAGAATTTGCTCACCATTCTAAAAATAGACATACACCTAAAAATAGCCTGTGGGCCCCACCTAGTGTAGGTGCTTAATTTTCACTAGATTCATCATCTTGCTGAATCTCAACTAATCATCCCAAGCACATGAGGCAAGATGATATAAAGATTGGCGAAAGTGGAACCAAAGATTCCATCATTGATGTGAGAACAAATGTTTCACATGAAGATGATTCTCAGCAGCAAAAGTTGTCGTGGAAGTGGCTTGGTAAGAAGTGGTTTGACTTCTTGACATAGTAAGACATACATTCATTTGTACATATGCAAATTTCAGTTATGTATGCATGTTTTCTGTTGTAATCTCACGTTTGTTTGAGCCACCTTGGATCGATGATCAAGAATATGTCTAACGACTTTCTCACTGAATATTTCTCGCCAGAAAGTTCTGGGCAAGCTCAAGGAAGACATAATTCTTAATAGGAGGACAAGAGCATCCAAGAGGGGAAGTGTTGACTACCTTCGCGATGGGGCTCAAAGGCACTAAGCCATGCAAGGCAAAGTGTAAGGAGGCTGGAAATGTGAGGGTGTTGTACTCTCATTTACTGAACATGTGATTAGTCTTTTGGGGTCCAAAATATTCCCAATGGGGAGGAGTGATCAGATTGGGATCAAGGCCTAAGGATTAGCTCAAAATTCAAAGTTATAGGATTGGGTTGAAACCATGATGGTTGCTTAGATCTCGTCTTCCTTATTTTAGCACTGCAAACAGTTCGAAAAATTGATATCATATGAGGAAGATATTGCGTTCTGATCAAAATGGAAAACAGGTAAAAAATGGGTAGAACAGGTACATGTGTTTTGATCGAAATGGAAAAAATAAAATAAAAATGTGCAGAATACGTATAGTGATGATGTGGTAGGTACAGTTAGCTCAGAGAAATTCTTCCAGCAACAACCAATGACATCGTGCCAATTGGCACCTTCAGATTCGCCAATTTGGTCTTATATGTGGGTAAATTTCCTAATGTTTCTAAAGTAAAAATTGTGTTTTCTTTTAATTATTTATTTTATAATTTAATATTATAAATATATATTTATATATATTATATAATATATGTTTTTAAAACATATTATATATATACATATATTATTAAATATTAAACATATTAAATATTTAAACAAATCGCATTTCAAATATATTACAAACTACCCATTTGATCCAAATATATTTCAAATCCAAAGTTTTCGTGGATCAATTTCTTTTTGCCAAGGTCTAAGCCAAGGTTCACGTAATGTAAATATATTTCAAATCCAAAGTTTTCGTGGATCAATTTTTTTTTTGCCAAGGTCTAAGCAAAGGTTCACGTAATGTATTATAAAATAAATGCTATATGGGGAGGGGGGTCGGGTCTTGAACCTAGGTCCTCCGCCCCCATAACCCAAGGTTTTAACCACTAAGCCATGGGTGGCTCTATTGAAGAGAATTCGTGCCACGATTTACTTAAACCTTGAAGAGATAGACCAACAGAGCGCGGAGGGACCAGCCCGCTGCCAAACTCTCCACCACATGATCAAGTGCCGTGACCAAAGGGTGGAGTTTTAGTTAAGTGCGAATTAGAAAATTTAATACATACTTATCCTTTAATTAAATCAGCATTAGTTTGGCAAAATTTATGGAGGCACCCTCAAATATAGGCGGATTTCCACTTTTAGTGGAGTTAACTGGCAAAGTTTCCAATTTTGGAGGAGAAATTGGGGCAAAGTTGTTTTGGTCATAACTCACTCAATTTTCGACCATTCTGAGAGTATGAATAGTCAATTTTGACTATTTTAGAAATTCAGAGCTGTTGGAGAGGTTTGTAGTCTCATTAAAAAATTAATATGTTCTACATTAAATTTTGTTCTGCAGTTACTTCATCTTCTCTAGTGAATCGGGGAAGTAATTTGAGGTATTCTTGAGGCATGGAATTCATTGGTTGTGGAAGATTTAGAGGTGCATATATATTCATTAAGAAAGTTGGCACTGCCATATTTACACCTTGGTTAACTTCTCCTTGGGTAGTTGAGGTTGATGAACCTACTGCAAAAGTGAATGAAGGTGGTGAGAAGACTGATATGGGAGTGGGTTGATGAACAATGGCAGAAGAACCATCAACTATATTTGGTTGAGCTTGTGTAAAGGTAAAATAAACAGACTTGAAAGAATGTTCTTCTAACTTGGGTTCTTGAAAATGAATGGGTGTGGAAGGAGAATATTGTTCCAAGGAAGAGAGTTCCTCGGAAATATCTTCAAACAAAGGGTTATGAGAACTGCTACCAGGAGCAGACAATGTAGGATTAGGTGTTGAAGGGGTTTTTGGTTTCTGAGCCTTTTTAGAAACCAATTTTTTTGGATCTCACAAAGTAGGAACTTTCTACTGTGAGGTATCTGATCTCGTGTGAGGCCTATTGAAAGCCATAATTCTGAAAAGAAAAAACACAGCCAAACATTTCCTCCTCACTGAACAACCAGAGGAAATAGAAAGAAAACCCAGGGAAAATGAACTTCGCTTCTTCGTTCCTCGGCTACGGCACCAAAAAATGTTGTATCTCAAGAAACAATCCCTTGGATGTGGTAAGGAATCTGTGCTTAAGACATTTTATATGTATGTCACAAAATTATAATATCAAATGGTATCTGTTTAACACATTTGGAAATTAATTATTTAATACCCTAAATAATATGATATAATGAAAGCCTTCACAATGCCATTAACTGCTGATATTGAATGAAATTTAAAGAAGAACTGGAAGGGAAATTCAAAATTATATGCTCTGAAATAGAATCTATCACTTTAAATCTCATAAAATCTATATGTAGACATAATAGTTGGAGTGAAGGAGTGCACATTAAGGTTATTTAACTCTTACTTACAGATGTAAAAAGAGACCCACAACTACATTACTTCACTTCATTCAAAGAAGAAAAAACAAAGAATGAAACTGGGAAAACGTATCAACATCAACAGGTGCAAGAAACTTGATCTTCTTTCATTAATTTATCAGAGAATTCAATATAAAATTTGTAGTCATCCAGAGGTCCAAAACTCGGAACCCTCCTCTATATTTTTCATTTCTTTAAATACAATACAAAGCAGTTGTAACTGCTCGAACTACCTAGAACTATGTAAACTACCTATTATATGGCAATTAAAAACTTTATAACAACATTGCTCTTTTAACAAAAGATAAATAAAACTAAAGCCTCAATCTATTGATCTGCATTTGATTGGCTGTCACTGTGTTCTACGGATTTGATGACATGTCCTTCTGAGATGTCCTTCTTCCAGATTTCGATGCTGGTTTTCAGAGAATTGATCAACTTATGATATTCTAGCCTGAAGGCAGTGATCCTGTTAAAAGTAGGTCATTCTGTGAACTAAGTCTTTACCATCCAAAGTAATTGAAAATGCTTCTACAAGAAATTAACAGCTGTAGCTCCTTTCAAGATTGCGATCTTCTCACGGGTATTATCAATATTACTCTTTGCTAGCACTAAAAATGGCTCATAGGAATCCCATGATAGAAGAATTCCTTTGAGATCCCGGCATGAAGGCAATCCTGCTTTGGCCCTTTTTTCAAATATGTTTTCAAATCTGTTTAAAACTTGTTTAATTTCTGTCAACTTCTTCTTTGCTGACTTCCTGCAAGCGTTTTTTACAATCAACTTATTAATCTCTAAAACACACAATGTCTTATATTTAATTTCATTTTCCTCCAACTCCTGATCTATCTTTGAATTGATGAAATCAATGAATTTCTTTGCCCATAAAGCTCTGTTAAGAGTCTTTTGTTTGTCTGCCATAACTAGTTCCTCTAAATCTCTAACAATGTTCTTTTCCTCTAACACTATTGTCAAGGACTCCCAAGATATTTTCATGACTTCAACAATTTCATTCCATACAATGTCTTTTGCTTGAATCAGAGTTATGTTTCCTTTCATATTTTCCTTTAGAATCTTGAGTTCATTATTGGATGTATGGAAATCTGATTTATACTTATTGACTTCTCCTTATTTGGCCTGCATTATCTTTGTCCCTGTCTCCAAATCTCTCTAAGTCATCTTGAGATCGTTTTCTTCCATCTTCAACTCTGTGCTCAACTAGGATAATCTTACTGTTGGAACATCAGTTCCAAATGACATGACTATGGTGCAAGAATGAGAGTCAATTTGACTTCGCAAGTTAAGTAAAAACTCCTTTAACTTAGAAACCTCCTCCTCTTTCTACAACAATTGCCGCAAAAGATTCTTTTTTTCATTCTCAACCTCTGCTACCTTTGCTTCCATTGAGTGCTCTCCAGTGGGCAACTTTAACTTCTTCTTCAATACATTTATCTCTGACTCAACACTTTGTAGCAATTTATGTACAACTAATTTATCATTCATTAGGGGAATTTTGAGGTCTAAAATGGGCCTCCTAAGGAAATTATAAAATAATAGTGGAAAAAATCAAATAAGATTTGATGACATCATCAAATTTTAGAGGGAAAAATGAAAAAACTACTTTTTCAACTCATATTTTCAACTTATCTCCCCAAGTTTTTACTCAAATTTAGTGCGGGAGTACTCGTTGGATGCGAAATTTAATTCCTCATCCAAGGAGTACTCATGTTGCATACTTTCGATGGGTCCTACTACACGAAAAATGAGAAATACATAAAAAACGCCATTTTAATCACCTTTTTTTTTTCTTTTTTTTTTTAAAAATGTATTTCCCATTTTTCATGTAGCAAGGTTCATTGAAAGTATGCAACATGGGTACTCGTTAGATGAGGAATTAAATTTTGCATCCAACGAGTACTCCCACTCGAAATTTGAGTAAAATTTTTGGGAGATAAGTTGAGAATACGAGTTGAAAAAGTAGTTTTATTATTTTATTATTTTTAAATATTTTTACCCTTTTATTTAAAAAATGGTAAATCATCCCCCATGGTTTACATCATCATCTTGAATCCTATTAGTTTTTATAAAGTTGATTTTTTTTGTACATTTTTCTTAGGAGGCCCATTTTAGACCTCAAAATTCCCCTAATGAGGATCCACTCCAATTCTTACAATTATCTTCTTCAACTCTTCATTCTAAGTTGAAAGAGCCCTGGAATTAGCCTTCTCCAATTTTAACTGCTTGATCACTTTTCCTAACATGTTTTTTTCCTTATGAGCAGCTGCACTAGTTTTGTTCATATCATTAACAATCAACTGACCTATCTGCATATGAAAATTTACTTTGTCAAGTAAAGGGATATTCTTCACATCAAAAATTAAATTAAAAGTTTAAAACTACTTGATGAACCTACTGTCATTTCAGATGGGTGAGAAAAATAAATCTTAAATTGATCCCTTTCTAAGTCCATGACAGTCAATAGTCTAGTTTGGTCAGGAGTAATTTGATACTCAGCTTGAGCTTCCATACTAGCTTTCGGTTTTTGATTCTTTTCTACAATTTGAGCAAAAACTTTCTTGATCAATGGAACTTGATCCTGAACATCTGCATGTATTGAAGGTGAGGCTGGTTGTAAATTTTAGTAGATGTTCTATGCTTGGAGCAACTTTACTTTTCTCACAGCAATCATACAAATAGTTAAGTAAAATGCAGATAGAACATATAAGTGGATCTTATAGAAGACAAATCAGAAACAAGAAAAATGTGCTGGTGCGTTACAACGGTCAACAGGATGCTTGAACTAGCAAAGTCTCCTTGGTCAGCCAACCCAGAATGTGTCACAACAATCCTCCAATCAGCAAACAAGTCAACCCAATTCAACTCCAAAAAAGTCAACGCTGTCCAGAAAAAGTCAACGCAGGGCAGCAAGCTAAAAGTCAACGCAGCAGCAGATTGGTCAACCCTTTGACCTCGATTTCTGTGCCAAACAGTACGGCCTTCCAAAATTGAACTTCTCACTAAATTTCAGCCCATTCGGACCATGCATTGACCAAAGTCAACGCTGGTCAAACTTTCTACAAAACCCTAACTGCAGAAATTCGTCCTTCAGCTCAGCCGTACAGATTTGTCCTTCTTCTCCTTCACACGTGTGGGCTGAACTCGTCCTCCAAGGAGCTCGTACTAAATCAGATGAGAGAAGAAGATGTGAGTTGAGTTATTGTGAAATGCTCTCCAACTTTGCCTGTATTTATATCCATCATTGGGGTGTGTGACACATCTGCTGGGGGTGTGAAACCTTAAGGCCGACCTGCACATATAATTTATTATGAAAAATAAATTCAAAATAAATGTTCTGCTCATCGGATTAAGACATATTATATATGGATTTTACACCTCTCCGAAAGAGGAATCCAACAAAAATATTAGCCTCTTAATCTGAGCATCATAACATGGAGTTTGGACCTAGTTGTCCAAATTTAACACTCCCTCTCAACTAGGGAGAACTCCATCCATCAGTGCAATCAAACATCATGCGTCATCCCGCCGTAACTTGCTTTGCTGGCCTCTTTATTTCAGAACAAAAGTGGGTCAGTCACAAAGACATCATCCCCCGACTGACATAATCAGTCCAGAGGTTTGAAACCTCTATCAAACTCATAAAGAGTATCCAACCAACCCAAAGTTGGTTCATCTGACCCGAAGTCAGGCAGAGGTCCCAGACCTCACTAAACTTGATCCCAGATCAAGTGGTTGGACCGTGCCATCCTAGATAGAGAGTACGACAATCTCTGATGCGTCCATCAGTCTTTGCTAATAGTCTCTAGCTTTTCCCACCTCATTGGCAAAATGAGAGGTACTTCCCATGAGCCCTGAACTCAATGAGTAGGATGCATATGGGGCACAGATAAATGAGAGGCGAACCAACTCAATAATCACAAGGGTGGGGCAGAAGCATTATGAGTGCTTATAGCTCCTAGAAGCTATCCCCAAAGCCCCCCAGAGCTCCCAGAGCTCATCGTCCAACAAGACCCACATCATAGGGTCTTTCCACGACACCAAGACTCTCACGGAAGGTTAGGAACTTGACCTTCCCCAGGGGCTTAGTGAGAATATCCGCGACTTGCTCATCAGTTCCTATATGATCGAGCCTTACGGCGCCTCGCTGTACCATATCCCGGATAAAGTGGTACCTGATATCAATATGCTTGGATCGGTCGTGGAACACGGGATTCTCAGTCATACGAATCCCACTCTGATTATCACAGAGTATCACAGTGGTATCTAGCACATGTCCAAACAGCTCACTAAAGAGCTTTCGCAACCAAATTGCTTCACAACAGGCCATACTAGCAGCAATGTATTCGGCCTCCGCGGTGCTCAAAGCCACCGACTTCTGCTTCCTGCTCATCCATGAGATCGAAGCAGAACCAAGATTGAAGCAGCATCTAGATGTGCTCTTACGATCCACCACACTGCCAGCCCAATCGGCATCAGTATATCCACGGAGTATCACACTCCCGGCAGTGTATCTCAGCCCATGGTTTATCGTGCCCCGAAGATATCTCAGAAGATTCTTGGCACCAACCTAGTGAAAGTGATGAGGCTCAACCATCTGTTGACTCAAAGTGTTCACTGCAAAACATATATCTGGACGGGTGTTCACTAAGAACATCAGAGCCCCTACGAGTTGATGATACTCAGTAGGATTTGCCAATACGGGCCCAGCAGCGCTGACACTCAACTTCTTGAAGTTGAGTTCCATTGGTGTTGACACGGACTTGCAATCCACCATACCAAATCTTTCCAGAAGTTTCACAATATATTTTCCTTGAGAAAGGAAAATCTCTCCAAGTCTCTGCCAGACCTCCAGGCCTAGGAAGTAGTGCATCAGTCCTAGGTCCTTCATCTCGAACTCAGCAACGAGCTCCCTCTTGCATTGATGAATGAGAGGGTCAGCGCCTGCTAGGAAGAGGTCGTCCACATACAACACCAGAATGAGAGGCTTCCCTTGGACAACCTTGAAGTAAAGGTTCGGATCAACGTTACTTCGAGTGAAGTCCGGCTTCATCAAGTAGCTATCTATCCTCTCGTACCAAGCTCTGGGTGCTTGCTTCAACCCATAGAGGGCTTTCTTCAACCTGCAAACATGAGTGTCCCGATGAACTTCAAACCCTAGAGGTTGTTCTACATACACCTCTTCTTTTATTGCACCATACAGAAAAGCGGTCTTGACATCCATCTGATGAAGACTCCATCCTTGCGTAGCAGCAAGGGCTATGATTGATCGAATGGTGGTATATCGTGCCACAAGTGCAAATATGTCATCATAGTCAATTCCTTCCTTTTGAGAGAAGCCACGGGCAACAAACCTTGCCTTGAAATTTTCAGCACTCCCATCAGATCCATGTTTGATCTTGTAGAGCCATTTAGCGGTGACAACAGATTTTTCCTTTGGTCTCAGGACCACATCCCGGACATCATTCTTCATTATGGACTCATATTCTTCATGCATAGCATCCTTCCAGACTTGATGCTTTACGGCTTCCTCAAAAGATCCAGGTTCAGATTGTACAATAGTACTCATGGCAGCTAGATACCCTTGGTATCTACACGGCTTCTTGCTTTCTCAGAATGTCCCCCTTGGGGCAGCATGACCCTCAGCATCTTCGAGGGTATCCCTGAGCCATGATGGTCTCTTTCCCAGTGAAGGAGATGGATCAATAGGGTCCATTGGTCCTTCAATATCAGGCATTGTCTCATCCTGCGGTTCTTCGAGATTTCCAGGCCTTTCTTCATGATTTTCTCCAGATCTTGGATGATCTACTACTTTCTTCAGGGAAGCATCTTCGTCAAAAGTGACATCATGGCTTATCTCTACTTCCCTTTGACCAGGTACATAGACTCTATATGCCTTAGAAGTCTCACTGTAGCCCACAAACATTCCTTTCTTCCCAGTATCATCCAGCTTACTTCTCTTTTCTTTCGGCACATGAAAATAGACAGGACATCCAAAAATTCTAAAATGTGAGACATCGGGTTTCTTACCAGAGAAAACCTCTTCGGGAGTTTTGGAGTCCAGAGCGGAATGAGGGCATCGGTTTTGAATGTACACAGCAGTATTTGCAGCTTCTCCCCACAGAAACTTCGGTAGACCCTGGTCACATAGCATGGCACGGGCAGCTTCCACAATAGTCCTATTTTTGCGTTCAGCAACACTATTCTGCTCAGGAGTATATGCAGTAGTAGTCTCCCTCTTAATGCCAGCTTCTCTGCAAAAGTCTTTGAACTCATTTGACTCATATTCGGTGCCATTGTCGGTCCTCAAAATCTTGATCTTCTTTCCGGTCATATTTTCCACCAAGGCTTTGAAGGTACGGAACCACATGAAAGCCTCATCCTTCTTCTTCAAGAAGTATATCCAGGTTTTGTGAGAGAAGTCATCAGTGAATGTCATGTAGTAGGAACATCCTCCCAGGGATGTCACAGGCAACATACCAGATAGATCAGAATGGACCAGTTGCAAAATATCAGATGTCTTTGTGACACTTGAGGGGAAAGGTCCCCTTGTATGCTTTCCTTCGACACAACCCTTACATACACCTTCATGATTATTTCCAAAGTCGGGCATCCCTGTCACCACCTTCCTTGCTTCGGGAAGGGCCTTGTAATGAAGGTGTCCAAATCTTCGGTGCCATAGTTCGGTTTGTCGAATAGTATCACAAGTCATAGCTCCCAACGTACTCCCTCCAACCTGGTAGAGTGTACCAACTCTAAAACCAATTGAGATAGCTTCATTGAAGCTCTCCTTCCACATGAGCACCTTTCCATCAGAGAAAGTTACATTGAATCCTTTGTCTTCCATGGCAGATACAGACACAAGGTTCTTCTTCAATTTAGGTACATAGAGTACATTTTGCAAACGTAGGACTTGTCCTTGAGACAAGTGGAGGGTCACAGTCCCTGTCCCTTTCACGGGATATGTGGCATTATCCCCAAGGATAATTTCTAGATTAGTATCCCTTTCAACCATGTCAGAGAGTTCTCCCTTGAATCCGGTGATGTGTCTTGAGGCACCACTATCGATTAGCCAGACATCCATAGTGTCGGGCGGAGATGTAGCAGAGAGAGCAGATACAAGGATATACTCATTTCTTTTATCAACAACATTAGACTCCTCATACCTGGTATTTCTAGACCTTTTAGAAGGTTGATTGTTTCCACCAAAGTGAACCTTCCTCTTTCCTTTGGATCTTTCATTTCTTCGATTCTCATTCCTTCGGTTGTTGTTGTTATCATCACTATCAGGAGAATCCTTCTTGAAGGGGCATTCTCTAGCATAGTGACCAGGCCTATGGCAAGTGAAACACTTGCCCTTCTTTTCTTGAGCCTTCGTTCTTCCTTTGTCCTTAGGACCACCAGAGTTCTTCTTCCGAGAATGAGCACCATAGGCAGCATTTCTGTCATTATCGAATTCTTTCATCCTTGTTTCTTCTTGCATACATCTAGACAGAAGCTCATCAAAGTTAGGAATGGTATTATTGTTGAGAATGGTAGTTGTGAATACTTGCCATTCATATGGAAGTCCTCCAAGTGCGGTGAGAACCATCTCACGATCGGCTATTGTCTCCCCAATAGCTAGCAGATTGTTCCTTGTTTCGGTCAATTTCAGAAAGTAAGTTTGAATAGACTCATCCCGGCCCTTCTTCATATTCTTCAACTTGTTCTTGAGGAATAGCACTTGGTTCACATTGTTTACCTTGAACATAAGGATCAATTTGTCATACATCTCCTTGTATGTGCCTAGTTCAGATATATAGGCAACCAGGCTCTTATGTATGGATTCCCTGATCATCAGCTTTGCTTTGATCTCTCCCTTCTTATACTTGTTTCTAACAGCAGCGGTAGCATTGGATGGAGGTTCTTGAATCTTACCCAGCACATGATCCAAGAGATCATGATCTTCCAATTTGAGATCTAATATCATCTTCCACGCATGGAATTCATCCCTTCCAGTCAGCGTGTCATTCTCCTTGAATTCAAGACTTGTGGAACCCATTTCTTCCGGTGGTGATTGCTAAAGATAGAGTTTGTCTTCACCTCAGCTCTGATACCATGTAAATTTTAGTAGATGTTCTATGCTTGGAGCAACTTTACTTTTCTCACAACAATCGTACAAATAGTTAAGTAAAATGCAAATAGAACATATAAGTGGATCTTATAGAAGACAAATCAGAAACAGGAAAAATGTGCTGGTGCGTTACGGCGGTCAACATGATGCTTCAACCAGCAAAGTCTCCTTGGTCAGCCAACCCAGAATGTGTCACAACAGTCCTCCAATCAACAAATGAGTCAACCCAATTCAACTCCAAAAAAGTCAACGCTGTCCAGAAAAAGTCAACGCAGGGCAGCAAGCTAAAAGTCAACGCAGCAGCAGATTGGTCAACCCTTTGACCTCGATTTCTGTGCCAAACAGTACGGCCTTCCAAAATCGAACTTCTCACCAAATTTCAGCCCATTTGGACCATGCGTTGACCAAAGTCAACGCTGGTCAAACTTTCTGCAAAACCCTAACTGCAGAAATTCGTCCTTCAGCTCAGCCGTACAGATTTGTCCTTCTTCTCCTTCATCACGTGTGGGCTGAACTCGTCCTCCAAGGAGCTCGTACTAAATCAGATGAGAGAAGAAGATGTGAGTTGTGTTGTTGTGAAATGCTCTCCAACTTTGCCTGTATTTATATCCATCATTGGGGCGTGTGACACATCTGCTGGGGGTGTGAAACCTTAAGGCCGACTTGCACATATAATTTATTAAGAATAATAAATTCAAAATAAATGTTCTGCTCATCGGATTAAGACATATTATATATGGATTTTACACCTCTCCGAAAGAGGAATCCAACAAAAATATTAGCCTCTTAATCTGAGCATCATAACATGGAGTTTGGACCTAGTTGTCCAAATTTAACACTGGTGCATTCTAAGCATCTCCTAATTGAAGGAGGAAACTAGGCTGGGTGCTTGGTATTTCTTCAGTCAATCTAGCCCTCTTCTTAGCTTTCTGCTCTTCATCTTCAGAATCAACAACTTTCTCTTTGCCTCTTTTGCTCAATTTTTCAGAAATGATGGGAGTCTGAATGCTAGAACTAATAGAGGCTGCAAAATTTTTATTAGCCAACTTCTCCATTTCTGGCCTACTGTCATGAATAAAAGCATAATAGCCATTTTCAACCCTTCTGTTAGAGATTACCTTGTGAGGATCATAGGCCCATTTCTCACCTATCAACAAGTGCATGCCTTCTAACATCCTATTAGCTTCATTTGATGCTTGACTCATATTCACTATGAATGGTCCCAAAGACAGGCAAATTAAACAAATGACCCTTCTTCATTGGAACAAAATGTACTTGATCTACATTCAGACTCTGTCCAATAAATTCCAATGCAAACAACCTCATGGGGACAATAATTGGCAATATATAAGGTTCTATCCCAACTCCATACAATCTAATTTCTGAATGATCTTCATCTACAAACCAATCCCCAAATTTACAATTAGTACTTAATTTAAGAAACTCCTGATCTTTGGGCAAGAAACAAGGAGGAGGAATCCCATTCAAAACCTTATAAGAAATTGGCATAAAATAAGCAACAAAATCAAATACTCCTCCTTCATCTGGTTCATTTCTTACTGTATTTGTCCAGAAAACTACATACTGTCTTTTCTTATTTACATCCATAATGTTTAGCCCCAAATTTAAAAATTATTCTACATTTTGATACAAGAATATATAAGTGATAAGTGAAGGGAACCTGAAGGACTCGGTAAGGGACAAACTCATAAGCTGAGTGTTAACAACCTCTTTCCAGTAAGAGGGAATATCCAACACCACTTTAGGCTTCATCATAAAGGCAAATAACCCTAACATTGACCTGTCAATTTTAACAACATCCTCTTTTCCAAGTATCTTTGACAGAGATTGTAATACTGTCCCGACTTCTGCATAAAAAATCTCCAATGGGAATTCTTTATAAGCTGCTAAAAATTGCTTTGTATCTGGCTTCAAAAAGAAGTTAACTTGGGTAAATTCTTGTCCTACAAGATTATCATAAAATGCTGTCAATGATTCGTCAGTGAACTGGACATAAGACTCAGACTCAGGATAAAATAGGGCTTGACGCACTAACTGGGCTGTAACTTGAAGGACATTTTCCCCTAAACAATTCATCACAAAACATTTTCCGGGATACAATGCAGACACTAGCCAATGTACAAATTCAGAAAAAATATGCGTTTTGGGGATGCATGCAGACAAAACACCAGAATTGGCCATGGCTGAATCGATGGGCTAACTTTTCTCATTTAGAAGAACTTGCTGGTAGAAGGGAAAATTCTCCACGGTGTAGATAATATCCCTAATGTCTTGCTCAGTTTCCATGAGAGGGATATGGTTAGAAGAGCCGGACAAAGAATATTTCTTAGCCATGGAATAGTTCAGGGTGGAAGACAATAATACGCGGAGGTAAGAAAATAGAGTGACTAGGATGACTTCGTGGAAAACCGAGAATGAAAACTGTAGGAGAAAGAAAAACTTGAACCCTTAAATAGGTGGTGCAGAGCTTCAAACATTAATGCTGAGTTAATGCTTAAACAAAAAAGTAACATCACCATGACATGACAAATGAGCTGTCTCCCAGTTGGAAGCATATGACACTGCAGGGGTGCTCTGGGGTACGAAGCATCTGTCGGGGTCCTTCCCCCGCACTGGATGGGAACCGTCGATCTTGATCGGCTGGTGGTCATCAGAATCAACTGTGGAGGCACCTCCTCTGCTAACCTGCGGGCTATTTGTGCCTGTGGGTTTCCGCTGATATACATCAAATGAAACTTCTTTTGATCCTGCCTGATGATTAGCATAGGTGTTAATTGGAACACTCGGTCCCACCTTCACATGCTCTCCAAAAACATATATTAATTTACCAGTATGCGAAAATGAAATGATTTTCAAACATATGAAGGATTTACATTTTGTCATATTTTTTAAATATATGCTTTTTTTTGTATTTTTGAAAATAGAATAAAGGAAAATGAAAATGAGCCACAACAGGTTGCATACAAGGATCATAGATGAAGCACGAACGAGATCCAACAATTAGAAATACTTAACCACAATAGTTAGTTATGACCAGAGTGGTGCAAAAACAACTTCGAGGTTTCTTTTTGAGATTAACATGGGACCCTGGAATTACAGGGCTTGATAACTCATCTACCATTATGGATGAGTTGCTCTTTATAGGGGAGTACCAGTCAAATATTCCATTGTACCTCAATCTTGTAAAGAAAGTTTCACTTCTAAGTGATTCATTGATGTTATGGGGCACCTCCCTAGTAGGGAAATATGATTAGAAGGAGGAGGCTGTGATTAGCTCATGCAGGCGAGGATCCTTTTTAGCAGGGCTTGGAATATACCTTCAGGAGTTCACTATTGAGGTGCACAAGATTGGTTTCCGAGTAGGGAAACTTTTCAAGGATTTGATCAGGGTTTCCCATTATCGAAATGCACTACTTATTAGCAGTGTGCAGATGACCATTCATAGCCATCATAACATTCATTTGAGCTCATTTGTCTTATGTCATTTTCAAATTTGAAAGGAGCTAGTTTTGGTTTTATTGTCTCATGCAAGAAACATATGATGCATACACTTCCCAAATGGTAAGCTCTTGGTAAGTGGAAACCAAAGCTTCTCTTTCATTCATCAAGCGAGGCAGTTTTACTCTGAAATCAAGCAAGGCAGTGTCCCTGCAATCAAAGAGGCCAAGTTTGTGAGAAGGGTAAATGTGAATTTAAGGGCTACTAGCAAGAGGTTAAAGAGACACAATGAGGATCTTGAAATCCAATTGGCAAACTCTGAAGAAAGTCAACTACAGCAGAAGTAAGACAGTAAGTAAAAAATCCATGATATAATTTTGTTTTGGGAAGGTCATCACTTTTGGAAACCATGGAAAATTTGACTTATAGTGTTATCAAAGTCCTCATTAAAGACTGTAGATATTCTCAAGGTTTAAATATGATGAAGAAACTATGTAAATATGAGACACACAACAGTTTCGTAGCCGCTACGACACTGCTGTAGGTGTCATGCACAACAGTTTCATAGCGTGCTACGAAACTGCTGTAGGATGCAGTTTGATCAATCTTTTAAGTTTTAAAAGGGTGAAAGGGTGTTTTTTTAAAACCTTGATGCTTCTGAAGAATGTATAATTACCATAAGTGAAGGTCCAATAGCAAAACAAAGGAAAATGAAGATTCCAATTAAGGTTTTCAAAGGTGAAGTTCTGCGCTACGAAAACAACAGACAGTTTCGTAGCGCAACAATGTTAACAGTTTTTGGCACTTCTTCAAAGGTTTGTTTTGGGCATAAATGGAATGGTGAAGTCACATGAGTTCAATGAGACATTTCCACATGTTTTTGAGCACAAGTTGGTTAGCAAATGGTTCCAAGGAGCATAAATGAAGGTTACAACTATATTGCAAGAAACATGTTCCTAGTTTTCATGACAGATAAGGGACATGATCAGCAGGTTTTAAAACAAGGTTAGAGAAATCATGAAGGTCGAATACATGGATTTTAAGCTGTCATTGGAAGCATTAAAGGTTTGAAAATGATTGGTGGACATGAAACATATGAAAATGATCTATCCATGAGCTGGAGAAGACAATTTTGGGTGAAGATCATATTCTTGAGGTCATGTTACTATAGTTTTTTTGATAAATATCAGTTGTTATGAAGTTTAAACATATACAAGGCATTAATTTTGAAGAAATTTTCAAGAAATTTTCTTACACAGCAGTTTCGTAGCGTGCTACGAAACTGATGAAGCAACCTTTCACCATGAAGAGCAAAACCCTATTTTCTGGCTTTAGTGTAAATTTCAAAAGTGGTTTTCGGGAAACTGAAAAATAATTTTTTAAAAATGAAAGAGGTTTTTCTTCCTGAGATCCAAAAATAAACAAACCTCTCTTAGTTTATTTAAATTCATTATGAAATGGGCGATACAAGGATTTATTTGAAGCCCTAGTTTCAGAAAATAGAGTTTTCTTGTTTTACACATGTTTTTCAAAAACAGAGTCTGGACAGAAGGAGAAGTATTTCCAAAAAAACAGAGAGGTTTTTATTCCAGACAGAATGAACTACAAAAACCTCCTTCATTTTCTCAAAATACATCATGTATGAGAAGATGAAGGCTCTGTCCCAAGACCTTATTTTCAAGGAAGACACATAAATAATTCGCTGAAGCAGTCTTTTCATCATTTTTCATAGCAATTTTTGAAGGAATTTTTATGAGTTTCGTTTTGAAACTTCTTGTGGGATTGTGTCAAGTAAATATAAAGGCTATCATGAAAGAAAAATATTGAAATATGTTGAAGAAAGGAGTGAAAACATTGCGCTACAAAACTGTGCTACTTTTGTAGAGCAGATTTGTTTTCACTGTTTTGAGAAGAAAAAAGTGGATTTTGCACAGCTGGCATGAAGGGATGACTTGGGACATATGTCAATAATTTTCCTAACATCAATTAGCCTCGAATTAATCAGTTATAAGTGGTCAGAACATCTCAAGAAACCAAAAGAATCCTAAGCCTAAAAACAGGGAAACATGTTTCCTAATTTCTAGGGCAATTTTATCATCAACAGTAGGGTGAATTTAAGTGAATGGTCAGCATCCAAATTCGATCTCATGGAGGAGCAGCTGTCAAATAGAAGATATAATTTTTAGATAAGGTTGTTAAGTCATAATAAAGAGTTTTAATCCTAGTTGTATTAGGAATCTAGAACAGACAGTTTATCTGTCAGATGTAATTAAAAGTTTGTTTAAGCAGTTGATAGGTGTCAAGTTAGAAAATTTGAATTTTTCTCAAGTGTTTGGAGAGAATCCAAGAATGTAGTGATGAATCTATAATAGATAAGAAGTCGAATTGCATAGGGTTGGAAAATGTTAACAGAACTGGCTACTTTAATTGTAAATACTTTGGAGGAGCTGATATATATAGAAGCAGTTTAAATTTTATGAAGCTGAGATTCTAAGTGTACTTTAGTGAGCTTTATCTTCTATCATGTGTTTTACTTCCGTAGTTTTGATGCTTATTACTCAGAATTCATGGGAACATGCTCTGACTTCCTTTAAGTGTTAATTTATGGGGAATTGAGTTCTTAGGTCCTATCTGTGGATCATTTTATTCAATGTTTGATGCTTATTACTCAGAATTCATGGTCATTCATGCTCTGACTTCCTTTAAGTGTTAAGCTTGGATAAATCTCTGTTAAATACTTTCCTTTCAATACCTTGATGTATCATGACTCAGAATTCATGCACACATGCGCTGATTTCCTTTGAACCTCAAGATATTGAAACTTTCCTTAATGTGTCATCCTTTCATTGAAGTATATACAAGCCTCAGTTTTATAAGAAGAGCTGTTTTGTTATCTTATCCATATCACTGACTCCATAGCCCAATGGTAGCTTGTCTTCATCTTTCAACCTGAAAACATAAAAAACCACAAACCATAGAGTTAGCCATCTATCTTTATACAAAATAATTAACCCTTGAGAGAGCCTTCTCAGGCTGAGGAGGCTAAGCCTCATCTAAAATATTGGTTTGAAATAGTTACACTGAGGTATTCTGATCAACAACTTATTAGGGTCCTATTTTGGTGATAAAATTTTGGTGCGTCTGTCGGGAGCCTGAAGATTATTCATTCTCGTAATCAATAAGCTGAACTTCTGAAGGTAGCAAGAGCTCAGGAAGCTGTTTGAGGCTAAAAAACTACCTTGGTGACTCCACACATCAAATAATCAAATTGGAAGGTGACTCCACTGCTAGAAGATCAGTAGCTTGATGAAGTTTCATGATGAGTTCCATTGCAAGAATGAATGCTAGGTATGCTCCTATGAATTGGTCTCATATCCCTGGTTTTCCAAATCCTAGGCCAAAGGTTGATTGGTTAGATGATCTTCCAATATTCAAAGATGAAAAGAAAGACAATGCTGCTCTTCATTTGGTTAGGTTTCATCTGCATGTACATAGTCTTAAGGTTCATATCCCTGAATATTGTCTTATGAAGATGTTTATGACCACTCTAGAAGGAAAAGCATGGTCTTGGTATAAAGATTTAGCAAATGGTTCATTATATTCTCTTGCTAATTTTCATGATGAATTCTATGAGATGTATAAAGAGTGTCATCCCTCCTTATTGTTGGTCAAAGATTGATGTAAACATTCTTTGAGTTTTATTTAGTATTTGGAGGATTGTTATGATGATGATGAATTTATGGATGAAGAAATTTTAGAGGCTCTTCATAACAATACATTTCAACACATAGAAGAAAGGATAACATCCCATGATATGCAACATGGAAATCAGTAGGAGTTTACTTATGAAAGTCTTGTTACATCCTCTAAGATTGATGTAGAGATGTAGAAGACTTGCAAGTCCCTTGATCATCAGGGGAATGAGAATCAGTTCAAACAACAAAAGGAAATATTAGAAAATTTTTGCTACAATCCTCAGGCAAAGAAAAAGGTTGATTATTTATGTCATACTTTGCAGCAGCCTACTTCAAAGAATGATCATAATAATGAAGAAAATTACATTGTATATGGGAATCATTCAGAAAAGTAGTTAGATGGCATATCAAAGGAATCTTGTGTGGTTGAGAATCAGTGGTACGAAGATATAGAATGTTATGATGATCATCAAACTAACCATGTTTTCTTTGATCCTATAGATGAATACATGGAAAATATTTGCACACCAGTATTTCATTTTCATTTGCATTATGAAGATCAGATACATTATAAGTTTCTTTGTTCATCTCACTATCATGGTTATTTTGAGGTTGAATGCGGTCAAGAGCTTCATATATTAGAAAAGACAATTGATTGGCTTTATTGGAAATATCATGTTGCCTGAGCTAAAGTGGAAATTGTAGCTGATAGAGTAGGTAGTAATTTACAAATAAGCTCAAGGTAGGTTGACTGAGCATTTTTAGTAGATGCAGTTTGAGTCCTTCTTGCAGAGACCAACAAATTTGAGCCCGAGGTGAAGGCCATAAAAGTTTGAAGTAGATTGGGCAGAATGTCAGAGTTTTATTTTAAAGGATGGATAGAAGCACTGGAGCTACAGGTTCTTAGTGTACCATAGGGGCACACTATCCCAAGTGGAGCCACTGTTATCACTATAAAATTTTTTCCAAACTTGGACAGTTTGTATTTGTTCTTAATTCATGGTCTTAGAATAGGGGTCAAGTCATTTTCATGTTTTTAGAGTCTATGTCATAAGGTTAAAGTTTCATTACCATCATCAAATAAGGTCCAACAACTTTGTTTTACATTTTAGGGGTCCCATTTCATGTTTCAGAAATCATGTGTTTAGTCTCTTTGCAAAAATTTTCAAATAAGCCATGAAACCACGTTTTCGTAGCGCAGACAGTGTAAAAAACTGTCTTTGCGCTACGAAAACGCTAGTCATTTTGTAGTGCAAAACCCTGAAATAACATTGAGCACGCTACGAAATCGAGGATTCGTAGCATGTCTTGTCAGTTATCAAATCCACCAGAATTCCATTAATCATTCATGGTTAGGTGTCAGCCACGAGTCTTTTCTCACGCGTGCAACCATTCATAGCCATCATAGCATTCATTTGAGCTCATTTTTCTTATGTCATTTTCAAATTTGAAAGGGGCTAGTTTTGGTTTTATTGTGTCATGCAAGATTGATACCATTCCCAAATGGTAAGCTCTTGGTAAGTGGAAACCAAAGCTTCTCTTTCATTCATCAAGCGAGGCAGTGTCCCTGCAATCAAAGAGGCCAATTTTGTGAGAAGGGTAAATGTGAATCTAAGGGCTACTAATAAGAGGTTAAAGAGACACATTGAGGATCTTGAAATCCAATTGGCAAACTCTGAAGAAAGTCAACTACAGCAGAAGTAAGACAGTAAGTAACAAATCCATGATATAATTTTGTTTTGGGAAGTTCATCACTTTTGGAAACCATGGAAAAGTTGACTTATAGTGTTTTAAAAGTCCTCATTAAAGACTGTAGATATTCTCAATGTTGAAATATGATGAAGAAACTGTGTAAATATGAGATACACAGCAGTTTCGTAGTGCGCTACGAAACTGTTGTAGGTGTCCTACGAAAATGTTGTAGGATGTAGTTTGATCAATATTTCAAGTTTTCAAAGGGTGAAAGGGTGTGTTTTTAAAACCTTGATGCTACTGAAGAATGTATAATGACCATAAGTGAATATCCAATAGAAAAACAAAGGAAAATGAAGATTCCAAGTAAGGTTTTCAAAGGTGAAGTTCTGCGCTACGAAAACAACAGATAGTTTCGTAGCACAACGATGTTAACAGTTTTTGGCACTTCTTCAAAGGTTTGTTTTGGGCACAACTGGAATGGAGAAGTCACATGAGTTCAATAAGACATTACCACATGTTTTTGAGCACAAGTTGGTCAGCAGATGGTTTCAGGGAGCATAAATGAAGGTTACAACTATATTGCAAGAAACATGTTCCTAGTTTTCAGGACAGATAAGGGACATGATCAACAAGCTTTACAACAAGGTTAGAGACATCATGAAGGTCGAAGACATGGATTTGCAGCTTTCAGTGGAAGCATTAAAGGTTTGAAAATGATTGGTGGACATGACACATATGAAAATGATCTATCCATGAGTTGGAGAAGACAATTTTGGGTGAAGATCATATTCTTGAGGTCATGTTACTATAGTTTTTTTGATAAATATAAGTTGTTATGAAGTTTAAACATATACAAGGCATTAATTTTGAAGAAATTTTCAAGAAATTTTCTTGCACAGTAGTTTCATAGCACGGTACGAAACTGCTGAAGCAGCCTTTCACCATGAAGAGCAAAACCCTGTTTTCTGGCTTTAGTAGTAAATTTCAAAAGCAGTTTCCGGGAAATTGAAAGCGAATGTTTGAAAACTGAAATATTTTTTTATTCATAACATCCCTAAATAAAACAACCTGTCTCAGTTTCTTTAAATTAATTCTGAAGAGGGAGATACAATTCTTTCTTTGAAGCCCTATTTTCAGAAAACAGAGTTTTCCTGTTTTACACATGTTTTTCAAAGACAAAGTCTAGATAGCAGGGGAAGTATTTCCAAAAACCAAGAGAGTTTGTTATTCCAGAAATAATGAACTAAAAAAACCTCCTTCATTTTCTCAAAATACATCATGGATGAGAAGATAAAGGCTCTGTCCCAAGACCTAATTTTAAGGGAAGAAACATAAATAATTTGCTGAAGCAGTCTTTTCATCATTTTTCATAGCAAATTTTGAAGGAATTTTTATGAGTTTGGTTTTGAAAATTATTGTGGGAGTGTGTCAAGTAAATATAAAGGCTATCATGAAAGAAAAATATTGAAATATGTTGAAGAAAGGAGTGAAAATACTGCGCTACAAAAAGCACTATGAAACTGTGCTACTTTCGTAGCGCAGATCTGTTGTCACTGTTTTGAGAAGAAAAAAGTGGATTTTTCACAAATGGCATGAAGGGATGACTTGGGACATATGTAAATAATGCTCCTAACATAAATTAGCCTCCAATTAATCAGTTAGAAGTGGTCATAACATCTCAAGAAATCAAAATAATCCTAATCCTAAAAACAGGGAAACATGTTTCCTAATTTCTAGGGCAATTTTATCATCAGCAGTAGGGTGACTTTAAGTGAATGGTCAACATCAAAATTCAACCTCATGGAGGAGCAGCTGTTAGATAGAATATCTAATTTTTAGATAAGGTTTTTAAGTCATAATAAAGAGTTTTAATCCTAGTTGTATTAGGACTCTAGAATAGACAGTTTAACTGTCAGATGTGATTAAAAGTTTGTTTAAGCAGTTGATAGGTGTCAAGCTAGCAAATTCGATTTTTTCTCAAGTGTTTGGAGAGAATCCAAGAATGTAATGATGACTCTATAAGAGACAAGAAGTCGAATTGCATAGGGTTGGAAAATGTTATCAGAACTGGCTACTTTTGTAAATACTTTGGAGGAGCTGATATATACAAAAGCAGTTTAACTTTTTTGAAGCTAAGATTCTAAGTGTACTTCAGTGAGCTTTATCTTATATCATGTGTTTTACTTCCATAGTCTTGATGCTTATTACTCAGAATTCAAGGGAACATGCTCTGACTTCCTTTAAGTGTTAATTTATGGTGAATTGAGTTCTTAGGTCCTATCTGTGGATCTTTTTATTCAATGTTTGATGCTTATTACTCAGAATTCATGGTCATTCATGCTCTGACTTCCTTTAAGTGTTAAGCTTGGAAAAATATCTGTTAAATAATCTCCTTTCAATATCTTGATGTATCATGACTCAGAATTCATGCACACATGCTCTTATTTCTTTTGAACCTCAAGATATTGAGACTTTCCATAATGTGTCATCCTTTCATTGAAGTATATACAAGCCTCAGTTTTATAAGAAGAGCTATTTTGTTATCTTATCCCTATCACTGACTCCATAGCCAAATGGTAGCTTGTCTTCATCTTTCAACCTGCAAACATACAAAACCACAAACCATAGAGTTAGCCATCTATCTTTATACAAAATCATTAACCCTTGAGAGAGCCCTCTCAGGCTGAGGAGGCTAAGCCTCAGCTAAAATATTGGTTTGAAACAGTTACACTGAGGTAGTCTGATCAGCAGCCTATCAGGGTCCTATTTTGGTGATAACTGCTGTGCATGACGCCTACAGCAGTTTCGTAGCGCGCTACGAAACCGCTATGTGTCTCATATTTACACAGTTTCTTCATCATATTTAAACCTTGAGAATATCTACAGTCTTTAATGAGGACTTTGATAACACTATAAGTCAACTTTTCCATGGTTTCCAAAAGTGATGACCTTCCCAAAACAAAATTATATCATGGATTTGTTATTTACTGTCTTACTTCTGTTGTAGCTGACTTTCTTCAGAGTTTTCCAATTGGATTTCAAGATCCTCAATGTGTCTCTTTAACCTCCTGTTAGTAGCCCTTAAATTCACATTTACCCTTCTCACAAACTTGGCCTCGTTGATTGCAGGGACACTGCCTTGCTTGATTTCAGAGTAAAACTGCCTCGCTTGATGAATGAAAGAGAAGCTTTGGTTTCCACTTACCAAGAACTTACCATTTGGGAAGGGTATGCATCACATGTTTCTTGCATGAGACAATAAAAACCAAAACTTGCCCCTTTCAAATTTGAAAATGACATAAGACAAATGAGTTCAAATGAATGTTATGATGGCTATGAATGGTTGCATGCGTGAGAAAAGACTCGTGGCTGACACCTAACCATGAATGATTAATGGAATTCTGGTGGATTTGATAACCGACAAGACATGCTATGAATCCTCGATTTCGTAGCACGCTCAATGTAATTTCAGGGTTTTGCGCTACGAAATGACCAACTTTTTCGTAGCACAAAAGCAGTTTTTTACACTGTCTGCGCTACGAAAACGTGGTTTTGTGGCTTATTTGAATTTTTTTGCAAAGTGACTAAATACATGATTTCCGAAACATGAAATGAGACCCCTAAAATGTAAAACAAAGTTGTTGGACCTTATTTGATGATGGTAATGAAACTCCAACCTTATGACATAGACTCTAAAAACATGAAAATGACTTGACCCCTATTCTAAGACCATGACTTGAGAACAAATACAAACTATCCAATTTTGGGAATTTTTTTATAGTGATAACATTCCACATCAGTTAACTGAAATCAAGTGTTTCAAGAGAATATATTATTATTTATTGTCTAATTATTATTAAGATATAATAATAATCGACATGCATTCTATTTTTAGACATGCGATCTATAAATAGACTTCGCCCATGCATCTAAAAACAGAACCTCATCTATAAATATAATTTGCTCAACCATCTATAAATAGACTCCCACTATAAATAGAATTTTTCTCCATTCTAAAAATAGACATACACCTAAAAATAGCCTGCGGGCCCCACCTAGTGTAGGTGCTTAATTTTCACTAGGATCATCATCTTTTTGAATCTCAACATAATCATCCCAAGCACATGAGGATAGAGGATAAAGAGACTGACGAAATTGAAACCAAAGATTCCATCATTGGTGTGAGAACAAATGTTTCACATGAAGAATATTTTCAGCAGCAAAAGTCGCTGTGGAAGTGGCTTGGTAAGAAGTGGTTTGACTTCTTGACATAGTAAGACATACATTCATTTGTACACATGAAAATTTCAGTTATGTATGCATTTATGTTGGAAACTTATGTTTGTTTGAGCCACCTTGGATTGATGATCAAGGAAATGATGTTCAACTATATTCTACTGAAGATTTCTCGTGAGAAATTTCTGGATGAGCAAGGAAGAAAATTCTTGATAGGAGGATTCATGCCACGATTTAATTAACCCTTGCAGAGTTAGACCAACAAAGCGCGGAGGGACCAGCCCATGGCCAACCCCTCCACCACATGACCAAGTGCCGTGACCAAAGGGCGGAGTTTTAGTTAAGTGCGGATTAGAAATTTAATACTTATCCTTTAATTAAATCAAAGTTAGTTTGGCAGAATTTATGGAGGCGCCCCCAAATATAGGCGTACTTCCACTTTTAGTGGAGTTAACTGGCAGAGTTTCCAATTTTGGAGGAGAAATTGGGGCAAAGTTGTTTTGGTCATAACTCACTCAATATTCAACCATTTTGAGAGTATGAATAGTAAATTTTGACTGTTTCAGACATTCAAGAGCTGTTGGAGAGGTTTTTAGAGCCATCAGAGGACGTTTGAGTAGGTTTTTCTTCAAAGAAGTTCTAGGGGCCACTAGGGGCACCAGGGGCCAGCAAAAGAAAGAGGCTTAGCCAGGGTAGCTAGAAGCCTTATTTAGTGAACCAATAGGAAATTTTGGATGTTTTAGACATTTTGGAACTAATGGTGTGGTTTTTAGAGCTTGTAGAGGACTTTTGAAGGCAGATATGATTCAGAGTAGTTCCAGGGGCCACTAGTGCCTGTAAGTGCCAACAACGGTTTGAGGCCTAGCCAAGGCAGCTAGAGGCCTTATTCAACAAAACAATAGTCATTTATGACTGCTTTGATACTTATGAATCCATTGGAGGAGTTTTCAGAAGCCTTTGAGGAATTCCATAGCTCGAGAAGTCACAAAGAAGTTTTTAATGACCTAGAGCCAGGGGGTACCACCAGGTGTTGGAGGCGAAACTGGAGCAGTTGGCGGAAAATTTTTGCAAGTGAATAGTCTATTATAACTATTTTGGAAATTTTGAATCCAATGAAATTATTTTCACAACCATTTGAATACTTCCGAAGGTCGAAGAGCCACATTGAAGTTTTGGGCAGCCTAGGGCCATCAATGGATGGAGGCCTAGATTGGGGAGCTAGTGCTCATTTTGAGCAAATGGTCAATCTATTTAGGAGGTTTGATATCTGATGGAGACAGTAGGTGAGGTATTAGGGACATAAAAATAAGTCTTAAGGAGTTAGTTCCATATAAAAGCTCAGAGAAGCTCAAGAGCACCGACAAATGAATCAAGTCTAAGGAAGCCTAGATATGTTTTCAGAGTGATGATAGCCATGACAGGGATATAAATGGTATTTTAAACCCATTGGTTCAATTCATATAACCATTGGAGTTAAGTTTGTAACTTGTAAAAGAAATTTTCCATAATCCCTAAGAGCCAAGTCAAGATGACAAGAGCTCAAGGAGACGTAGCCCATGATATTCGGGTGAACTCCTAGATTAAATTTGATGTTATGTGTTGAAGTTTATTTTTTGCATTATATGGTTTTTGTACAGCTTAATATCAACAAAAACAAATGTTCTTAAAGCACTTAAACAATTAATAAAAATACACCTGTTTCAAGTATAAAATTCCGCAAAAGTTAAGTATAAGCTAGATCTTTTATTTGTTTAACTGAGTGGGAGGTTCTTGAAAATAATAACAAGTTATCCAACCCATTTTATGATCAGTTTTTGGGATGCATGCAGGTAAAACACTAGAATTGGCCATGGCTAAATAGATGGGGCAACTTTTCTCATTCAGAAGAACTTGCTGGTAGAAGGGAAAATGCTCAATAGTGTAGATAATATCCCTAATGTCTTTCTCAGTGTCCATGAGAGGGATATGGCTAGAAGAGTCAGACAAAGAATATTTCTTAGCCATGGAATATTTCAGGGCGGCAGACAATAATACGCGAAGATAAGCGAATAGAGTGACTAGGATGACTTCGTGGACAATCGAGAATGAAAACTGATAGGAGAAAGAAAAACTTGAACCCTTAAATAGGTGGCACGAAGCTTCAAAAATTAATTCTGAGTTAATGCTTAAACAAACAAGTAACGACACCATGACATGACATATGTGCTGTCTCCTAGTTGGACGCATACGTCACTACTGGGGTGCTCTAGGGTATGGAGCATTCGTCGAGGTCCTGCCCCCACAGTGGATGGGAATCATCAATATTTATTGGCTGGTGGTTAGCGGAGTCAACTGCGGAGGCACCTCCTCTAATAACTTGCGGGCTATTCGTGCCCCCAGGTTTCCGCTGTTCTACATCAAATGAAATTTCTTTTAATCCCGCCCGACGATTAGCACGGGAGTTAATTGGAACGCTCGGTACCACCTTCACACGCTCTCCAAAAACATGTATTAATTGACTAATATGCGAAAATGAAATGATTTTCAAACATATGGAGGATTTACATTTTGTCATATTTTTTAAATATATGTTTTTTTGTATTTTAAAAAATAGAATAAAGGAAAATGAAAATGAGCCACAACATCTGGCTCTACCCGGGGATAGTGTTTTTTTCCATGAAACACTAAGAACCACATATTAGTGCCTTCACTTTGGGCATGGAGTCAAATAATACTTGGTGATATATGAACAATGAACAATATTGGCATGTACAATGGTGAACTGCTGAACTTTTAATGCTGGAAATAATGCTCCAGATACTACCCATTCATAGGCAGCTATACTGATTCTCTGTCTAGATCTTCTAGAATGAACGTGTTGTTTGACCTTACGTCAGTAACTCTGTATGGACCATAATAGAGAGGATCAAACTTACCATGCTTCCCCGTTTCTTCTCTTCTGGTGTCTCGTCTTAATACCAAATCTCCCGTTTGAATTTCTTTTGCTTTGTTGGAACACCTAATCCTACATGGGTAGTTGTGGAATGCGAAAAGTCACAATGGAGTCCAAGTGACCTTGGAATATGAAACCAAGAGTCACACCATTGTACTATAAATGTACATCTTTGTATAATGGAAAATAAGAAAGCCTCACGCTTATCTTTCATTGTGTGTTGAGTCTCTTGTGTGTGTGTTCATCTTCCTCATACACCAGGTGTGTGCTTTAACATGGTGTTTAACATGGTATCAGAGCGGGCGATTGCTGGCCCTGCTCCAAATTGACTGAGCCATTTGTGTTTATGGCCTGTACATATCTGCAAAATTCTTGACATTTTTGTAGCACTCAGAGTTTCTGCAGCAGTGTTTTTGCCGCCATTCAGAAGTGTTTTTGAAGAATAGCAGTATTCAAGAATTTATTTTGAGAAGAGCAGCATTCAGAAATTGGCAGCATTCCAGCATTGGTTTTGAAAAAAAAAAAGCACCACTGCACATCTAAATGTTGATTTCTTCCTGCAATTTTTGCATTTTAAATTCTGCACCATTTTGAGCTGCTGGAAAATAGTTTAAAGAGGGTTTCTGAAGAAGTTTCTGGTTTTTATTAGAAAAATTTCTGAGTTTTTCCATTGAAACATTTCTGCAATTCTGGGTTTTTATACTGCTGGAAAATATTCTCTGCTGCTGGGCTATTAAAAAAATAAAAAAACAAATAAATAAAAATTGGCAATCTGCTGTTGCATTTCAGTACTTGAAATTTGTACGGTTGCCCTCATTTCTGCAATTTTTACCAGCTGTTTTAAGTGGAATCTCTCTCTGCTGTTTTAAAATAAAATTTAAAAAAATAAAAATAATTTTTTTTTTTTTTTGAATAGGGTTCGGCCCTCTCCCTACCAGTCCACATTTCTATATGCATTACCCACCTACAGCACCTGCGCTGCCCTCACCATATCACTCGGCCTTACAACCCTCATATGCCCAGCTCTCACATGCTACGGCTCTGTTCGACTGCACGCAACAACGCCCCCTATATTAACCTTCTATCCTACCTCTCCAACGCTCTGCAACCCACCCTACATACACACTCACCTATACACTCATCGCTCACCTCTCGGCCCATCCTCTCACGGCCCTCAACCCTTATCACTCCAAACGTTCACATCGCTCCCCCTGCAACTATCTCAACCCTTATCACTCCGAACACTCACATCGCTCAAAATCTCACCCTCTCATCTCCCTTTATGAATAAGCCTCCCCATCTCATAACTGTTAATTTTTTTAATCAATCCCTTTTTTATTTATTAAGTCCCCTCCTACCTTTTAATTCCAGCGTTTAAATCGTTTCATTTTGATTCCCTCACTTCATTTGTTTTAAAAAATAAAAAATAAAAATAAAATAAATAAAATAAAATAAAAATCCCCCTCCTCCATTTTTAATTATTAATCCATTTTAAACTCTTTTAATTAATTCCCTTCCTTTAATTAATTCCTTTTTTAAATTAATCCCCCTTCCCTTTTAAAATAAATTTTCTCCCACCCTTTTTAAATTCCCCCTCCCATTTAATTTCCCTCCCGTCTCTCCATTCTTAATTAACTTCCTTTTAATTAATTAAAAAAAAAAAAACAGCAGAGAGAGAGAGGAAAGAGAGAATATGAACAACAGAAATGAAGGAAATGGAATATGAAGAAAATGGACTGAATATATAGATAAAATTGCAGATTTGACATTTTATGGTTTGTGGCATATATAAGAGGGTGATTTTCTGAAGAATTTTACATGAGAAGACAAGTTTGCCATCATTGCAAAACAACTCTTTGAAGGAAAAATCCGCTGCCCTAAAGGCCTCTAGCACGTTGTTTTTGTTGCACTTTTTTGCAGAGATATTGTATTGCATTGACATTGTATTGTGAGTAGATATTCCTTCTTCATAGTTGCAATCAATACTTGAGTTGTTGAAAAATTGATTTCCCTCCATCATTTGAGGAGCAGATTTTGTACTTTGACATTTCCAGAGTTGGAAATTCTTTGGAGTCATTTTTATTTGTTGTTGAATCACATTGTAAAGGGGTGCATTTTTGGTTGAAGCCGACACCCTTTCATTTGTTTTTTGAGCCTAATTTGTTGAAAATGGCTAAAATCAATGAGGCATTAGAGTTGTTGAAAAACCTCATTCATTCCAATGTTGATGACATGATAAAAATGAGCAAGAATGCTCTTTGTAATATTCAGATTTGTTTACAAGATGCACAAGAAAAGATTGAGTTTTTGCAGTTGGAATCTCAACTTCAACAAGATGAACTTCAGCAAAAGAGTCACCATTCTGAACCTGTTTCTGTTCAGAAGATTGAGAAGGACTCCCATCAGCAGCAAATCAGTAAAGTTGAAGATGATCCACATTCAGTGCCTTGTACTAGAGCATATGTACATGCAGATGCAACAGCTCAGTCTGCACTTCTCAAGCCCATCATCAGACCTTGGGAAGAGCTTGTCCACAACAAGCACAGAACTGGTCTTGGATATGACAAGGATGTGTCCTTTCATATTCCAGACTACACCAAGCCTATCAAATTTCAAAGTGCCGGATTCCTGTATGACAGTTCACCTGCAGCTGGTCCAGATCCTACTTCGCTTCCACAACAACAACAGTAGATTGTAAAATGCCAACACTGTGATCGAGTTGGCCATATGAAATATCACTGTTTTGATCTTCATCCATGCAAACACTGTGGTCGGCACACCCATTCTTCACATAGATGCTTCAGAAACAAGCCTCCTGCAAGAACAAAGATTCATCTTGGATGGATTGCTTCTTGGCAATGGGCATCAGTAGCCAAGAATATGTTTAAGACACATGTTAGAACTTGTTCATGGATATTGAGCAAACTTGCAGTTGATTTTTCGCCATCATCTCACCTTGTCCCTGACAGGGGGGAAAATGGTGGTCATCTACAAGCTTCGACGACAGATCAAGCGAGCCTGAGCCACAATTCGTCATTCCGGATTCAGAGATGTAGCCAGAGACACGGATGCCCATGATCATGCCTTCGGTTGGTGGACAACCTTAAACCATCATCTTTGGTTGGTGGATAACCTAAAACCATCAAAGGTAGTAGACCTCCCTTCTTTTAGGTCGAAGGTCTCCCTTTCATATATGAGGAACACTTCCTCTAGCAGAAGCCTTCAGCTTCTTGCCAACTTTGGTTGAGTTTGAGGAAATGCTTCAAAGCATTCCAGAGTTGTTGGTAATCCTAAAACCATCATAGGTAGTTGACCTCCCTTCTTTTAGGTTGAAGGTCTCCCTTTTTTATGAGGGACAATTCCTCTAGCAGAAGCTTTCAGCTTCTTGCCAGTTTTGGAAGAGTTCCGGGAACTGCAACAAGTATTGTGTTCCAGTGTTTGTGGTCATCCTAAAACCACCTCTTTTTTCCAACATTTTAGAGAGTTGATTCAGCCCAAGTGCTGCCATGTATACTTTGCAGATTTTTATTACAACTCTTTTCTTGGACTCACACATACCCCTTCGGATTAAGGGGGGATGTTGGAACACCTAATCCTACATGGGTAGGTGTGGAATGCGAAAAGTCACAATGGAGTCTAAGTGACCTTGGAATGTGAAACCAAGAGTCACACCATTGTACTATAAATGTACATCTTTGTATAATGGAAAATAAGAAAGCCTCACGCTTATCTTTCATTGTGTGTTGAGTCTCTTGTGTGTGTGTTCATCTTCCTCATACACCATGTGTGTGCTTTAACATGGTGTTTAACATGCTTTTCTGTCAAAAATAGACTTCATATTTTCCTGATAAGAAATTAAGCTATCCCTGACTTTGTTTCTATTTTCAGTCGACTCAATTATTTTGTTCAATATTCTCACCAGAGCATTAGGTTCTTCCTGAGCTTATTGAAGGAAAGAAATCATTGGTTTGGATAAATGATTAGGAAATAGTGCTTGAGTTGCATAAACCAATTCATAGGGAGACTTACCAGTATATATTCTGGTAGTGACTCGAACTGTCCAGATGGAAAACTTCAACTTCATATCCCAATCCTTCTGATTCTCGATGATTTTCTTCTTCAAGATTCTGACCAATGAATTATTTGAAGACTGTGCCAATCCATTCCCTTGGGGATGATATGCTGTGGAATGTGATAAAATTACATTATATGTTTGACAGAAATTAATGAAACGAGCAGAGTTGAATACCTGAGCATTATCAGTCACAATTTTGACTAGACATCTAAATCTGCTGAAAATGTTTTCCTCCAGAAACTTCATCACTACTTGGTCATTTGCCTTCTTGGTGGGTATTGCATCAACCCATTTTGTAAAGTAATCAGTGGTAGTTAGAATCCACTTGAAATATCCAATTTATGGTGGATTTATCTCTCCAATAAAATCCAATCTCCATTGCCTGAAAGGTTCTTCAATGAATACTAGGACGAGAGGTAATGGAACAAGTTTTTTCTTTTCAACAAACAACTAACACTTCTGACAACTTCCGACTAGTCTATAAACATCTGCAAACAGGGCTAGCCAATAGAAGCTTGACTTGAGAATCTTATGAGCAGTGACCTTCTAGCTATAATGACCTCCACATAGAATTTCATGATATTCTTTGGTGACTTCAATAGATTCTCCTTCAATCAAACATAACAAAAAAATACCAGCAGAATCTCTCCAGTATAACTTTGCTTATATTATAAGATATGGCTGAGATTTGAGCTTGAGAGCTCTGTATTTTGTTCTATTTATTGAAGTTGGACAAGAAAAGAAACACAGGTAATGTGTAGAAATTTTAATACAAATTATGTATCGCCTAGATTCTCCTGATCTAACAATTATATGCCACTGTTAAATATAGGATCACTTCTACAAGAATTCTTGCGTAAATTTAAAACATGATCGCCAATTGCAAACACATGAAGAAAGATCATTTTCACATAACATAGATGTTTACTGAGAAAGCTTAAAGCTAAAAAATCTACTATCATATCTTATGTATATATCATGGATCATGAAACAATCTCATACAAAACTCTACTCCAAGATCTCTCAATACAATATACAATCGTCTCACACTGTCATGTAGAAATTTGGCAAATGCCTTAGCCAATTTTCTGCCTCACAATAGCCCGCCTCCACTGCGCAATCCAAGTTGATTACAAAGACCAATTCGATGCAATCATGACCTCCTTGACTGCGCAATCCTCATGAGCATATCCAATGTGTGTTTGGCTTGCAAGAGTGTAATCCAATATAGTACAACTGATAGTCAACTATCCCTTTCACCTACCTCTCAACTGGGTCTCCATTGGATCTGACATGCATGTAGTTAACAATAGTAAATCTTCAATCGCATGTGAGATCACTCCATGTGAATTAATTTAATATTTAATTCACTTATCTCTCACTAGTGTATCTTCAGTTACAACTATCACAATTGAGTTTAACTCACTTAACTGAGTTAAACTACTTTACAAGTCACATAACTACACATCCAACTCTGTTACAACTTCGAATCACTCAATTACAACTAAGTCCACTTACATGTCCCACCAACCAACCTTTGAACTCGAAATTCCTTCAGCTAACTGGTTTTCCACTTCAGTTAACTGATTTCAAGTGCTCCATGAGAATAGATTAATATTTATTGTCCAACTATTATTAAGGGATAATAATAGTTGACATGCATCTATAACTAGACATGCGATCTATAAATAGACTTCGCACATACATCTAAAAATAGAACATCATCTATAAATATAATTTTCTCAACATCTATAAATATAATTCCGCTATAAATATAATTTTCTCATCCATTCTAAAATGGACATACACCTAAAAATATCCTGTGGGCCCCACCTAGTGTAGGTGCTTAATTTTCTCTAGGATCATCATCTTGTTGAATCTCAACATAATGCACAATATATTTATACGAATCAGAGCACAATTATTTTTATTGAATACCTGTTTTGGACTTGCTCTGACCTTCTTCATTGACAACTCCATCCACTGGTACCAACAGATTAATTCTCAAGGCTTGAAAATTTGTTTCTACCAACAACTTCGCTAAACCCTGTCCCTTGACCAACTTGGTGGGTTTGATGTCCAAATCATACTCCTAGATTTTTTCTATCCATTTCCCCCTTTTTCCTTCAACATCACTTTGAACCAACACATCTTTTACAACAGAATTAGTGACATAAGCTGTTATTTGAGACTGTAACACATAAGTCCTAAAGGCTTTCAATGCTTTGACCAAAGAATATACTTGTTTCTACAGAATATTGTATTTGAGCTCAACATATCTAAGAAATTTACTCAAAAATTCCACTGGCTACTTCTTACTGTCTTCATTTTTCTGCAACAACACAACAACAATAGTAGTGTGGGATGAAAATGAGAACACCTGAAAGGATTTTTGATAGTCTAGACTAATCAGAACTGGATCTTCCTAAAGTGCCTCCTTTATTCTATAAAATGCTTCTATTTCTTCCTTATCCCATTTCACTTCTCATTTTTATTCAATATATCTGTTATACTTCTCACAATCTTAGCATAATTGGGCACAAATCTCCTTAGAAAGTTTATTTTTCCCAAGAATCTCTAGATATATTTGTTTCTTCTGGGTAAAGGAATCGTCTGAATGGCTTCCACCCTTGCTGGATCAATCTTTACTCCTCGTTTTGAAACTATGTGACCCTATAATTTACCTTCTTATAAGGAAAATAAATATTTCTTGGGATTTAATGATAGACCAAACTTTCTACACTTTTCAAAAGTCTTTTGTAAATTCTCCAAGTGTTCATCATCTAACCATGAGAAAACAGTTACATCATCTAGATATATGACTACAAACCTGTCACCAACGAACGCTATGTCCATGGCCCTCTAAAATGTTGCACCTGCATTCATAAGGCCAAATGGCATCCTTGCATACATGAAGGTGCCCAAGGGTGTTGTGAAAGCAGTCTCCTTCTGATCTTATTTTTCCACTGCTACCTGATTATACCCAGAGAATCCATCAATCATAGACAACCTGTAAGCTCCTGTCACCTTCTGTAAGACATAATACATTTTCGACAAAGGTTAATTGTCTTTTAGAGATTCTCTATTCAAATTCCCGAAGTCTACACACAACCTTATCTCTCCATTCTTCTTCCTTATAGGAACCAAATTAGAAACCCTATCTGAATATCTGAGAGGGACTATAATTTTTGCTTGCAACAATTTCTTCACTTCTTTTTCAATTGGAGTTAGCAACAATGGATTGATTTGTCTGAGCTTCTGTCTGTGAAGTTTGATTCCTTCCTTCAATGGAATATTGTGCTAAATTATGCTTTTGTCATATGTTTTAAAGTCTTCATACAACCAGGAAAACACATCCATATACTTCTTGAAGAGATAAATGTACTTCTCTTTATAATTTTTAGGAACACCTTTGAATAGTTTCACCATATTTTTCTCATGCCGGGTTCCTAAATTACAGTCTTCCATCTCTCCCTTTTCATGTATTTTCTTTGAATTGACAACAAAATCATTAGAATCAAATAATATTTCAAGGGGAAGTAATCACTTAGGAAGTACATTATCTTTTAATTGGATAATTTTCTACTCACCTATTGTTTGCTTCAAATTTATTATTTCTCCTTCCTGCTCTGTCTGTTCTTCTTCTTGATTTATATCAACATCTTCAAAATTTTCAATCATGGTCAGGAAATGATTTATCTGCTTATCATCTTCAAACACTTGCCAATGCTTCACATTGTCAAAAAGCCTATGTCTAATTTCAATCTCATACCTCAATCTTGGATTGATAGGTGGCTTGAAGGTGTTAGCCGCTACTACTAACAAATCTGCCAACCTTTTCTCTTCCCTTGGAATAAAATGTAGATTGAAAGCTTCAAAATAATTCTCCACCAAATCCCAAACTTCATTCCTATATGATCTCAACCTTGGATGCTTGGTTTGACATTGATTTTTAATTTGCCTTATAATTAATTCACAATCACCAAAAACATACATACATTGAATTCCCATTTGTTTGACAGTTTGAAGACTTAGGATCAAAGCCTCGTACTCAGCTACATTATTTTTTGAATCAAATTCTAGCTTAAAATAAAATGGCATAAGATTACCTTCTGGAGATATCAATAAGAATCCAGATCCTGTGCCATCCTTTGAGTAGGCACCATCAAAATAGCATTTGCAAATATTTTTTGAATACAAATCATTATGTACAATTTCTGAAGAGAGCCAATTCTTTGTGTCTTCAGCGAATTCTGCATCTTCATGCAGCAAAAAACAAGAAAGATCTTCTTTTTCCTGACTGTAAATGGGGGAATTACCTACATCTTTCTTTGTGGTAGTTTTCACAAATCTTGTTTCTCTTTACAACCTCCTTTCTTCCCCATTGAAAACAAGAATGATAGCATAAGTGAAGTCCAATTTTAAAACTCCTCCCAAATTTTCTCCTCAAGATCTTGACAAGATCATTCCAAATCTGGCTGGAATATCAACAACCACTACATCCATCATAATACTTTTTGATGGAATTTGTGCCAAAGATACTACCATGTATTTTATTAGCCCAATACATTTCACTCTCTTAGAATCAAATAAGTACAAGTCCCTGTATGGTTTAGTATTCTGTAAATTCAACTCTTTCATAACAGACAATGGCATCAAGTTGTGAGAAGCACCTAAATCCAACATGCAATTATGGAGGAGAAAATCATGACGAAGAAATGAAATGTAAAACAGAGGAACATAAGAATCTACTTCTTCTACGTGAGGAACAAAAGTGACTACTGATTTTTCTTCTTGAAAATTCACAGTATCACCTATGTCTTCAATCTGTGAGAGATTAATGAATTCAACAATTTCTTTTTTTTAACCTGGTGTCTTAGCTAATTCAAGGAGAGGCACCTGAATCTTGAAATTCTCCAATTATTTTGATAGACTGAAAACTTGAATCTGCTTGACATTCTTCTCAGGTTATTCTTCATTTATTTTAGGATTTGAAATCTCTTTAAGCACAGGAACGACCTTCTCCAAAGTATTAGTATCAACAGACTTTCTTTGGGAAGATTCAGCCTGTTGCACTTCTGTTCTATTTACTGGATTTAAAAGCTATTTACCTTTATCTGCTTGTTTTACTGAGTTCTTTTATGGTGGAGTCGCCATTGGAGAAGGAACAAAATATTGATGTTCACCTTCATCATCCTGCACCCTTGATCTCTTTCTAGATCTTAAATCGTACTTCTTATGCAATTCAACTTGCATAAAATCTGTAAATTGCCTACAATACTCATCCATCTCATCCTGATCAAAAGACACTTCTGCTTCAACATATTCTCCCTCACATTCTTCCTCTTCTTCATCTTCTCTTATGTACATAGTAGATATTTGATCTGCACCTTCTTTTTAATCATCCTCTGCTGACTATGCATGTGCTGCTTAGATGTACAGTGGCGCTTGAACTTGGTCTTGATCTCTTCTCTCTCTTTGAAAAATTAGCAGAGGCTGTATTCGAAATTGAGGATTGAATCCTCCTTTGTTTTGTTGTGCACGCATTTCGGAGTTTTTACTTTGTAACTCCATCTTCACTAGCTTGTTTGACAAATTTTTGATCACCTTTGTCATATCATCAATTCCTTGATCCTATGGTGATTCTTCTTTTGCTTTTCCCTTATCTTAAACTGACTGCTTCTCTTTAATTTTTCCAGCTGCAGTCATATTAGCCTCAATCTCTAACGCATCAGTCTGTATTTGTTCAAGAGTAGGGGCTCTTCCCTCTCTCAATGTAAAACTAAAATCAGCTTCAAAATCCCTAGCAAAAACTACCTTTGCTCCAACAGGGGGGGCTTCATCTCTATAGGTAAACTATTAAACAATTTATTGAATCTATTAACAAACTCAAAAATGTTTTCATTAGGCTTTCTCTTAATTGCATTAAACTCTGTCAATGCATAACCATGATCTCTCTTTTCTCCCCATCTCTGAGTGAATTGATTTTCTAACTCTTCCCAGTTATTAATTGAACCATTTGGTAAAACTTTGAACCATTTCTATCCTTTCCATTTCGAGACTGCACAAATAGTCTCATTACAACATTAAGATGTTCTACATTTAAATTCTCAATGAAAGTGAAAAACATGGGTAAATGTTGTTCTGTAGTTACTTCATCTTCTCTAGTGAACTGAGGAAGTAATTTGAGGTATTCTTGAGGCATGGAATTCATTGGTTGTGGAAGATTTAGAGGTGCATGTATATTCATTAAGAAAGTTGGCGCTGCCATATTTACACCTTGGTTAACTGCTCCTTGGGTAGTTGAGGTTGATGAACCTGCTGCGAAAGTGAATGAAGGTGGTGAGAATATTGGTATGGGATTTGGTTGATGAACAATGGCAGAAGAACCAACAACTATATTTGGTTGAGCTTGTGTAAAGGTAAAGGAAACAGACTTGAAAGAATGTTCTTCTAACTTGGGTTCTTGAAAATGAATGGGTGTGGAAGAAGAATCTTGTTCCAAGAAAAAGAGTTCCTTGGAAATATATTCAAACAAATGGTTATGAGAACTGCTACCAGGAGCAGACAATGTAGGATCAGGTGTTGAAGGGGTTTTTGGTTTCTGAGCCTTTTTAGAAACCAATTTTTTTGGATCTGACAAAGTAGGAACTTTCTACTGTGAGGTATCTGACCTTGTGTGAGGCCTATTGAAAGCCATAATTCTGAAAAGAAAAAACACAACCGAATATTTCCTCCTCACTGAACAACAAGAGGAAATAGAAAGAAAACCCAGGGAAAATGAAATTTGCTTCTTCGTTCCCTAGCTACGGTGCCAAAAAATGTTGTATCTCAAGAAAAAATCCCTTGGCTGTGGTAAGGAATCCGTGCTTAAGTCATTTTATAAATGTATGTCACAAAATTATAATATCAAATGGTATCTGTTTAACACATTTGGAAATTAATTAATTAATTCCCTCAATAATATGATATAATGAAAGCCTTCACAATGCCATTAACTGCTGATATTGAATGAAATTTAAAGAAGAACTGGAAGGGAAATTCAAAACTATATGCTTTGAAACATAATCTATCACTTTAAATCTCATAAGAGCTATATGTAGAAATAATAGTTGGAGTGAAGGAGCGCACATTAAGGTTATTTAACTCTTACTTACAGATGTAAAAAGAGACCTGCAGCTACATTACTTCACTTCATTCACAGAAGAAAAAACAAAGAATGAAACTGGAAAAATGTATCAACATCAACAGCTGCAAGAAACTTGATCTTCTTTCATTAATTTATCAGATAATTCAATATAAAATATGCAGTCATCCAGAGGTCCAAAACTCAGAACCCTCCTTTTTCTTTTTCATTTCTTTAAATAAAATACAAAGCAGTTGTAACTGCTCGAACTACCTAGAATTGTGTAAACTACCTATTATATGGAAATTAAAAACTTTATAACAACATTGATCTTTTAACAAAAGATAAATAAAACTAAAGCCTCAATCTATTTGTTGGATCTGGATTTGATTGGCTATCACTGTGTTCTCCGAATTTGCTGACATGTCCTTCTGAGATGCTGAGGTGTCACCCGGTGAATTAGTCATCCATGCTCTACACTTCTTCTAGATTTCTATGCTGGTTTTGGGAGAATTTATCAACTTATGATATTCTAGATAGAAGGCAGTGATCCTGTTAAAAGTAGGTCATTCTGTGAACTAAGTATTTACCATCCAAAGTAATTGAAAATGCCTCTACAAGAAATTAACAGCTGTAGCTCCTTTCAGGATTGCGGTCTTCTCATGGGTATTATCAATCTTACTCTTTTATAGCACTAAAAGTGGCTCATAGGAATCCCATGATAGAAGACTTCCTTTGAGATCCCAGCATGAAGGCAATCCTGCTTTGGCCCTTTTGTCAAATATGTTATCAAATCTGTTTACAACTTGTTTAATTTCTGTCAACTTCTTCTCTGCTGACTTCCTACAAGCATTTTTTACAATCAACTTATTAATCTCTAGAACACACAATGCCCTATATTTAATTTCATTTTCCTCCAACTCCTGATCTATCTTTGAATTGATGAAATCAATGAATTTCTTTGCCCATAAAGCTCTGTTAAGAGTCTTCAGTGTTTCTGCCATAACCAGTTCCTCTAAATCTCTAACAATGCTCTTTTTGTCTGACACTATTGTCAAGGAATCCCAAGATTTTTTCATGACTTCAATGATTTCATTCCATACAATGTCTTTTGCTTGAATCAGAGTTATGTTTCCTTTCATATTTTCCTTTAGAATCTTGATTTCATTATTGGCTGCATGGTAATCTGATTTATACTTATTGACTTCTCCTTCTTTGGCCTGCATTATCTTTGTCCCTGTCTCCAACTTTCTCTAAGTCTTCTTGAGATCATTTTCTTCCATCTTTGTCTCTGTGCTCAACTAGGATAATCTTACTGCTGGATCATCAGTTCCGGATGACATGACTATGGTGCAAGAATGAGAGTCAATTTGACTTTGCAAGTTAAGTACAAACTCCTTTAACTTAGAAAACTCCTCCTCTTTCTGGAACAACTGCTGTAAAAGATTATATTTTTCATTCTCAACCTTTGCTACCTCTGCTTCCATTGAGTGTTCTTCAGTAGGAAAATTTAACTTCTTCTTCAATACATTTATCTATAACTCAACACTTTGTAACAATTTATGTACAATTGATTTATCATTAGGATCCACTCCAATTCTTACAATTATCTTCTTCAACTCTTCATTTTGAGTTGAAAGAGCCCTGGAATTAGCCTTCTCCAATTTTAACTGCTTGATCACTTTTCCTAACATTTTGTCTGCCTTATGAGCAACTGCAATAGTTTTGTTTAGATCATTAACAATCAACTGACCTATCTGCATATGCAAATTTACTTTGTCAAGTAAAGGGATCTTATTCACATCAACAATTAAATTAACAGTTTAAAACTACTTGATGAACCTATTGTCATTTCATATGGGTGAGAAAAATAAATCTTAAATTGATCCCTTTTTAAGTCCATGGCAGTAAATAGTCTAGTTTGGTCAGGAGTAATTTGATACTCAGCTTGAGCTTCCATACTAGCTTTCAGTTTCTGATTCTTTTCTACAATTTGAGAAAAAACTTTCTTGATCAAAGGAACTTGATCCTGAACATCTCCATCTCTTGAAGGTGAGACTGGCGCATTCTAAACATATCCTAATTGAAGGAGGAAACTAGGCTGATTGGTATTTCTTCAGTCAATCTAGCCCTCTTCTCAACTCTCTGCTCTTCATATTCAGAATCAACAACTTTCTCTTTGCCTCTTTTGCTCAATTTTCCCGAAATGATGGGAGTCTGAATGCTGGAACTAGCAGAGCCTGCAAAATTTTTATTAGCCAACTTCTCCATTTCAGGCCTACTGTCATGAATAAAAGCATAATATCCATTTTCAACCCTTCTATTAGAGATTACCTTGTGAGGATCATAGGCCCATTTCTCACCTATCAACAAGTGCATGCCTTCTAACATCCCGTTAGCTTCATTTGATGCTTGACTCATATTCACTATGAATGGTCCCATAGACATAGGCAACTTAAAAAAATGACCCTTATTCATTGGAACAAAATTTACTTGATCTACATTCAAACCGTGTCCAATAAATTCCAATGCAAACAACCTCATGGGGAAAATAATCGGCAATATATAAGGTTCTATCCCAACTCCATACAATCTAATTTCTGAATGATATTCATCTACAAAACAATCCCCAAATTTACAATTAGTACTTAATTTAAGAAACTCCTGATCTTTGGGCAAGGAACAAGGAGGAGGAACCCCATTCAAAACCTTATAAGAAATTGGCATAAAATAAGCAATAAAATCAAATACTCCTCCTTCATCTGGTTCATTTCTTACTGTATCTGTCCAGAAAAATACATATTGTCTTTTCTTATTTACATCCATAATGTTTAGCCCCAAATTTAAAAATTATTCTACATTTTGATACAAGAATATATAAGTGATAATTGAAGGGAACCTGAAGGACCCGGTAAGGGACAAACTCATAAGCTGAGTGTTAACAACCTCTTGCCAATAAGAGGGAATATCCAACACCACTTTAGGCTTCATCATAAAGGCAAATAACCCCAACTTTGACCTGTCAAATTGAAAAACATCCTCTTTTCCAAGTATCTTTGACAGAGATTGTAATACTAGCCTGACTTCTGCCTCAAAAATCTCTAATGGGAATTCTTTATCATCTGCTGAAAATTGCTTTGTATCCGGCTTCAAAAAGAAGTTAACCTGGGTAAATTCTTGTCTTGCAAGATTATCATAAATTCTGTCAATGATTCATCAGTGAACTGGACATAAGACTCTGAATCAGGATAACATAGGGCTTGACACACTAACTAGGCTGTAAGCTGAAGGACATTTTCCCATAAATAATTCATCACGAAAAATTTGCCGGGATACAATGCAGACACTAGCCAGTGTACAAATTCGAGAAAAAATGTGTTTTTGGGATGCATGCAAACAAAACACCAGAATTGGCCATGGCTGAATCGATGGGCCAAATTTTCTCATTTAGAAGAACTTGCTGGTAGAAGGGAAAATTCTCAACGGTGCAGATTGTATCCCTAATGTCTTGCTCAGTTTCTATGAGAGGGATATGGCTAGAAGAGCCAGACAAATAATATTTCTTAGCCATGGAATAGTTCAGGGTGGCAGACAGTAATACACGGAGGTAAGAAAATAGAGTGACTAGGATGACTTTGTGGAAAGCTGAGAATGAAAATTGATAGGAGAAAGAAAAATTTGAACCCTTAAATAGGTGGCACGGAGCTTCAAACATTAATGTTGAGTTAATGCTTAAACAGACAAGTAACATCACCATGACATGAAAAATGAGCTGTCTCCCAGCTAGAAGCATACACCACTGCAGGGGTGCTCTAGGGTATGAAGCATCCGTCGGGGTCCTTCCCCCGCATTGGATGGGAACCGTCAATCTTGATCGGCTGGTGGTCATCAGAGTCATCTGTGGAGGCACCTCCTCTGCTAACCTGCAAGTTATTTGTGCCCGTGGGTTTCCGTTGATATACATCAAATGAAACTTCTTTTGATCCCGCTCGATGATTAGCACGGGTGTTAATTGGAACACTCGGTCCCACCTTCACATGCTCTCCAAAAACATATATTAATTGACTAGTATGCGAAAATGAAATGATTTTCAAACATATGAAGGATTTACATTTTGTCATATTTTTTAAATATATGTTTTTTTTTGTATTTTTGAAAATAGAATAAAGGAAAATGAAAATGATCCACAACAGGTTACATACAAGGATCATAGATGAAGAACGAACAAGCTCCAACAATTAGAAATATTTAACCACAATAGTCAGTTATGACCAGAGTGGTGCAAAAACAACTTGGAGGTTTCTTTTTTTAGATTAACATGGGACCCTAGAATTACAGGGCTTGATAACTCATTTACCATTATGGATGAGTTTCTCTTTATAGGGGAGGACGAGTCAAATATTCCATTGCACCTCAATCTTGTAGAGAAAATTTCACTTCTAAGTGATTCATTGATGTTATGGGGCACCTCCCTAGTAGGGCAATACGATTAGAAGGAGGAGGCTGTGATTAGCTCATGCAGGCGAGTATCCTTTTCAGCAGGGGTTGGAATATACCTTCAGGAGTTCACTCTTGAGGTACACAAGATTGGTTTCCGAGTAGGAGAACTTCTTGAGGATTTGATCAGGGTTTCCCGTTATCGAAATGCGCTACTTATTAGCGGTGTGCAAATGACCTCTGGTACAAATGATTTTTCGAACAACGAATGTAGCGAGGGATGCTTCAAATTGATCAAGATGGTTTGGGACCATGGTATCAGGGGATTCATTTATGTTGGGGTAGTACAATGGCATGGAGTGACTTAGTGGCATTTTCAGGATCTTGGTATTAGTTTTGTACTATGTCATCTTGTGATGGCATTGCTTGAGGACAAACAATTTTGGTGAGGGAGGAAAGTAATGTCTCCAATTTTTGAATTGCCTTGTGATGTGGTTAGAGGGGATTCCCAGAACTTGTGTTATTTAGGTTGTAGGAGCAGGAATACACCACTGGTGGACCGAAAGGGTTCTAGACGAGTTTTATGGGTCCGACTGGGATCGCTTGCCATATTTCATCATCAAGATTAGTTCCACACAATTCAATCTTAGTTTTTTTTCTTTTCGACGATTTCCATAAAATAGAGTTATTATTACACATATTTAATTTATTTACGGTTAAGGTGAAATTTCGGGTGATTATATGGAGGAACTATGAAAATTCCTTGAAATGCAACAACTGGGATTAATTCTCCTAATTGATTATACAGTTTATGAATTTTTTGATTAATATCGAATTAATCACACTGCAATTTCTTCACAAAATAAAATAAACGCTACAGAAATTCACAAAATAAAATAAAATCCGCAGAAAAAAATGTTGGACATTGAGAAATGCTAGCACACAAATTTTTTGACACCATTATTTTTGGACAAATGTTCCTAGAAAAACATAATGTGGGAAAACCGGTGAAATAGTGAGAATTTTTATTATTATGCAGCAACAAAATTTCTGAGTATAATAAAATTCGCCAAACTAGCGATTCCACCCAAGAGAAATACTAGAAAAAATATACTGAGAGATTTTATCCTCTTTTCAAATAATCCCGACACCTGGCTGCCTTTGAAAAGAAATCCGTTCACCCTACATTGCGCTAGAGCTACATCACTTTCACGCAAATCCTCTCATGCTTAGCCTAGAACTCCTAAAAATCCAACCATCCTGTTTACTGGGAAACTGTCTCTTCGACACTATGGAACTGAAAATGAGCTTCTCCTCGGCTAAATCAAACTGCTCAAATTGGGGCTCCGTGTTGTGCGTGCACAACCTCTTGAAGATAAATTTTAGTGTTAGGTCCCTATATTACTAGTATAGTCCCTTATTGTTGTTAGTGTAACCCCCTTGCTGTTATTATTTTACCCCTGTAACCCCCATATTGTTATTATTGTGACCTTACATTATAATTGTTAGGTCAGCTAGGATTACGTTGTGGCCCCACTAGGATTACATTGTGGCCCCATGAACTCCTATATATAGAAAGGAGGTTTTTTCAATTATATCATCCAAGAATTGTTCATTCATGTAATGTATTGGAGGTTTCCCTCTCGAAGTGGCTTATTTCTAAGGCGTTGATATCTCATTTCTTCTATTTTTGGAGCTAGTTTCACAACATTTCGTATCAGAGCTTTGGATTCTAGGGTTTTACTGCACCAAATAGGTCATCGTGGAATTTTTCGCTATAACTTTTTTTCTGTTGGAAATGTTGTCATTGATGGCAAAGGAGGTAGCAGATGCAGAAATAGGAACAATTACAAAGAGACTAAGATATACAATGGAGCAAAGAGGAAATGAAGAGAAAGGCAGAGACAGAGGAAGCAAATACGGAGACAGAGCTGTTATCACAGCAGTAGAGGCAGAGGCAGAGTGACAGAAGCGATAGAGGCAGAGCCACAGATGTCATTGCAGAGAAACCGTTGTTATTTCAAAAATATGTACATATATAGATAATTTCCGAGAATCTTTCATACATTCTGGGCGTTACACATAACATTCCGGGCGTTTGAATCAGTGCGTTATATATATATGGTTTATATATGTGCATACACCGAAGAACCAGCGTGAATAGGAGCGGAACCATAGTCAGAGGCAGAACCAAAGTCAAAGGAGCGGAACTCTGCGTTGGAGGCGGAATCATAGTCGAAACAAAAAATTATATATATATATATATATAATTGAAATGCGAAAGAATTAGCGTTAAATCGGTGTATTGAACTATTAAATTAAAACCCTGAGCGGAACCTGGAGCGGAGGAGAGGAGCGGAATCGAGACTTGTGAACAGTAACGGTGGGTTGGAGTGAAACCATGGTTTTTTCCGCACCACCATCCATCGGAAAGCGGTATTGGAGGAATGGGCAGCGATTCCATACAGGAATCGACATGTGGCATAAGCGGTTTTGATTAAAATGAAATTTCGCGCGTTAACGATCGGCGGAAGACGCCCAACAAAATGAATAAGATCCGTTGATCTGGGCAAAGGCTATCCAACGGTGGGCGATCGCAGGACTTGCACGAGGTTTAATAAAGGTGCATGGACGATAAGTCATGTATGTTGTGTGCATTCGATTGGCGGTTGATGGCATTATGGGCCCGGCGGAAATATACGTAATGAAGTTGGGTTATTAATTTAATATAAGGTCCGGATGTAATATAAAAGTCGGAGATACGTGCAATGGACTCTGGGTATTAATATAAGGCGGCAACCTTGGTGATAATGTTCGACAATAAAGTTGAACTCGTAATTATATTATATATTACCACGGTCTTGACATTTGATTAATTATAATATAATTTAAATATGCGGATGTCGGGTTATTCATATGGACAAATTTCATATATTATATGTGTTGAGATACTATGGTGTGCATATAATGGAATATGCATATATGATTAAATATGCCGAGGGTCTATTAATATAGTTCTAATCACCAAAGGTCCATGTTATATAGGTGGAGCCACCACAAAGTGGTGGTTACGGGGGCTCCACTTTGTCCGTATGCAGCAGCTGGGGTGAGGTCCTGTAGTTCACCACAACCGTTGATCGCTTGGTCAACCGCGATCGGCCAATCAACTACGGGGGGTGCCTTCCCGTTAACCGTCGATAGGTTTGACCTCCTGTAATCCGTTGATCTCTGTCGACGTGCTCCCATTTTAACTCCGCGCTGGTTATCCATGCTGCCGCCTGCAACTGATCCGGTAGATGAAATTACATTCCAACAGTTAGCGCATATGTACATATAAGAGATTGCCGGATGAGAAAATGGTTGGACACGAAACTTTGAATGCAATTAAAAAGTGGGAGCAGATATTTGTTTTGTTAATAAGGCAAAGCGTTTCCTATAAAATGAAACCAAAGATTATACAGTTGATGGCATATGGTAAAGATTGGGAGCACGGATATATCCATGTGATTAAAAAGGGCTTATAAAAACGCAGATTTATATTTAAGTTTGACTAAAAGAAAACTGTACATACAACGGTTATATAACTGGAATGAACAAGAAAAATACAGGGATTCAGAAGAGCAGTGAACAGGTGAAATGTACAGATGACAGTAAACAAAGATGATGCAGAACAGTTTCTTAACAACAGTAGAAAAAGACAAAATCCAGTAAGCCAAAGTTCAGAAGAGGAGCTGAGTGATATTGAAATATGTAATTTAGAATGTGAATGTAAATGATGTAATTATTTTTTATTGTTTGTGATGCAAAGGCAAGTATCCTAAAGAAAATACAAAATCCCACTGTAGCATGAAATTGTGTACATATTATTATGATTTTTAAATTGAGTTGGATAAAGAAATGAGGAGGCAGAAGACCAAGGGGTATGACCATTCATTTCAAATTCATAGAGGAAAACAAACAGTCATCAAGAAATTCTATAAGTAATATCATTTTGATATGCAAAAGGTGTGTTAGAAGAGAGAGAGAGAGAGAGAGAGAGAGAGAGAGAATGCAGAATATAGAAGAATAAAGCAGAGAAGATTAAGAGAAGAAGAGATGATACAGAACAGAGCTGATATCTGGAGTAAATTAGCAAACATTCAGCTTAATAGCTGTCAGTTGTAGCTGACAAAGGTTGAAGCCTCCTGTAGGTTGGTGCCTACAGAAAATTGAAGGGAGTTGATGCTTCCTTGCAAGTTGTAGCTTGCAGAATTGAGGTTGGAGCCTCCTGTAGGTTGGTGCCTGCAGAAAAACAGTGCTGAGAGGGAGTAGGAGCTTGCCTTTGCATCACAACAATAATAAGATGTGGTTTTCTCCCGTTATGCGTTTCCACTTATATCTGGTGTCTCTGTGCTTGATAGTTATGTATTGAATCTGATATGTATCATTTGCTTAATTCCTGCAACTCTCATATTAAGTCTACTGCTATATTAAACTAATACTTGCTGCTTGCATTCTAAGATTACTTGCACATTAAATTGGATATGAAATGAAGGTGTAAATAGCTTAATGAAAAGTTTTAAAAGATCAGGAATGCATTAAACTGATTCGCCCCCCCCCTCTCAGTTTAATTAAAGGTTCAACATTTTCTACGAAGGTTCAGAAGCTGAAATGTTTAGAGCAAGGAGCTGAAATCTTGAGGAATCTATTCGCAAAATTTCAGAGCTTGGTTCACAACATTTTCGGAGATATGATCTGTGGAAGTTAGGTATTTTTCAGGCTCTCGAATTTCATCTCAAAGAGGTGATCATGGGAAAATATTCATAACTCTCTCTCTGAGCATCAGATTGGAATTCTGTAAAAATTGCCTAGAAGTTCATAGATTATAGTTTCTTGTCTATCAATTTCAGAGCCGAAGGAGCAAAAAATGACACGTGGCAAGTCTTACAAGTTTGCTTTACTGAACCAGTCCATAATTAGGTCATTGTGGGAGATTGGAGATAACTTTGCCTTGAAGAATCCAAATCAGGTCAGACCTGTGGCATTCGAAAGAGGATTCAGAGGGCTACCGCAGGGCCAAATTGGAGATAATGATGATCCATAATCATAGAGATAATTCAATTTCAATATTGAGCTCCTCAAAAACAAGAAAAAGGTGTGTATTTTTTTTCCTGAATTGCATAAGTTTTGTTTGAAGAATCAATTTGAATTAATTCCAAGGGCATATTGTAGAATAGATATCAGTATTGGGTTCTAAAATGCCCCCTAAAAAGAATTCAACACCCATTAAGCCTTCAGAAGGCTCTACTATGGCTCATGAAGATAAAGAAATGCAACATGACATAACAAAATTATAAGAGAAAATGCACCAAATTTAGCTCTCGCAAAGAGCAACAAAAAGTGAAATGGATGTTTTGAAGAAAGGAATGGAAGCTACGATGGAAGGTTTGAAGGATGGTATAGAAGAAAAAATGGAAGGTTTGAAGGAAGACATGGAAGTTTTGAAGGAAGGTTTGTCAAAGTTGATACAAGAAATGATTCCTAATGGCGAAAATATAGTAGAAGAAACTCATGATGAGGACAAAACAAATGTTAATCGTGATTTCATAAACTATAATGTTGGATTGAAGAACCACCATATTCCAAAGATGGATATGAGGAAATTTGATGGCAAGGATCCCGTAAAATGGATACTATAGATGGAGCAATATTTTGATCTCAATAATGTGCAAAACACACAAAAGGTACGCATTGCAACTTTATATTTAGAACAAAATAAATTTGTATGGTATCGATGGCTTTGCTCCCGTAAAAAAATTGTCAATTGGTTAATTTTTATGGAGGAAATGATATCACATTATGAAGATACAAAGAGCAACACCTTCTTTAGCCAATTGATAAATCTCAAAAAAAAGGGTTTAGTGGCGGAGCACATTTAGGACTTCCAAAAATTGAATATAAGGGTAACTGCTATTCCAGAGGAACACAGGATTGATGTCTTCACAGAGACTTTAAAGGATAACATCCAACATGAAGTTCGTGTTTGGGAACCTGATTCATTAGAGAAGGCATTCAGGTTGGCAAGAAAAATTGAATGTAAAATTATGGCGACAAGGAAGCCTACCACTCACATCTATAAAGATGGAAGTGTTGCTACTCCTAGACTTCCACAACCTACGAGGTTGACACCACAACAATTGGAAGAAAAAAGAGCAAAAAGGGCTTTGCAACAGTTGTGATAGAAAATACACTAAAGGTCATATAGTGCGCTAAGAAGAAATTATTTTACATAGATTGTGAAGAGGAGGAATAAAATGAAGAAGAAACTTCAAAAGTAGAGGATATACACCAGGAAGAAACCCTAGAAGAAGAAGAAATGAGTCCGACCATATCATGTAATGCATTGGTAGGAATTACCACTCCTTCAACTCTCAATATAGAAGGACATATCAAGAAGAAAAAGGTAATAGTATTGATTGATTCGGGTAGTACCCATAATTTTATTCATTGTAAGGTAGCCAAGGAATTGAATTGTTTCCTATACCCAGCACCAGAATGTCAAGTGATGGTTGCAAATGGAAGAGCTATAAATTTCTCTGGAAAATATCATAATATCAAGCTAGCTATGGGGGAATATGTATTGAGTAGTCCAATGCTTTCCATCCCAATGGGAGGTGCTGATGTTGTATTAGGAGTACAATGGTTACAATCTTTGGGGACGATAGCTTTTAGTTTTCAAGAACTTTTCTTGAAATTTTTTTGTAAGGAAAGGAAATCAAATTACGGGGTATTGCAAGGAAGCCAGGAAAGATAATAAGCTCTAATTTCATGACAAAGCTTCTGAAGAAAGAACAACAGGGCGTAATTGCACAATTATGCTCACTAAATGTTCCAACATCAAAATCATCTATTTCTCCAGATCTCCGAAAAGTCTTGGACAATCATTCCAAGGTGTTTGATACTCTCAAAGGACTCCCACCTATTCGTGATCATGATCATGCTATTCATTTGCTTCCAGGAAGTGTTCCTCCAAACATCAGGCCTTACAAATATCCTTATGTCCAAAATAGAAAAATTGAGCGTATGATTGCATAAATGTTATAGGCTGGTATAATTCAACCTAGTCAAAGTTCTTTCTTTGCTCTAGTAGTATTGGCGCACAAGAAAGATGGATAATGGCGCATGTGTCCAGATTATAGAGAGCTCAATAAGCTCACTATTAAAGATAAATTTCCCATTCCTGTGATTGATGAATTATTGGATGAATTACATGGAGAAATTTATTTTACCAAGTTGGATTTTCATTCAGGATATCATCAAATTAGAATCAAGACTGAAGATATTCCGAAAACAACATTTCAAACTCATGAGGGTCATTATGAATTTTTGGTCATGCCTTTTGGCCTTACCAATGCACCTTCTACATTTCAAGGGTCGATGAATTCCATTTTCAAACCCTTCCTTAGAAAATTTGTGCTAGTATTTTTGATGATATACTAATCTACAGTAGGTCCTGGAAGGATCATGTTCAACATGTTGATAGGGTGCTCAAACTATTGGAGGAGAAACAATTATATGAAAAAACATCCAAATGTTTCTTTGGAGTACAAGAGGTGGAATATCTCGGTCATATTGTATCTCACGAGGGTGTTAAGGTAGACCCTAACAAAATTAAAGCCATTAAGGAATGGAAATTCACAAACTGCAAAGTAAGCCAGGCGGATTTCTCAAGTTAAAAATGGTATTATCGCAAGCTGTTAAGAATTATGGGAGAATAAAGAATACCTTCTAACAACATTATCAAGAAATATGTGTTTTAGTCAATTTAGTGTCCTAAATTGATTACATAAATTATCGACCAAGATTAGTAAACTGATGAAGTGCAAGTGCACAATATATGCTAAAAGCCTCTTTTATTCATTTAGTTTATTGGTGTGATGATTGGATTTTTAGATGTTACTTCTTATGTTCCTAATGAAATTGATAAGTTTAAATTACAACTAATTGATAAATGAAATGTTATGGCAATGAAACTTGCAAATAAATCACTATAGCTCTTGAAAAGAAATTACTCATGAACTTGTAAAACTACTCTAAAATAAATCACTGTTGCTCTAGAAATAAAACTATGAATCTTCTGCAATTTGACAATTCGAAATGAAAGGTTGATGAATCTACTTAAAATGATAAAAGAAGACTTATGAAAGCATCTACATCAAATAGCAAAATGGAATTTTGGAAAAAACTACAACAATTGATAAAATGAAAACATGAAAACTACATTAAAAACATAAAATGCAAAACCTTCACTATTTGCAGGGGCCCTCCACAAATATGTGGTTTTCAAAGCTTCATACGAACAGTCAGCTACACATCAAATATTCAAGGCATTTCTTCATTAAAAAGGAATGAAAACAGAGTTTTAAAACTTCACAATATGCTTCAGAAAAATATCTTTAGAAAATAAGAATCTCCTTCCTTCTACTCTACTCTATTCTATTCCATTCTATATTACATATCCTCACTTGGAGAAAGAGCACTTCTATTTGTACATGAGTGCTTTGAAAACAAGATAAACAACTCATAATTACAAATCCACTTTTCTCTCAACCAATATTCCTATAATTACAAAATATGATCCCTTTAAATCCTCACTCATATCTCACAAATCTTGGATAAAATATGTTATCCAAATCTCCATGATCTTCTCCTTGGAATCTTCCATGATCTTCTCCTTGAAATCTCCATGATTTTCTCCTTAGAATAATCTTCAACAATTATCCTTTGAATTATTGAAATAGTGGAGGAAATATTCAAGAGTATTTTGAATAATTCTTCCAAATAATCCTACACATTTACAAAGCTCATCCACTTTTAAGATATTAGTGAAATATGTCAATTTTCCAATAATTAATCACACATTCTCTTCTAATATTAAAAATAAATAAATTGGAAAATAATGAGGTGAACCCATGGAAATGGTACGATGAATGGTTAAATGAGGTGATGGAATGTGAGAAATGGTGAGGATAAACATGATGAAAATGTGACAATTACGAGACCCAACAAGATGCATTTTCATGGACTCTTGAAGCAACTAAGGCCTTTGAACATCTTAAAGAGGCAATGTGCCTAGCACCAGTCTTAGCTATGCCAGACTTCACAAAAACTTTATTGTGAAATGTGATGCCTCAGCGAATGGAATTGGTGTTGTTTTAATGTAGGAAGGAAGACCTATTTCTTTTGAAAGTTGTTCAATCAAAGGAAATTATTTACAAAAGGCTATTTATGAGAAGTAAATGTTGGCAATACTACATGCACTAAAGAAATGGAGGCCTTAGCTAATGGGAAGACACTTGAAGGTAAAAAATGATCATGATAGTCCTAAATAATTTTTGGAACAAAGAATATCTTCAGAAGAGCAGTAAAGATGGGTCACAAAGATGTTGGGTTATGACTTTGAAATCATCTACAAAAAAAGGGAAGCTAAATGTTGTTGCAGATGCACTCTCAAGAAAGGATGAAGAGGTGGAAGCATTGCCTTGTGCCATTTCAATTATCCAACCAGATTGGATAACTGAAGCAAGGGATGAATGGAAGAAGGACGAAGAAGTGTGGACTCTCATTCAAAAGTTGCAGCAAGATCCTAGTACATCTGATACATTTAGTTGCAAAAATGATTCCTTATGGTACAAAGATTGCTTATATATTTGCAAGAATTCTCAACTAAAACAAAATATTCTTTTGGAATTGTACACTTCTCCTTTAGGAGGACACTCAGGATTTTTAAAAACTTACCACAGGGTGAAGAAAGAATTTTTTTGGGATGGCCTTAAATCTGATATTCAAAAGCTTGTGACGGAATGTTTGGTTTTCCAGCAGAATAAAGTTGATACAATTAAGATCCCGGGACTTATACAACCTTTATCCATTCCAAGTTAACGTTGGGAGGAGATTTCAATGGATTTTATGACAGGTTTACCTAAGTCTGAAGGAAAGAATGTCATCATGGTGGTAGTTGATAGACTTACCAAGTATGCACACTTTTGTGCATTATCTCATCCATTTAAAGCAAGTACAGTTGCTACGACATTTGTGAAATAATTCAAAAGCTACATGGAAACCCGAAGATTATTGTAAGTGACAGAGATCCCATTTTACAGAAATTTTTGGACTTAAATATTTTCTGCTTAGTAGCATTTCATCTCATAGCTAATCTTATCATCCTCAATTCGATGGTCAAACTGAGATAGTAAATAAATGTTTGGAAGGATATCTTCGTTGTTTTGTATCCGATAAAAAAACACAATGGGTCAAGTGGTTACCTTTCACTGAATGGTGGTATAACACTTCCTTCCATACTGCAGCGAAAATGACCCCATTTATGGCACTTTATGGATATCATCCACCATCCATCACATCATCTTTAAGGTAAAATTCGAAGGTTAAAGCAGTGGAAGATCACATCGAGCATCAGCAAGAATTTATCCAACTCTTAAAGGATAGCCTGAATTTGGTACAAAATCGAATGAAACAACAGGCAAATCAGCATCACAGCGAGAGAAGTTTTGATGTAGGAGATTGGGTATTTTTACGGCTACAACCATACAAACAAATGTCCCTCAAGAAAGATAAGAAGGATAATCAATTATCGCCAAAGTAATATGGTCCTTACAAGGTGTTGCAAAATATTGGTACTATGACATACAAATTGGAGCTTCCTGATTCTTCGCGAGTGCATCCAGTTTTCCATGTTTCATGCTTAAAGAAGGTTATAGGTGAAAATCTTCTAGTTCAAACAATATTTCTAGAACTTGATGAGGAAGGAAAAAATCATATTGGAACCTGAAGCAATTAATAAACAAAAAACTCCGACAACTACGAAATCGATCAATTTTCGAGTATCTCATCAAATGGAAGAACTTACCCACTAAAGATTCTACATGGGAGGATGTGAATTTTATACAGAAGCACCTGGAGCTACTCAAGAATTGAGGACAACACCTTTTGAAGGAGAGGAGCATTTTAGGTCCCTCTATTACTAGTATAGTCCCTTAATGTTGTTAGTGCAACCCCCTTATTGTTATTCTTGTACCCCTTTAACCCCCATATTGTTATTATTGTGCCCTTACATTATAATTGTTAGGTTGACTACGATTAAATTGTGGCCCCATGGACTCCTATTTATAGAAAGGAGGGTTTGGTCATTTGAATCATCTAATAAATTTTCATTTATGTAAAGTATTGGAGCTTTCTCCTTTGAAGTGGTTGATTTCCAAGGCGTTGATCTCTCTTTTCTTCTATTTTTGGAGCTAGTTTCACAACATTCAGCCTACTCTTTAAGACTCTCCCAAACTGTAAAACTCCTATGGAATAATGCTCTAATGCCCCTCTTCCATTGATACTCATCCACTAGATCAATATCCATTGTTGAATCACTCCTGCTACTGGGAATTCGAACTTCCTAGGCAAATGAGTATCTGCACTGGTGTGTTCTCCGTCTGCCCATCAACCTCTTCTTATAATCTCTAGTTGAGACTCCAACGACCACGATTAAAACTTAATCGATGGTTGAGATAATATCTAGTTGAGACTCTAACAAATATGATTAAAACTTATCGATGGTTGAGATAATATACAAGTCGATTCATGTGAGTTTGAGAGAATTCTCACCTTTTTATTAATTAGCCATTTTTCCTAAGTTAGACTTAGGAAATTTTTAATTATGGTCAATTAATTTAATTCAGATATTTCTAGGTGGAATTTCCAGAAACAATTTATTGGTTTTGTAGAACTCATGTGTTTTAGCCTATCCTCAAATTCTTGAGACTATAACACCATTCAATGCTACAAAAAATAATACTCCTTAACGAGGAAAGTGTTATCTCCAACTAGTGCTGCACAACTATCACAACACCCTGTCTTTGCAACATCCTCCAACCATGTTGCTGATCTATGACAAAGGTGCCTACCACTGTCCACCAATGAGTGAGATAAATCTGATTCATTGACCACTAATCAGAGCCGAACCAATTCATAGACCAGTCAGTACTGCACTCGCACTATACATCCTTGCATCATACAATCCCCTACATTCGCACTCGCAACTAATACTCCCTCTTAACTATTTTTACTTCTACTATAACTACTGCAACTAAAAAACATCCAAAATACTGTATCAACTGTGTCTATGATCCAAATGTCTCTTGAGCATCCGAATACTACTAGCCTCTGCAATATCCACTGAGAAATATATGATGTTGTTGACTCTCCACTGAGCCTCTTTCTCTACTGTCAACACTGCTCTACACTCCTCAGCATATGACTACAACTAGTCTGCAACTGTCACTCTGGAATTCGACTGCAACAACTGACACTAGTCCTCCTACTAGTAAATATTTTGGGCCCCTGTAGCAATGAACTGATCAATGAAGAAACACCATCTGATGCTCTCTTCACTATACCCTTCCCAAATATTTGCACAATTATGGGAATATAGCTCCATATTGCCCCACCTCACTCCTGGAGGTATAACTGTAAACATGAAAAAATATTCCTCCAACCTGGAGGACAACTTGTTTATCTCTGCAGATGCTTCCACTTGATCATACTTCTTCTACTTGTCCTTCTTCCTTTGAGGACACTGAATAATATAATGGCCAAACTAACCACACCTGAAGCAATTGATCTCAGATATATCTTTATTTTTCTTATTTCCCTCCTATGAGCCTTGTCCTTGACTGGGACCTTTTTCTTTCCCCTCTGATGCAAGGGATGCATTATCTTCCTCTTTCACACCTTCCAATCCCTTAATGCTACCATTGCTGATGGAGACCTTTACTAAGGTTCACCTCATTTATTCGTGCTGTAGGTTTGACCACATCCTATCCCACCCTGGTAATGTATCTCATCCCAAAATACCTTGGATGAATATTTCCCATTCCTCAAAGACACTGTTCAAGGCCAAATGCACTAGATATGTATCTTGAGGCACTTTTCCTATGACAACAAACTCATCCCAAATATCATGAATTTTGGTGAGAAAGGGATCAATGCCTTCACCCTTTTGCATCCTGGTGTTCCTCAGCTTTTCCTTCAGGAACATATTCCGTTGCAAGGAAGGATTATAATATAACTCTGCAAGAGAATCCTACATCTCTTTGGCCATATTACAATCTGATATGTGTGAGACTATACGGTCCCATACTCCATCCAGGATCATCTGCTTCTCCTTTTCCATTTCTTTCCTATACTATTTCAGTTGATTCGTACCAATGTGAAAATTCCACGATAGGAATCCCTACTACAAAAATCTCATATTATTTCTACTACTTTTTAATTCTGAACCAATTTCTTTATGGTGTTACACAGTAAACATCGAACATGATGGGAATCCCTACTGCAAAAATCTGATGTTATTTCTTCTACTTATTAATTCTGAACCAATTTATTTACGATGTTACACAGTAAACATATAAATATATACTACTACATCCTTCACAACATAAAAATATTGCGGAAACAAAATACTGAGCAGGAAAGAAATAACACACACATATACACCGTTGGTTTTGTACAATGTCCTCAAAAAAACCCAATGCGGGAAAAATGGTGTAGCAGCTAAGGGTTTTAATTATTATGCAGTAGTTTCTGAATACAAGTATTTGGATGCCCAAACTGGAAATCTAAAATAGAGAATAAACTGGCCAAACTATAGTGAGAAATTATCTCACACTGTCACTAGCGATTTGACACTGATCCAACCTATAAATGGCTAGCCCCACACTACATATGCGTAGTTACTGCGCTGGCTATGCATCACAGCGCCTAGGGACTGCGTCACCCCTCTAGTTGATTGATCGATTAGCTGTATGCTCATATCTCTGGCCTTCCGGTCTCACACCTCGACTCCCGACACTAGAACTAGAATTCTCCTCAACAAAATTGCATATCTCCTCAGAGGATCTACACTGTCTCAACATAGCTCTATGCTACCTTAGCTCTCCATTGCCCAACTTGGAATTGCGAAACCTCTTTGGAAATATCTCTGCCTTCATTTCACTCTCCGGATATGGAAAACCTTCCACCGAAAAACTATCCCTGCTCCTCACTTCAAGAAATCAACTCGATCTCTCTTCGAAAATTGTTTCACTTCTCTATTGAGAATTCGATCTCTATATCTCTCACTCGATGTCCCTTCCAAATTCCCATCAAGCTCCTTCTTATAATCTCTCTGTTACCTGGATTAATCCCTCTTGTAGATAAGAGCGATCTCCCTAGTACTCCAGCGAGTAACTAGAAACAAAGATCCATTTGGAAACCTTTTCCTCTATATCAATTGCATTTCAGAATTATTTTGAGAAAGTAGAGAGGACATGCCCCTACCTTGAAATCCAAACGTTTGATGTAGCCTTTTATCTCGTCAATCCAAAGTGGTTTCTCCAATAAGTAGAACCTGCAATCAAAGACAAGAAAAAGGATCAAAACATCTGCAACATATAATAATCAGGAAATACTAATCCAACTTAGTGATAAAGGAGTCTAAGTATTGATGTTATTCCAATAAGCATAGAAAAAACTCAATGAGAAAAAGAGATCCATATGTATTATCTTGAAAAAAAAGAGTAATCTTACAACCTGATGCCTTGATGTCGTACAGATTTCTCCCGGGGTCCTGAACAATCGTTTCTCCTTCAGTTTGATAAGCCTTTCTCTCTAAATAATAGCATGGATTTATAGACACAAGGGTGTGATCATTCTCATACCAAAAACAACTCACTAGTGTAGAAAGTATTCACTCTTATGAATTCTCTTCATCATCTACCATGTGTGTACCCTTCAACCTGAAACTTGAGCTCAATTTATAGGGAAATGGAGGTAGTTTTAGTTCCATGAAGAGGGGGATGGATTCCTCTCATGAAGGTATTTGAGCTCCATGGACCAAGGGATAAGATCCATTAGTGGAGGGATAAAACTTGAACTGATCGCGACTCTAGAAGCTTCCAGTTGGGAGAATATTCGACCAACTAGGCTTCTAGAATTTGATTTTTCTTTTATTTTCTTTTCGCGGGGGTGCAAAAGTGGAAAAAATTGTGGGAGTTTCCGAAGTTTATGGACATAACAACAACGCATGTGCAGGGAAAGGCTAGAAAAGCTGCACAGGTGGACTTTTTAGGGTTTACAAACTTTTCTCCAATTCCAAGACTTGATTTAAGAACACTAGTGTTTTTTCACTCTAACCAGGGAAAATGATATAGGTGGTGATAGACCTATATGAACAATCAAATGTAATGGTGACAAAATGACGTGTAACAGATTTCCCCCTAAAGTGCGAAGTTTGAGGTTATTCTAAAGAGTGAAGTGCTTTATCATTCCGAGGATTGGATTGGAGACACCAGTCGAAAACCTGTAATTTTTTTTAATGCAAACATATATATATATATCATCACTGAGGTAGCTATTCCCATATTCAAATCAAAACTAACTAAATATTCTGGTATGGATATGGTTTCAATATTACATCAAAAGTAGACACAGTATGGGTGCATCCATCTGTCATGAGTAGTCTATTGTATCATGAATAATAAAACTCCTCGCAGCCTGGATGGTGGAAATTAGATCTAGGGTCTTGGTTTCCACCTCTTGAACTAGTACGAATCTATCCATGCGATTGATTGTGGCGAAGTCGAACATGGTAGAAACCAATTGATTACCGGTCAATGATGTGAATCGTTAACAAGTGTGAGAGAAACCACTAGTAATGACAATGGCTCTTAAAGTACTTCAGTACAATATATGAAGTGTGAATGAACGATTTGCAGTTGAAAAATCATAGAATTATTCGATCAAAGGTCAATGATGCAACCTGTCATCGAAGGCGAGAAACCTGCCATTAAGGTGTGAAAATCCCAAGGTACTGATAGGATTTTAGATCAAATTTCTAGATGATGAGCCGATGTCAATAGAAAGTGATCTGTTGCAGGAAAGCCTACGACACGAAACCATTAGATCAAGTTTTGAAGAAATATTTTGCAAGGATTGACTTAGGGATGGTCAACGTGAATGGAGACAAATGTTTGCAATGAATGGTTTATTTGAACTTTCTCTTGAACACATAATGACACTGCAGATGGTTTGGCAGCATTTTACCTAAAGCTAATACCCAGAAACTAGCCGAAGACTTTCAATGTGGTTTGATTAACTTTTAGACAAAAAATTCCCAACCCAGGTACAAGTGTGACAAAGTGTCCTGTTCAAGAATGGCATGCTGATTTTTAAACAAGGGTGACAATTGGATTCTTTTTCTCTCTTTTTCCACCACCATTACTGGCAAGTACCTCTTTATTTTTTGTCAAGATTGAGGAGGATAACATTTTCTTGTTTTTGTAAGCTCATCCTTCGGATGAGTCCATATTAGTATTAAAATCAAACCCTAAGAAGGAGTGGTTCAGTCCTGTTGTAATTGACATGTCCTTTAATGTTAAATTTTAACGATTTCAGTGTAGGAGGAAATCGACGTTTTTCAATTTTAGGGAGTCAGAAGACAAAACATAAGTAAACTATATGGTTGTTATTTTTCGTAAATTTAGTCTCTCAGGCCAAGAAAAGGATAAAATAATGCAGGAGAGAACTCTATTGACCATGATTAGTCAACGTATACCTTTTTCGTAATTATTCCATTTCAGTCCGGAAAAGGGGTAAACTTATGCGGAAGGGATGACTATTCATTTACTTTAACGAGTTTGAATCGTCAAGTACTCGACAATATTTTCATATTTCGAGAGTTTGAAAAGGGCTTAAAAGAGAACTCCAAGGTTTCACTTTTTCGTAATTTTATAGAGCCCGAAAAAGTTATAAAAGTGTACTCAATGCCAAAATAATTACTTTCACCCAAAAATCCCGTATCCTGCACAAAAACTCAAAAGATTACACATATCTGTTTCCAAAATTTAAAAATATTTAAAAATGACCCTTTAAAAGTGAAAAATAAATAAAATAATAATATTTAATTCATCAAAAACTATAAAAAGGGATTAAAACAAGTCATTTTTAATTTTTGTGTTCAGAACAGTGTATAGAGAGCTTTTGGCCAAAAACTTCTGGAGCAGATATCAGGAGAATTGGCCGTTCATTTCTCAAATTTTCAGAACCAGGTAATCCACATCATCATTAATTACATTGTTATCCATTTCATTTTTTATTTTGAGCTTTTATTTCATTTTTTGGGAGAAATTTATGTTTTAAAATATGCCCTCGGGGGTGCGTGGGCGATCCATGTGATACCCGCGGACCCTGACGATTTTTTAAAAGGAAAAACGTCGGGCTACCACGGGTTCTGCATGGAGCACGTGCGGACGACTGCACTATCTGCACACAGAACCTACGTAGGCGCCGAGAACATTTTAAAAGACTAAAATTTCTCTTCAAAAATGGTTCAATTTTTCTTCCAAATGGTTTTAAATGTTAAATTTGTTGATTTGTAGGTTGTTTAACCATGTTGGAGTGGCGATAACGTGAACACAAGCTCATAGATAATGAGGCCATGGATGACAATGCAACCATGCGTGCATTGAAAAACTTTGGTTTGTACAAATTCTGGGCTATTCAATGGATGAAGGCACAAGTGGAGTTAATGAATTGGCTTGTAAAGACATGGGACGTTCAAGACCAATGCTTCATATTTGGTGATCACCGGCTCAAGATTGAGCTAGAAGACATATATTTTTTTATCAGATTATCTCGGAGAGGGAGAAGCATATCCTTATTTGGGGCCATACAGGGAGGTCTTCCCATTGCCAGATACAAAGAACAATATTGTAGCAATAATAAAGTTTTGAAGGATGGTCGCATAGATATCAAAAATATCTTGCGACTGGAACTTAAAGTCATGCATTCACAGTGATTAGGTTGTGCAGGTCTACATCTCCTCATGTGGCTACTAAATCATAGATGCAAACGACAGTCAAGTGTTTCGGAGGAACTATATTCAACTGGTGCGAAGGAGTATTGGCCAATATGAAAGGCCAATTGACTAGAGAAAAGAATGCGAAGTTGAAAAACTTCAGATATGGCGCCATTAATATTTCATTTTATTTAGAGATAATTCTGCTTCTCACTCCTCAACAACTGATTCTAGTAGATCGTGGGACTCCTCAGGAACCTCAGGTGGTGCAATGGGTAGCACTAATGGCTCGCCATGGTGGCGAGGGTGGTTCAGTAGTTCGGTTTACTCCAACTTATTTCATGTGGCTTAGGAACCAAGTCTTAACTATTGAAGATTTTCCTTATGCAGGGATGGATGATCCGAATGGAAAATGGCATCCACCCATGGTATTCATCTACCAATGTTATCCATCCACCTATGGAATTTAACCATGATATTGTAAATGTCATTAACCCATGGTATGTATCCACACATGATATTCATCCACACATGATATTCATCCACACATGGAATTTACCCATGGTATTGTAAGTGGTATCTACCCATGGTATTGACCCATGGTATTGTAAGTGGTATCAGAGCGATCTGCTCTTTCTATGTTTTTCTTTTCATGTCCCCAACGTGGCCAGGGTATAAGGAGTTCAACTTCGCAACCTCGACTACCCCCCATGGCGGAAGGAAAGAAATACGAGGGAGAAGGAGATCATATCAAAATATTGCTCGAGGAGGCCCTCGAGTAACAGAGGAACATGATGATGGATAAATTTTCCCAGATCCTTCAATGGCTGCCCACCGGCGGCACATCTACATCTAGGACGTTCGCCAACAAGTTCATGACATCCTAGAAAAATCCAACACCAAGTTCAGTAGAATTTCCCCCCCCCCATGGTGGAACTTAACAAAATGGAGACCATTGCTTCCTAAGGAGGGAGGAATGATCCAAGTGGATATTGGTGGCCACCCACCTATTCCATTTGGACCTGCAATATCAATTCTTTCAGTTTTTCAGTTTCATCACAACTAACTATTTTTAGTAGGTTTTCGGGTCCTGCACTCCCAAAGCCGTTTTGGGGAGTTAATGATCAAGGTGGATATTGGTGGCCACCCACCGAGTCCATTTGAACCCCCACCATCAGTTATTTGAGTTTGTAAGTTTAAGCACAAATTACTATTTATAGCAGTTTTTCGGGTCCTGAACTTCCAAAGCCATTTTGAGGCCCTAAACAACGATTTTTGGGAAAACAGGGAGCAACATGGGTCATAGATCAATGTTTCTCACTCAAAAGATATAGTCCTTGGATATATCTTTCTAACGATCTATTGAGCGCATCAAACGAAGATTGGATGCCAAAGTTATGTCCCCGAGAAGTTGAAACACTAACTAACCCAAAAGGGGCCCACAGTTTTGGCGCTTCATCTCCTAGGGTTAGGTTTTTGGACGTTTCGAATTTTACATTGTTTCTCAACAATAAATAGGCCTTCAAGCCTCATTGTAACACAGTTCGGGGGCTGGTAGCCGACACATCTCTTCTTAGAGATAAGCGCTGCCAGTACCCTAGCTCATCTATTTCCATTATATCTGTAATAGGCCTTCAAGCCTCAATGTAACACAGTTCAGAGGCCTGCGTATGCCACATCTCTTCTCAGAGATATGCTACCAACACCCTAGCTTGTTTCCATTATGTTTGTAATCTTATTTCAGTCATTCTTTTATTAATAAAATGAAGCATTATTTCCACTGCATCTCTATGTTTACAGTTATATCTATATTCTGTTGCGTTCCTGCATAAATCCAGATCAATGGATTATAGGGGTGATCCTAAAACATCTTTGCCTCTAGGGGTACAGTGGGATGAGACATGTTAGTGAATCATTTTGATGTTTTTAATCCAATTTTTATTTGATTTTTATCGTCCAATACTGACAAAAATATTTAAATGCAGATGTTGGTCCACAACGACCAGCAACGCTTCGCCGTTTTGAAAGGCGAGAGGCACAACCCGTAGCACCTCCATAGGACCAGGCAACAGAGATTCTGGCAGACATGAAGCACAACCTTGAGAGGTTTACCATTGACATTCCTGAGAGAGGAACATATGATATCCCTCTCAGGCTTCAAAGACACGTGACAGGTGTTCTAGGTCCATTCAGAAGATTTATGCGCAAGGTGGCGCATGTTATAGTCTATTACCATTATCATCATCACAGATAGTTGATGGTCAATGTAGATAGACATTTTTGTGTTTTTTGTATAAATATCTATTAGATCATGAGGTGTTTTAACCTATGATCACAGACGATGTAACATTTTTTGAATAAAAAATTATCTATCCTAATGATATTGCTACTTTCATTTTCTGAATATATTTTTCAACATGGATCAAATGTTGTTTTGGTTTACTTTGTTAATGTTTCAAATTTCTATTTAGAACACAATTAGCTAATGCATCAGCTAATGTGTTTAAATTTCTTGAAATATGTTGATATTCGATATAATCAAATTGTTGTTCCAATAGACGAACCTTAAAAAATAATCTTAACAACACTCGATTTCTAATTGCATAAACTCTATTTAAATGTAATACAATGAGTTGTGAATCCAACCTAATGATCAAACGTCGAATACCAAACGAAATGGTATCAGATAATAACTCAATGACTGCGCTATATTCTGCAATATTTTTCTTTGTTTAACGAAGGCATATCCCATGAATAGGAGCTAACTCATCGGTGGGTAAATAGATAACCCAAGCCATGGAAGAGATATTCCGTGTACTACGACAGACGCCATCAACAAAGCCAATGTATGTTTGAAGGAATGTCGACATCTAAAATATCAAGAGTAATCAAGATAAGCAACGATAGTAGTAACATCAAAACTAATCTAGGCACACTTGTCTAATCTAAGGCACACTATTCTAAAAAGTAACTAATGTATAAGAGATATCTTCACATGAAAGTCAAGCATAATATCTCTTAAGATAAAGATAATTTCTGGGTTTATCTAAAGAGACCCCGTCATAATCAATTAATTTATAGGCTCCTTTTGTAAGCACACGCTTGATAATATAGGGACCATGCCACATCGGTTTGAATTTCCAGCGCCTAGCTTATCGTTAGCTTGATCATATACTAAAACTAAGTCACCTTCTGAATGAATGCGAGGATTAACAATTTGATCATACTGAGATTTCACACGTTTCTTGTGAGCTTCAACAGCCAATGTAGTGGTGCACCAAGTCTCATCTAATTGTGCTACGTATAGAAAGCGTTTCACCTCTTTAGAGGTAACTGGTAACAACTCAATTGCTAATTTGAGTGACGGTATTTCGCATTCAATGTGTAGCACAACTTCTAAACCATAGAAAATTTGAAAATGAGTGAACCCTATAGAATTTTTTGCAAAGGTTCGGTATGCCCATAATGCCTAAAAAACCATGGCATGCCAATTTGATTTATGAGTCTCGATAATCCATTTAATCATGGTGGTTAAAACCTTGTTGATGGATTCAACTTGACCATTAACATGTGGGTAATACGGAGTAGAATTATCATGGTGTAGGCCAAGTTGATCAAAAATTTCGGTCATCATAATATTTTGAAAATGACTCCCATGGTTTGTGATAATAGCTTGAGGCACACCGAAATGAGCAATCACATTATTGAATATGAAAGTAGTTGCAGTTTTGCCCTCCACCGCGAATGTAGGCATTGCCTCGGCCGATTTGGTAAAGTAATCTATGGCGAAAATAATATACCCATGCCCCCTGGCCGAGTGAGGGTTACATGTAATGAAATCAATACCCCATTTCACAAAAGGACTGACAACAATGATTGGGTGAAGAGGAGCTGGAGGTGCACACATATTTCGATAAAAAATTTGGCAGTAGTGGCATTTTCAAACTGCAATGATACAATATTTGAATAAATACGACCAAAAATAACCAGAGCGCAATATATTTTGGGCTGTGGAAAACCCAAACATATGAACACCACACGCTCCAGAATGGCAATCATTTAAAACATTTTCAACCTCTTCGTGAGTTATACAACGTAGAAAAACATAATCTGCACCACGACGATAAAGAGTGTCGCCAACAATATTGTATTGCTGGGATTGATATGGAATTCTCCGTCGATCTGAACGTGAAAGCTCTGGGAGAAAGGTTTGGGTTTGAAGATATACAATGATATCTCCATACCATGGGTCTAAATTACTGATGAGAAACAAATATTCATTGGCAGGATTCTCTACCATGGTTTCTGTCTCAGTATTGGAAAAGTCACACATAAGATCAACTAAAACTAGTGATTTCTTTGACTTGGATTTTTCGAATTCCAAATCAAACTCTTGTAGGATGAAAATCCACTTGGAGTATTTTTCCCCGAGTAATTATTTTGTCAAGATATACATCATCGGGTTGCAATTAGATATCACGGTTGTTTTACGTAACAATATGTAGTAACAGAATCGTTGGATAGCTTGAACTTCTACCAAGGCCAATTTATCCACATGCGAATATTTAATTTCCATCGGGTTGAGATTCCGAGTTAGATAGTAGATCACATGTTCATTGTGAGACTCATCCTGCTGAACCAAGACCATTCCAATGGTGGAATCAGAGGCAGCTAAGTATAAAATCAATCCTGGTGGTAATTGGGTAGATGCAATAACAATGCATGGGTCAATGCGTTTTTTAGTGCATCAAAATATTTGTCAGCAATCTCATCCCAAATGAAAGGAACACTTTGTTTCAACAATCAGGTAAAAACTTTTGTTAACTTAGCATAGTTCGGGATAAACCTACGTAAAATTATTTCTTTCCATTGCAAACTTTGGAGTTGGAGAAGAGTGGAAGGAGGAGGTAAATTGATGATAGCATCAACTTTCAAAGGGTCGACACGAATGCCATCTTCCAAAACGATGAATCCAAATAATTGTCCTGATTATACACAAAATATACATTTGTGCAGATTCAAATGAATTTTGTAATTCCTAAATCTCATGAAAATAACTCGTAAGTGTGTAGGATGATCTTCTCTGCATAAAAAATGAGTAGGTAAATCATCCACATAAGGCTGTACAATATGTTTGATATCATGAAAAGCATAAGACATAGCTCTTTGAAAAGTTGCACCAAAATTTTTTAGTCCAAAAGGTAATTTGCAATAAGAAAATGACCCCAAGGACATATAAACACTGTTTTTGGTTGATCGATAGGGAGTATGTTGATTTGATTATAACTAGAAAAACCATCCATAAATGAGAATATTTCATTTCTGGAACAATCATCAATAATTTGGTAAATATAGGGTGTAGGATATTTGTTTTTGGACATGTCGACACATACTCTTATAGTCCCTTGTTTCTTCGTAACAGGAACTATGTTAGATACCCAATCTGTCAATGGGATTAGATAAATAAATCCTGCTCGTAATATCTTCTCAACTTCAGCTTTGATAGCTACAACTTTCTTCGGATGTAATGGACGTAATCTTTGTCTAATAGGCTTGGCATCCGGGTATGTCTTAATTTCATGAATTACAATCTTAGGATCGATTCCTGGCATCTCTTCATAAGAATAGGCAAAAATGTCTCAAAATTCTTGAAATAGGGCTTTGTAAGTGTTAATCTCTTCCATCATACAAGAAGCACCTATATGAATGTTTTCAATAATTCCAGGTTTAACGGATATGTCGATAGGAACTGCTGTAGAAATATTTCCCAAATTAATCTCAGAATCCGAATGTGTAATCAATGTGGGACTCTGTGGTTCCTTGACATAATCAATCGTAAAAAATAGATGAAAAATCATTTTCAAACTTATCAAGATCAAGTAAAAATGAAGATCTATGATGTAGATCATCCAAGAGTAATTCTTCTGATGACAAAATTTCTCGAATACTTTCATCAGTGTTAAATACATGTTGAAAGGGATTTGAAAATGATGTCAAGGTTGAGCTTGATGGAGAATACAATTCTTCGTTGATCAGATTCATTTGATCAGGAGTAGTTGAAAGTGTGTCAGAATACGATTGTACTGCTACATATGCCTTTTCAAAAGGACTCAAAGGCATGTCGCCATTGAAAGAGTCCAATTCTGATTTTGAAGGCACTACCCATGTGTCATCAAATGGTATAGTGCTTGATGAGATCATATTGATGTTGTAAATTGTTCGCAGTATGTTGGGTGGAGGTATAGAGAAAGTTCCCATGAGGGATGAATCCTTGACTAGTCCTACTCTAACATCTTCATATGGGATAACCGTTTTTCTGACATGTTGGATGTTGTCTATAGAAGCAGGGTCTGATGAAAAGTATGACAACTGATCGATTTTCACAATATTTATTTTATGATGAAACATGATTATCCGAAAGACTGATGAAACAACATCAGTCATGGAATAATACCAAATACGACCCAAAAGAAGGTTGTAATCAAGAGGGCAATAAAAAACTTCCACCTCTAGATTAACAATTTTTCCTTCTACTTCTATAGGTAGATCCTCGAGTATTCTGTATGGATGAAATCCTCTTCCATCAAAATCTTTAAGGATATTCAGTGATTGGTTAAGTGCTGGAGAACCAAGGGTTTTCCAAGATTTTAACAACATTATACACGTAGATGCCCCCTCATCAATTACATTACAAAAAACTCGTCTGGATTTGACTAATACTGGAATCTGAAAAGCCATCTGATGAGGGAGCCTTGGTGTAAAATTTTCGAGATCAAAGACCATGAGGTTCGAATCCTAAGGATCAATAGCTTTGATTGCTAATAATAGTAATTTCCTTTGTGATGGACATGATTGTAGCACTTCTAAGGCCGACATTGCTGAAGGGGATATCGCCAAATCTTCAACAATGTTGTAATTATGAGCAACTCTCGCATGTGGATTGCAAGCTAACTTTTGAAGTACACCTTTAGGTGGTTTAATCATTAAATCAGGATTAGGTTTCTCGATTTGAAGTGGTTCGAAAACTGAAGGAGGTATGGCTGGTGTTTGACTAGAATTTTCAATCTCTTTACCAGTTACAGGATTTTTAGTTCCATAGTCTTGGGATCGTGTTGCAACCATGACTTGAGACATCGTTAAAATATATGCCGATGAATTTGAAGAAGATCCTATCATTTTACTATCTTGAGTGGGAAAAGGATCCTTCAAGACAACGGGTGTGGGTGAACCTTTGAAAAACTTGGAGACCTCAGACTGATGTGGAAACTCTTTAGTATAGTGATCCTCGTCACAGATAAGACAAGGATAATGAGGTTTCTGTTTTTCATCAGCTGGTTTTTTCTTTTATGTTTTCTCTTTGGGAGATGTATTTTGTTTGATTTTAGTCTTTCCTTTCTTCTTATTACTAGTTTTAGATTTAGCTGTGGATGAATCTACAACATGAATGTTGGTAGAAGTTTCAAGGGAAGAATCTCCTTTAGGTGAATCTGGTAAAGTTATGACGAGAGAATTAGATTTTGATGACTTATTCTTACTCTTATTAGCACTAACTGTACCAATTACACCATTTGTAGAATGAGAACCAGAAGGAGTTGCAGTTATTTGACATGGACGTGGAAAGTCATGAATTTTTTCATATAAAGTACAAGACTGTGTATATACAAGTTCTAAGTACTATGCTTAAGCTATGACCTATTCTTCTGTAACAACACATCCCTTAGCTACATCTTCAGTGATCTTTGTAAGTAATTATTTGATAAACCATTCTGCCAAGATTTGATCTAGAATGAAAAATTTCCCTAAACATCGTCTACGTCTCCATTCATGTATGTGATCTGAAATGTATGTAGACATACTTTGTTTTAATCAAGTTAAGAGTTCTGTGCCATTTTCGTAACGGACTGGCAACTGAAAGTGTGTTAAGCTATTGCTAACACGTTGAAATTGTTGAAAGAGCCACGCGGTAGTTCAATATACTGCTTTGTAGCTAAGCCTATCAATGTTCTTTGAAACAGTCTCAATCGAATAAAATCATCGATTAAAGAGTTGGATGTGCACCAAAGGTGGTAAGTCATGACATGATTTGAGGGGTCTTCTCTTGATTTACCTTCAAACTTAGGAATATCACTAGGCAACTTATTCGGCATTGGCGGCCAAAACGGAAGATAATAAATCGGATCGTTTGTAAGGCGCGACAAATTTGGAAAGTCCAAATTTGCAATGAATGGTAACCAACGGTTAGGGTCCTATTGAGAAAACTGATAACCTTGAGGAACGATACCAATACCCAGCGGAGGATATCCAGGGTAGCTTGTAATAGCTTGTGCGGTTGGAATTGGAATGCCTCCGGGATAACCAGGGTTAGCCGTACCAAACTGAGGTTGGGCTGGTATCTGATATGTATAACCAGGGTATGGTTGACTATGGTAGAATGTATTTTTTCCTATGGGTCCATATTGAAACTGCCCTTGATACAGTTGATTAATAAACTGACCTGTATAAGGTTGGCTTGTTGGAATTGCAGTTGTACCAGGTTGTCCTACAGAGGTTTGAATAGTAGACTGAACCATATGTCCAGGTTGATGAACAGTGACTTGAGGGATTGGTTGTGATAGAGTTGATGTCGTTGTTTGAGGGGTTGTAGCAATAGAAACTTGGGAAACTCTAGGGATAGGTGTATTAGGTTATTGAACATAATTTTGTACAACAGATTGGACAGGAGTTCTAGGTGTACTCGGACCAGGTTGTTGTTGACTACTAGGTACAGATACCCGAGGTATAATTTGAAGCGTAGGTTGGACGGGTTGCTGGATTTGGGTATAACCAAATCGACCAGTTGGCTGACCAGGCTGATTATAAGGTACTTGCATAGTAGGTTGCAAATTCTGCTGGTTCAACGATGTATTCCACATTGTGTTTACTCTAGGATAAGGAGCTCACATCAAAGGTTGTGGTGCGTAAGGTTGGAAATAACTAGGTTGAGGAATTGGAACGTAAGTTTGATAATTTGCTAGATAATTTCCACTATAAGGTTGACCTCCTTGAATGGATTGTTTCTCTTGATAAAAATTTTGCCCTAAAGGAGGCTGCTGTCCTTGAATAGGCTGTTTCCCTGGCATAGGGTACTGTCCTTGAAGAGGTTATGGCCCTAGGATAGAGTACTGCCCTTGAAGTGGCCGTGGCCCTGGTACAAAGTACTTACCTTGAAAAGGTTGTCCTTGAGGAGGATACTACCCCCCAAGCTGAAAATTACTACTTTGAGGGTCAAGTAAAGGAATATTTCTAGACATCATGTAGAATTGTTCCATTGTCAAATTTTAGGTATTAGATTCATTGGGACCAGTTGATTGTATAAGTTTTTCAGAAGAGGGAGATGCTCCTGAGAAAGTACCAGAAAGTGACTGGTATCCTGTAAGAACTGATGGACCACCATAATTTTTTTTTTTGGTGATGAAGAAAACATAAATGACTCACCTGGCATGTTTGATGAAGGCATATAACATCCTCTAGGTACGGAGTAAAAAGGAATATAGGGTGGCGAATAATTGAGACCAAAATTATGCAGAAAGTTGGTTAAATGAGAATACCAAGGGTCTGGTTTAAAAGGGCTATAATGGTAAATCGATTCGCTATGCCTTAGATCTAAATATTCTTGAAGTGAAGGAATTAAAACCTCTTCTTCTATGTCAGTGATACTAATCAGGCGAGGAGGAAGGTTCTTAGTGATGCGAAACTTCACTCGAGGTGAATGAGGACGACTAGGGGTTCGGGCTATGAACTCTGAAGTTCACTCAGATGAAGTAGATTATGTTAATCAAGCTTGTCATTGATGTCAATAGTTGAGATGGAAAATATTATTGTGATTGCAATGAACCTCATGCAATCCCTAGGTGCTAAGGATGCCATCAATGAAGAGGTAAACCCATGAAGATGTCAAATAACTAATGAAGAAGTCCTAAGAAGTCCTTGAACTAGATATAATGTTGCATGTGCCTTGATGATCTAGACCTTAACCCTTGATGACATATGGAGTCATACACTTGATGATGTCATACACTAAATGAATAACCACAATTGATGATGGCACTTGATGAAGGTTGAAAGACTAGATGATAACGTGGAAGATATCATTTACTGCTTGAAAGACTATTTGAAGTTCTCCTAATGATGTTGCACTATTACATATCACTGCACAATTATGTGATGACATGGATGATACACTCATTGCTAGACACTATCATGATGACATGGATGTCCTACATGTTCCTATGATGATGAAGAAGCCAAATAATGGAGAAGACAAACAATGGAGAAGCCAAACAAAGAAGCCATACTGGCCTAATAATTTTATGCACTAAATAATTTAAGGAAATTCACAAAGAAAAATAATTTTTCCAACCTTAGAGGCAATCTTTCAACATTGGACCTAGACCATCTTAAAGATGATTTTTCCCTCTTTCCAATAAGCCCTTATTTGTCCTGAAACTCCTAGCAGTTTGTGAGATATTGAATTTTTAAGACTAAGAAAATTACACCTAATAGTGAGCCGGCCTACACCTTGTCCTTCAAATCGGCCTACCCCCAGAAAGACGTGTTCCTTCGTCTTGACGTCAATATCATATTAAAAGGAGGTTCGAATTGTTCATTTGGCCAAGGAATTTCGATCAAAAAATCAGAACATAACAACAGAAAGGTACAAGAGGCTGAGGAGAAGAAATATATTACTGTTTGGGCATTTAAAAAAATAAAAGCATACATTACAACTCGGATCTGTTTGATTAAGCCTCCATAATTCAAAAATATTAATTGTAGTCTCAAGGTTATTGCATAAAGTATTCAATATATTTTCTATGGTTGATTGCAAACCTACTTCTCATCTTTGTGGAACCGAAATATCTCAGAATTGTGATAAAAATTGCAGTCGAAACCTGTGGTTGCATTAAGGACCTGCGGTAACATTCTTTTCAGAGCAAAGGGTTTTGAACTGTGGTACAAACCTGTGCGAAATTATTTGGACTTTTATATTTAGATCTTTGCCTATCACTTTGTACACTTAGTTGACAGGTTTTGTAAGTGTTTGGGCATTGTTTAGGAGCATCCTATTAACAGAATTAAGGATAAATTTGGGGTAGATTAAAGCAGAATAGAAGACCAAGTTAAATTATAGTCTTGGAACCGATTTACACCCTGGATAATTTTGGATCATTCCCGAGGTTACAAGTTTTAGACATCAGTTGGGAATTTGCAGATGTGTTTCAACATCCTTTTTGAAGACCTAAGATAGATTCAGAAGCAAAAATAATTCCTTGGAGCAATATTTCTGAACTTTGTTGAAACACTTATTTTAGAGTAGCCTTGTTGAAGATTGTAGAAACATATTTTGGAGCTATCTCTTATTTGCATTGAAGAACCTATTGAAGACATCTTTCAAGTAGCATTGAAGCCCCTATAAATTAGTATTTTAAGAATATTGTTTTTACATGAATGAAGAGCATTGGAGACTCTTATTAAACATATTGAGTATGACCTTGATGGACTAGCCCTTGGAACATTTTGCATAATTGCTTAAGCAGATCTTGGAATTACATTTTGAAAGTCTTGTTGACCAACCTTGGAGAATCATCAAGAAGCCTATTAAAGACATTATTGGAAATCATGATGCATTGATGTAATCATGAGGTGGCCTTAGAGTTCTTTTTTAGGTAACATGAAGAGTTTTGGACACCTTCATGTGAAGAACAAGGTTGTCATTGATGAAGTAATGTGGAGACTAAGTGATGGCATAGCTAAATATTGGCAGGGCTCGTTGAAGAAGACATTGGGAGCCGTGAAGTATAACCACACACATCTTGATGAAGTAAAGCTAAGGGTTGGAGCCCAAGAGGTTGGAGCCTCATAAAGACAAGTTTGGTGCCTTTGAATATGGGGTTGGAGCCCTAGAGAATACGAGTCCTCAAGAAACCAGGTCGGAGCCTATACCAGAGATAGGGTTGGAGCCTTAGAAGTTGGTGCCTCAAAATTGACAAGGTTGGAGCCTTGGAAGGCCAAATCCGTGCCTGGAAAATACAGGTTGGAGCCTGGGAGATTGAAGATCAGTGTCTTCATCTAGGGTTGGAGCCCTACATATATTTTACCTGATTTATTGTTAAAAATAAATTAAAAAATCATTTATTCTTATTGTTCGTTTTGTGTTCTAAATATAAGTGATCTAACTGGTAAAAATAACAATTGAAAAGAAACACTGATTCACCCCCCCTCTCAGTATTTCCAACAATTGGAATTAGAGCCAGTACCTTCACTCAAAGCCTAACAGCTTGAAGGTTGATCATTAGAACAAAAATGGCAATGCCAAAAAAGAAAGTCTCCTATCCTCCTAAAGATATGTCTTCCTCAACCATCAAAATTGAAGTCAATAAACTTGCGAAGGCTCCATTGTTCAATGGAAATTTTGATATATGGGAGGAAAGAATGAGGAATTTCTTGAAGACTCAAGGAATTGAAGTTTGGAAATCAGTGATTACTAATGACACGATGGACAAAGAATCCAGGGAGTACAATACAAGAGCAATGAAGGCAATTTTGAATGGGTTACCAAATTCTGTGAAGGCCAATTTTGAAAAAGGCTTGTCAGTAAAAGTAATATGGGACAAACTTCATGATCTTCACTCAGAAGGAGTGTTGAAAATGATCTATAGTCAAGAATATGATGGAAAACAAGAAAGAAGTCTAGAATCCATCAAAGACGCCGAAGATAAGAGAGATGAAAACAAGGCTAAAGAAGACCTAGAAGATGAATAGAAAAAAGAAGAATTTGAAGAAGATCTCTTGAATAAACTTATGGCTTCCATGGAAGGGATTAATAGTTTGAAAAAGGAAATTGAGGAACTTAAGAAGAAAGCGCAAGATGGTAACCAAGACAAGACAAGGAAGGAAATTGACTTTTTCAAGCTTCAGTTACAAGAAAGAGATGAGGAGCTTGCCAAAATTAAAGAGGAATTTCATCAAAACAAAAGAAAACATCATGAAGAGGTCATATCTATGACAAATCAATTGGATAAGGCAAAGAAAAGGGAAGAAACTTTGTCAAGCCACCTTGAACAAAGACTTAAGAGCTTGAAAAATCTTGAAGCAGAGATTGGTCAATACAAGGAAGAGGTCTCCTCTCTTATATCTCAACTAGAAGAAGCAAGGAAACAAGCGCAAGGAGCTAAGAAGGTGATGGAAACTTTGGCATTCATAGAAGGAAAAGTTGATGAAGTAGAAAAGGAGAGAAACACCATGATATGTCAACTAGAAGAAAAGGATGAAGAAATCTTCAAACTAAAATTAGACATCAATCTTCTTAAGGTCAAAACATGTGAAGCTACAAGAATAAAAGAAGAAATGGAGAGCAGTCTAGCAAAGAAGAATGAAGAAGTCTTCATAATGAAATCAAATATCATCTCCCTTAAAAAAGAAGCACACGAAGCAACAAGGATGATGGAAGAAATGAAGAAGCAACTAGTCATGAAAGATGAATATTGTGAAAAATTGAAAGGAGAATTTGTCTCTCTTAAAAATGAAGTTGACTTGCTAAATAAGAACTTGAAGAGTTCTCAAACCCTAGATGACATCCTAAATCATCAAATATCCCCCCTTGATAAATCAAATCTTGGCAATGTAGGTGAACCCTCAAGCAAGAATGATAATGCTACAAACAACAAGGATGTGAGGAAGCCAGGAAGAAATGATACTCCCAGTTCTAGCAAAGGAAAAAGTCAAGATGACATTAGAAGAAACCCTAATCCAAGGAGATTTACAGATGATGTCAAGAATACAAAAGGAAATGAATATCATCAAAGAATTCCAAGGTAAAAAGACTTTAGAAGTACTTCAAGGAACTCTTCATCTCCCAGGTACCAAAGTATATTTTTGGTTATTTCTATTCTTGAACAAACTTTGGGGATATGGTGAAGGATTGTAGGGCATACCACAAGGACAAATTTAATGGTCCCCATAAATCCCATAGAAGCAACCTTGAAAGAATAACTCATGCATCCTCATTTATGAGCAGAATTAAATGATTTAATTGCCATAAAATTGGACATATGTCTCGTGATTGTAACTTGACTTGGGTCCCTAAACAAGCTAAAACTATGACAACCAAGCTAGAGAATAAATTTACACAAGTGTGGAAAAGGAAGCAAATTGGATTCGAAAGTCCCTTGAACACTCTAGCCAACAACACATGTTGTTGATTTGATGAAGACATCCTTAGTAAAATGTGATATTTCAAGTGTTTGATGATGAGACTCTGCCAGAAAGGAGACCATGCATACAGTTAGGGGGAGATGGTGACTCATGACTATTCTTGTAGAAATATTTTGTGAAAATGTGTTATGGAATCCATGGTGAGTCACACTTGGAAAATCTTGACAAATCATCTCTCAGGAGTAACTCCATTGAAGAAAATAATGAAATTGTGAAGATTTCTTCCACTTGATCACAAGGCAACAATATTTCTTATCTAAATAAGCTAGAAGAGCTTATGAATGCAGGGGGAGTTGGTTCATCCATGGAGAAATGTAAACACATATATCATGGAATACATTTCCAGAAAGAAGAGCACCATGACAGGGGGAGCATCGTACCTATGAAGAACTATTATTGACGAATAAAATATGATAAAGAGAAACAACTTGATAAGGGGAGTAGCACCCCTTTTTCCATTGATGTCAAAGGGGAAGAGAATGTTGAAGGGCAAGAATATTGCCATCAATGAAAAATGGGGATATTGTTAATCAAGCTTGTCATTGATTTCAATAGTTGAGATGGAAAATATTCTTGTGATGTTAATGAACCTCATGCGATCCCTAGGTGCTAAGGATGCTATCAATGAAGAGGTCAACCCATTAAGATGTCAAATAAATAATGAAGTAGTCCTAAGAAGTCCTTGAACTAGATATAATGTTGCATGTGCCTTGATGATCTAGACCTTAACCCTTGATGACATATAGAGTCATACACTAAATGAATAACCACAACTAATGATGGCACTTGATGAAGGTTGAAATACTAGATGATAATGTGGAAGATATCATTTTATGGTTGGAAGACTATTTGAAGTTCTCCTAATGATGTTGCACTATTACATATCACTGCACAATTATGTGATGACATGGATGATACAGTTATTGCTAGACACTATCATGATGACATGGATGTCCTACATGTTCCTATGATGATGAAGAAGCCAAATAATGGAGAAGACAAAAAATGGAGAAGCCAAACAAAGAAGCCATACTGGCCTAATAATTTTATGCACTAAATAATTTAAGGAAAGTCACAAAGAAAAATATTTTTTCCAACATTAGAGGCAATGTTTCAACATGGGACCTAGATCATCTTAAAGAGGATTTTTTCATCTTTCCAATAAGCCCTTAGTTGTCCCGAAACTCCTAGTAGTTTGTGAAATATTGAATTTTTAAGACTAAGAAAATTACACCTAACAGTGAGCCGACCTACACCTTGTCCTTCAAGTTGGCCTACCCCCAGAAAGACGTGTTCCTTCATCTTGACGTCAATATCATATTAAAATGAGGTTCGAACTGTTCATTTGGCCAAGGATTTTTGATCAAAAAATCAAAACATAACAGAAGAAAGGTACAGGAGGCCGAGGAGAAGAAACATATTACTATATGGGAATTTTAAAATATCAAAGCATCCATTACATCTCGGATCTGTTTGGTTAAGCCTCCATAATTCAGAACTATTAATTGCAGTCTTAGGGTTATTGCATGAAGTATTCAGTATATTTTCTATGGTTGATTGCAAATCTACTTCTCATCTTTGTGGAACTGAAATATCTCAACATTGTGATAAAAATTGCAGTCAAAACCCGTGGTTGCATTAAGGACCTGCGGTAACATTCTTTTCAGAGCAAAGGGTTTTGAGCTGTAGTACATACCTGTGCGAAATTATTTGGACCTTTATCTTCAGATCCTTGCCTATCACTTTGTACACTTAGTTGAGAGGTTTTGTAAGTGTTTGGGCATTGTTTAGGAGCATCCTATTAACATAATTAAGGATAAATTTGGGGTAGATTAAAGAAAAATAGAAGACCAATTTAAAGGATAGCCTTGGAACTGATTTACACCCTGGAGAATTTTGGAGCATTCCCGAGGTTACAAGTTTTATACATCGGTTGGGAATTTGTAGCAGTGTTTCAACATCATTTTTGAAGACCTAAGATAGATTCAAAAGCAAAAATAATTCCTTGGAGAAATATTACTGAAGTTTGTTGAAACACTTATTTTAGAGCAGCCTTGTTGAAGATTGTAGAAACATCTTTTGGAGATGTCTCTTATCTGCATTGAAGAACCTATTGAAGACATATTTGAAGTAGCATTGGATACTCTTATTAGCCATATTGAGGATGACCTTGATGGACTAGCCCCTGGAGCATTTTGTAGAATTTCTTAAACAAATCTTGGAATTACATTTTGAAAGTCTTGCTAACCAACCTTGGAGAATTGACCAACCTTGGAGAATCATCAAGAAGCCTATTGAAGACATTATTTGAAATCATGATGCATTGATGTCATCATGAGGTGACCTTGGAGTTCTTGTTTGGGTAACATGAAGAGTTGTGGACACTTTCATGTGAAGAACAAGGTTGTCATTGATGAAGTAATGTGGAGACTAAGTGATGGCATAACTGAAGATTAGCAGGGCTCGTTGAAGAAGACATTGGGAGCTGTGAAGTATAACCACACACATCTTGAAAAAGTAAAGCTAAGGGTTGGAGCCTCTTAAAGACAAGGTTGGTGCCTTGGAAGATGGGGTTGGAGCCCTAGAGGATACGAGTCCTCAAGAAACCAGGTCGGAGCCTATACCAGAGATAGGGTTGGAGCCCTAGAGGTTGGTGCCTCAAAGTTGACAAGGTTGGAGCCTTGGAAGACCAAGTCGGTGCTTGGAAAATACAGGTTGGAGCCTGGGAGATTGAAGATCGGTATTTTCATATAGGGTTGGAGCCCTACATATATTGTACCTGATTTATTGTAAAAAATAAATTAATAAAAGCATTTATTCTTATTGTTTGTTTTGTGTTCTAAATATAAGTGATCTAACTGGTAAAAATAGCAATTGAAATGAAATACTCATTCACCCCCCTCTGAGTATTTCCAATAGATTCAGTTTCAGGTTCAGATATCTCGGGTCCAATAAGTTGACTATCTGAAAATCCACCAGTTGCAGACTCAACTGTAATTATTTCTTAAATTACTCGTTGTTCTTCTGTCTGTGTAATGTTCCTAATTAGCCCAAGCTAATAGGAACATTTCATTTTGTTTTAATTTTATTTATTGATGAATAAAATGTAAAGGAGGACATGAAAAACTCCTAAAACATGAGAATAAATCAATGCCCAATGTGAACAGAGTCAAATCAGGGCTTTCTCAATAAAATCCACTTGTATGTGAAACAGGTTCAAGCTATTTGACCAAGTCAATAGGACCAAATCATAGAGCAGTCCAGATGCAATGAACCTCCTAGATGATCAACGCAGTCCTATGAGGAGGTCCTCCATGTGAAAAGGGACAAATGGATGAAGGTGGTTTAGGGTTTTGAAAACCATAATCTTATATAAGGAAGGGAAAGGCTCAAGGAAAAGGTTGTTGATGATCATTTGATTTTGAGATTGCTTGAGCAACTCAAACTCTCTTGGTTGTTTAGCTAGAGAGAAGAATTTCCTGTTTAGGAATTCCTCCTCCTTCCTTGAGGGTCTCTTGGAGGAGATTGTGCTGCATTGGTCCACTATCTGGCATTGGCCAAGCTCCATCTCTCTTTGGCAGCGTAAATCCAGTGAGGGTTTCCATTGTTTAAGTGAGCTGCAGTAAGTGGAAGATAGATCTTCTCAGATCTATGCATATCTAGCCCCTCTTTTCATTGGGAAAGTCTTCTAACGCATTGGCAAGAGTGTTTTAGATCACCAGAGCTTCAGATTATTATCTTGGCATGAGGCCAAAGTGTATTTTACTTCATCTGCGCAGTTAGCTTCAGAAAATGTGTCCTTTTTGCAAGCTGAGTTGCAGTGTGGGTTTTGCATCAGTTTGGAGGAGAGATTTTCGGTGAAAGGGCTCCTTTCCTTCACTGAGGTGATCCATGGATTTGCCAAAAAATCCATGTCCTATTTCAGATCTGATCTGCTGTGCATCATGTTCTTCAGAAATTTCTGAAGATTACTGCAGATCTATGGTGTAGATCCCAGATCTATTCATTGTTATTCATCTTTTGCTGAGATCGCCAAGGGGAATGTACTAAAAAGCTCTTTTTGAATATAGATCCCATTTTGATCTATGATTTTCTATTCAGATCTGTTTTAGATCTAAAATATAATGAAACACTACTTCAGATACCTGTAAATTACATTGTTCAGCTCTTTTGTCTCATTGCATGGTTGCAACACCTCATTTGGAGGCCTTTCTTTGTGTAAATATCTGTTTTCCCTAATGTAAACCATATGATTAATATTATAAGTTGAAATACTGATGTTATAGCATTATTTCAGTTAAAACCCTCAGAAATTACGGTCTGCATGCCTCAGCCATTTTCTACATAATTTAAGCCATGGGAAATCAAGGTTTTCTAGCCTAGTTTGGGAAGGAGGAACTGTTTAACTTAGCTAGAATTATTTGTTTGACCTAAAATTCGAAGCATAGGTCTCTCATGACCTAATTTGAAATAAATTCCCACCATTTCCCTTATTTTTACGCAGATCTTTGAATATACTTATTTTAGGGCCAAAATCATCACTTTTCCCCACCTTTTTGCCCATAAAATGCTGTATAAGGTTTCTGTTGAATATTTAACTGAATTTTAAGTGTTTTTTCATATTTACTAGACATATTTATGTAGCTCCACATTGGTAATAACTCAGATTATTTCCAATCTGCAGCTGATCCTGAAAAAGGAACATTACAGTGGTATTAGAGCATGATCTTTAGCTCAGCCTGTGGCTTCAAGCCAAAGTACTGAATCCATGAATGGGAAGACTTAAAAAATCTATAGACAGAGTCTTCAGATGGCCAGGTAGCGTCTGGATCTCATCCTTTCTTCAAAGGTGACATATCTAGTAAATTCCCCTGCAGCCAATCTCTAGAATATAATTTTAATATTCCTAAAGAGGGAAATTTACAGAAAAGAATCAGAGTTCAGAACATTGAAGAAGATGAGTTTTACCTCATCATATTCCAGATCCATGAAGAGCCTCTTCAAAGAGGATAGACAGAAAAAGGAGAAAGATGAAGAGAATGAAACTCCAAGAGGGTTTCAAGGAGAAGAAAGTTGCAGTGAGACCTATAGAAGGTTTCAAGAAGGAGAGGAAGATCCATGCACTTCCTAACCTCACAAAGAATATGCATTGTATAGAAAAAACAAGAGCATGGCTCCACCACTTGGGAAAATGACAGAAGAGGACATCTCCCTGCTCCTTTTCCAGACCTTGAAGGGTATTGAAGAAGATCTCAGGGAGATTGAAAGGGTGGAGACTTATACCTGCGCTGGCGCAACCTTGGAAGAGCAACCTTCAGTAATTGAGGGAGACTACAAAGTTGTAGAAGAAGCTCTTTCTTCTACATCCCATCAAGGTATAATTAAAAATCCATCTGTTGTCATTTCAGCACATTGTATGAAGTGATCTACATTTCTGTATGATGCTGGATTAGAGCAACAAAGTTGCACTACACTGTGCAAGAGTAGTAAGGACAAAGAGGAAAGGTATTTTCTTGAAGATCTCAAAGGGATTGCATTTAAAAAGCCTTTGAAATTCAAAAGGTGTAAAACCTTGAGGACACAAAGAGGAGACGAGGAAGAGGGCCAACCTCATTCCTATCCATTGCAGAAGGGTGAAACACCTAGGAAGGTGATTGGATTGCATAGTGGAAGCATGGAGGGGCTTCTCCACTTATGTATTCAGTCATCTATCATTAAGTAGGTCTCATTATATGAAGATTATGGCACCATCTATGGGCAGCATGTGCCATCACTATCAAGGGATGAGACCCTAAAGATTGCAGAAGGCAGAGAGGAGGGAAAGCTTCACATGGTAAGAAACATTTGTCCCTTTTTATTTCAGCATATTGATGCAAGAAGTAGGAAAAGAGATCTATTCAAGCAAAGCAAGGACACATCAGTCCATACATCCTTCCATGATATTTGCCTTGATGTCCCCTTACTTGAAGGAATTCCACCAAGGAGTTCCCATGATGAGCAGAAGAGAAAAGTGTTCCCTCAACCTTGTGCATCAATGTCATCTCTTTATAAGAGGGAAGCCAACACAACATTGGAGACTTTGGGTAAGAATCATGCTCATGTAAATCACATATTGTTTTATGATTGCATGTATTCTCTTACTTTATATTTGCAGGCCATAACTCCTAAGGGGAGTGTTTTACCTTACAAGCTTCATGGCCAACAATGGGCCAAGACTATTTTCAAATATGGCAACTCCCTTGATGGGCTAGGGGAGGTGATACAATATGATGGGTGCTTACCTAAAGCCCCAAATATACATTTCACTTTCAACCATTGTGAAATGAGAAGAGTAGCAAGTAAGTGGCATGCAAACCACTTACCACATCTAGATCTTAAGCAGGGATGAGATCACCTACGTTGGTTCCTATTGGGTGAGTTTGGGTACCACCCAAGGTTTTTGAATTTCTTGTCTCATGCCTTGTATTTCAAGAAAAGAATGCATAAGAAGAAGGAATGTTTTTTTTGGTTGACGAGGAGAGAGTATGGATACCCCATGTTGAATTTCATGTCCATACATCTACTTGTGTACATGTTGTATATACATGTATTTCTATTTAGAATGAATATCATAATCATGTATGTACTTTGGGTTGGGAGAAGATGTAACCTTCTCATGAAATGACATATGGGAGCATGTTTATATCATGATGTTAATGATGCTCCAAAATTTATTGTAAACATGAGGGGAGGAATGATACATTGGAGGAATGTATCCATTGGGAGTGCAATTCCCCATTTTCATTTGTATTTCAAGAAGAGGATGGAACCTTATATGGCTATTGCATTGTGTATTGTGTTCTCTTATGCAAAAGGTCATGCATTGAGTTTGTATCATGAAAGGAATTCTCTCACATGGGAGAAATTAGAGCTTGACATGTGTTGCTTGAATTCCATTCAGCCAACGCTCATTATCCTCTATCATTTCCAAGCTTTGAAGAAGCTTATTTCAGCAAACAAGTGGGGGGATGGCCCCTTATTATGCTATGATTTGAAGCAGCATGGGAAGGGATACTTTACACATGACACCTTTGGCATGGAAGGGGTCAAAAAGGGAGAGTCAAATCAGCTCACTCTTTCTTCTTTTGTGGAAGAGAATAGATCCATGCACCACTCCATTGATGGGAGGAGGATTGTTGGTGAAGAACATGATCATGTTACATATGCTTTATATTCTGATTTCATGCATTATTGCACCATGTTTTTGCAGGTCATGGCTCCAAGGAGGAGTGTTATATCATGTGAGCCTCTTGGCCAATATTGGGCCCCAAAAATTTCTGAATTGGGCCACTCCCTTGAGAAGAAAAGGGAGATTTTGCAAAATGATGGGTGCTTCCCCAAAGCACCAAACATATATCACACTTTCAGCCATGGTCATATGATGTGGACAACAAGTAAGTGGTGGGAAAACCACTTACCATATCTACAGTGGATGCAAGCAGGAGATGCATTGCGTTGGTTCCACATGTGAAACTATGACCCACCTCCATATGTGCAATTTTATGTTTTCAAGCATATTGTTTTGATTCCCTATCTTGATAATGTACTTGTAATTCTATGGGGATGTATGGGGAAAGAAGGAAGGATGGCATGTGCCTCATGGGATGGCTACTCTCCATGTACCTTATGTTTTCTTGTTTCAGGGAGAGCATGGGGGAAAACCATGTTTGTTTCATATGATCTATTGTCTCCTTATGGGATGCACTATTTTCATCTCATGAGAACATTGGAGGAGCAAGACATGGATGGATTGGTGAGAACTTGGCTTATGGAGGAAGCTTATCTTATGTTGGTGTCACCAAGGAGGAAATTTCGCAGCACTCACCTTGCAGTTGCTTGAGGGTAAGCAACAATTTTGGAGGGGAGGACTGTAATGTTCCTAATTAGCCCAAGCTAATAGGAACATTTAATTTTGTTTTAATTTTATTTATTGATGAATTAAATGTAAAGGAGGACATGAAAAAATCCTAAAACATGAGAATAAATCAATGCCCAATGTGAACAGAGTCAAATCAGGGATTTCTCAATAAAATCCACTTGTACGTGAAACAGGTTCAAGATATTTGACCAGGTCAACAAGACCAAATCATAAAGTAGTCTAGATGCAATGAACCTCCTATGAGGAGGTCCTCCATGTGAAAAGGGACAAATGGATGAAGGTGGTTTAGGGTTTTGCAAAACCTAATATTATATAAGGAAGGAAAGGCTCAAGGAAAAGGTTGTTGATGATCATTTGATTTTGATATTGCTTGAGCAACTCAAACTCTCTTGGCTGTTTAGCTAGAGAGAGGAATTTCCTGTTTAGAAATTCCTCCTCCTTCCTTGAGGGTCTCTTGGAGGATATTGTGCTGCATTGGTCCACTATATGGCATTGGCCAAGCTCCATCTCTCTTTGGCAGCATAAATCTAGTGAGGGTTTCCATTGTCTAAGTGAGCTGCAGCAAGTGGAAGATAGATATTCTCAGATATATGCATATTTAGCCCCTCTTTTCATTGGGAAAGTCTTCTAACCCATTGGCAAGAGTGTTCTAGATCACCAGAGCTTCAGATTATTATCTTGGCATGAGGCCAAAGTGTATTTTACTTCATCTATGTAGTTAGCTTTAGAAACTGCGTCCTTTTTGCAGGCTGAGTTGCAGTGTGGGTTTTGTAATAGTTTGGAGAAGAGATCTCCGGTGAAAGGGCTCATTTCCTTCACTGTGGTGATCCATGGATTGGCCAACAAATCCATGTCCTATTTCAGATCTGATATGCTGTGCATCATGTTCTTCAAAAATTTCTGAAGATTACTGCAGATATATGGTGTAGATCTTAGATCTATTCATTGTTATTCATCTTTTGCTAAGATCCCCAAGGGGAATGTACTAAAAAGCTCTTTTTGAATATAGATCCTATTCTTATCTATTATTTTCTATTCAGATATATTGTAGATCTAAAATATAATGAAACAATACTTCAACCACCTGTAAATTACGCTGTTCAGCTCTTCTGTCTCATTGCATGGTTGCAACACCTCATTTGGAGGCCTTTCTTTGTGTAAATCTCTATTTTCCCTAATGTAAACCATATGATTCATATTATAAATTTCCATACTGATGTTATAGCATTATTTCAGTTAAAACCCTCATAAAATACGCTCTGCATGCTTCAACCATTTTCTGCATAATTTAAGCCATGGGAAATCAGGGTTTTCTAGCCTAGTTTGGGAAGGAGGAACTGTTTAACTTAGATAGATTTATTTGTTTGAGCTGAAATTTAGAGCATAGGTCCCTCATGAGCTAATATGAAATAACCTCTCACCATTTCCCTTATTTTATGTATATCTTTGAATATACTCATTTTAGGGCCAAAATTATCACTTTTCCCCACCTTTTTGCCCATAAAACGCTGTATAACGTTGCTGTTGCATATTTAACTGAAGGTTAAGTGTTTTTACATCTGTATCAAACATATTTCTATAGCTCCACATTGGTAATAACTCATATTATTCCCAATCTGCAGCTGGTCCTGAAAAAGGAACATTACAGTCTGAGGTCGGTTTACTTCGTAATCAGGATGTATAATTATTGATGTATCCTCTTGTTCATTAAATCTGGTTCTTGATGGTTGACCTCTTTCAGATTTAAGCTTTTCTAATTGACTTGGTGTGTACTCAGGGGGTTTCCCCTGCATTCTACGAGAGTGTCTTGGTAATTAAACCATGGTTAATGTTTAACACATGAAATCAAAAAATATTTCAACAAAATAGACCTAAGGTCGCTAAGGAAACAATCAAATTGAATACACGCCTACAAATCTAAGAGACAATCCACACACAAAAAATATGTTTGCACACTAAAAACATTAGTTGGTGATGAAATCTAATGTCGTAGAATTCTAATGTGGAAAACTTGGTGGTTGGAACAGTTACCCTGAAAACCTACTTAATGAAACATTCTAGTGCAAGTCCCTCCACTTATGCCATATCTAAGTTAAGAGTACCCTCCGGAAAGTCCATGTGAGTCTAGCCGATGACTGTTCCAGGTACAGTGGGACCTTCCCTCCACCGTCACCTTGGGAAAATTCCTGAAGATTATGGTCACTAAGGTCACCAACATAAAAAAATGTACTCGGGGGAACAGCCTATGATCTGATATACATGCAAGGGTAGAGTATCAATCTTAATACCCTTGAAGGCTCCTCGATATGGTAAATCCGAGGTGTTCCAAAAAGTGACCCTAGGCTCCTTGACAATGGTTAGTACGAGTTTTACCATTTGTATTACGTGAGAATCTTCTATATTTTCCAATGAGATAGGTACAATTACCTCACTGGGTCCGACATGATCTCATGCTTGACTCTTTTAAGAAGAGTGATGCCCGGGCTGCCTTCTTAGTCCACTCTCTATGCATATACAAATAATGCACTCAAATTTTGATGCCCAATAATTTTAAATCTGAGCAGCTCAACAATTTAATGCTGAAAATTTTATATCTACTTCAAGCCTAAGGTTAGAGGCCATATTTCATAAAGACCCCTCAATCTTCCTATATGGAATTCTCCTTTACATACCATATCTTAAACCCCCTTCTCGTCATTGATTTTCATCTAATACCCAAGTCATAATGCGAATTCAAACCTTTCACTATTGGAATAAGATCCAATTCATAGACCTTAATCACTACGCTTATGGCTATTGAATCAAGGTTCGACCCTTAACATTTTAAATCCAAAGTTTGAACTTTGCTTCCACTACCTCAACCTTCAATGAATAATTATCAATGTAATAACCCTTTGTGTACACCATATGCACTCATTAAATAATCCTTTTGATTATTAACTCCGACCCTATTAATGTTTTAACACTAAACCATAGTACATTTGGGCCCACAGTTCAACTAACATACCTTGCCAATTATCTTCACGCAGCTTGATAATGTGACCGCCGTAGATTTCCCACTATTGACCATCGGACGGTTAAAACACATATCACGTTTTTTTGTTCTCCGGGCTTTAATGCTTCAAAATAACGCGATGAAAGTGGGTTTTGAATACCACTCTTAGACGCGTGTCAACCAACGACTATTATTGCGTTTTTTTTGTCGATCCAACTTACCACTTAATAAGAGTGCGAAACTGCTGGTATTGTGGGTTGAAACCACCGTCACTATTCACGCTCCCGGTTCCGACTATCGGCTTATTCAAGGTTTCGGTCTTTTACACCGTTACTGCATTCGTATTCCGTTATGCCACAAATCTTCGTCAGTTTCCATTCCGCCAATCTCACATAGGATTATATTAACATCACTAGAATTATGAGGAAACCTCTCCACACAGAGACCAGTATTTTGACTTCCTCCACAATAATAACTCAGGAACTTAAAGGGAATCGAAACGCCTTCAACAGTGAGTACATAAAACACGACCTCCACATTTTACGTAGAGTATTTTAACTATCCCTATTTCAGCTCACTTAGGAGTCAACCATCACCATTCCCCCTTAACACAGAACTGATTCACACATTCTCATACAAACTCAAAGTGTTCTACACTTAGATTTAAATCGAATGACACCCATATGCAATCAATTCATTTAGAGCGCATCAAATCTTGATACATATATAAACTCCTATTCACGAACTAACATCAGGTTGCCCAATCATGCACAGAATTACAGATCTACCCCTTTGCATAGAGTTTACAACGTTCACAAACTCTGAAGAACTAACTCACGCTTCCACAAGTAATTCAAGCAGTATATACAGGCATAATCCTGTCTGTCAGTAACACAGGATTTCATATTATAGTTCAACTTCCTTCTAGAGGATCGATCCTTTCAGTGATTGATCTTCCCCAAATAATAAGAATGCAGACTTATATCAATTCTCTAATCCCCACAGAGTCACTAATGCAACCAATAACACAGAGTTCATACTAACCCTCTGAAAACATTCTTCATGTAGAAATTAATCAATAACACATATATTTTCACACGGGATTTTGAAGCAATTCTTCATCAATCTATACAATTGTCACCAGTTACAAAAGCCGCACGGTCTTGGCCAGATATTCATGACAACGACCTGTTTCACAATTTCCCGTAGGCTTAATAAAACTCTGCCTCTAAATAAATACCCTACTCTCCCTTCTTATGCGTTCATTTATACAAAATGAGGACCTGAATTGATTCAGATTCCTTTACAGCTCGACAACTCTTACAATTCCCAAAATTCCTAATTTTAGACTCAATCTGAAACTGATCCTAATTCGAATGCCTCTTCACATCTCTAACTAATCATTTTCTCTCATGTTCTCTGCAGCTAGAGAACATTTATAATTCCTCACTTTTTATTCAAAAATACTAATAATTACATGAGAATTTAAAATCATGAGACCCCCCCTATGTCTATGAAAATAAAAAGTAAATTTTGAGCCTAATGCTCCTGCATCAGACTCCCAAGGTTCAATTTTTTCATGATCTCCTGATCATGTACTTTCAGTCTCTGCCTCCTAGATCCCATAATTTGTTTTTCTACTGTCCAGCAGCTGCATCATCCTTCAAATGACCACCAGTTGTACTTTCACAATCTCTTCTTGTGTTTCCTTTGCTGAAATCCTTCTACTTTCTTGCTGCTATCTACTGCTTCTGGGACACCTTCATCATCAGCTCTCTGATATCTTCAATTACTCAGTCCAATGTACCTTCCATCTGGAAATTTCTTTGCCCACTACTGCTGCTTCCAATTTATGTTGCAACCAACATTGCTGCTTTTGCTGTTACTGCTGTTACTAACATGTTTACAACTCCTGTAGATGTCACCCCACATGTTGCGGCCTCCCAAACTTCCTTTCCCTCTGCAACATTTTTATTTTTCTCATCATCTGCAAATTTACTTCTAGAAAACAAATGATCAATTAACTTTCCACTTGCAATAACATACTCATCCAGTATACTAGTAAGCATAATTAATCTTAACAAACTAGTATCTGTTCCTAGTTCTTCCACAGCTTTAGGAAAATTCACTTTAGTGTCTGCAACCTCTTTCTCTTCTTCAATTGTTCCCAACAAACATTGCAGCCATATCTTCTGTGCTTGTTGTACATCTTCAACATGCTGCAATTCAGTTTCAACATCCTTTTCTTCTTCTTGGGAAATCTTCAGCAATTGCCTTTCCTCCCCTTGATGGATTCTGGTAATCCAATCAAGTTCTTCCAACTCTGTCTTTTCATCTTCTATCAGAATGGAATTTTGATTCTTCATTACTGTGTCAGTTTCAACAATCTGCCCCACAGTCTGCTCTTGGCTATTCAGATAAGCCAATTCTTCTCTGTCATCTACAGTATCAAGTTTCTGCATATGAGACATGAGTGTCTCATATTCTTTATTCTGCAACAATTTTTCATTTCCCAAGACAATTCCAAGTGATGGATTGTCCTCTGCATCACCTGTACACATAAAAAAATTGTCAATTTTAAAACCGCAAGACCCAAAGGCCTCATTGGATGACCCAGTCACCAAACCTTTCTTCAGTAGTTCTAAGTCTCTTTCAAGACTCAGAAAATCTCCCTTATCTTTCTCCTCAGCTGCCAGAGTTATCTCCATTGCTCCAATCACCCTATTAAAATGATGACCCTTCACTATGTTTTCAGCCAACATAGTTCTGCTTTCATTCAATCCTCTGACAGATTTCATTTGTTGTTCTTCCTCTTTGCCTGCATGATTAACACATGAATCATCAGCAGTAAAATTCCAAGGCTTCAATACCTTCTTTTCCTCTGACAACACATCAGTATGTTGTTCATAACTCTCTTTTAAATCCTCTGTCAGCATCTCAGTATGCTGATTTGCATTCTTCATGAGACTGTCATGTAGTCTCTCGTTCTCTCTATCATTTGCTTCATGAACACTATCCATGAAGACCTTCCTGCTCTACTTCTTCAGCAAACTATCTTGTGCATAGGTCCTCTGCTTCTCCAACTCTCTTCTTTGGAAATCTAACCTTATATACAGTTCAACAACTTCAATTGGAGTAGACTTTGGGAACCTTACACAACCTCTTATGCCCTTTCTTGTTCTTGACCAATCATCAGCCGGTCCTTCTCTCTTTGCTTCAATACTCTGCTGAATATCCTCATCAGACTCTTCTATCTTCATGTCTTCTTCCTGAGATCTTACTATCTCAGCATTGATCTGAACAGATTTCAGATTCAATGTCTCTTCCTCAAAAAACTTCAAATTTTATTCATCTCCTTATGGTGTACCTGCAAACATACATAACTCTTTAGTTTTCAAATCACAAGACCTTTCAGTCTTGGTTGCTTTCTCAAGCACTTCTCCTTGAATAGATCTGCATGTGGAATCTTCAAATTCCATCCTTGACTCAAGAACTCTGGGTTCTTCTTCCTCTGTAGAACTTGTCATCACCTCACAAGTGTCAGATTCACAAATACAAGTATTTACCGCATCCAGCTGCTATGGACTTGTCTAATAACTCAGGAAATCATCAATGATATCCTCTTCAGAAAGACAAGCTTATTTCTGCCTTAAGTCTTCATCATGCATCACAAGATCTCTTGCAGTTCTCCATTCTTCATCTGTGTTCTGTTTTGCTTCACAAAAATAAACTTTCTTCTTCAACTCAGCTGCTCTGAGTTATTATTTCAATAAGGAAATCTCCTTTTGCCTCAAACTCAACTGTAATGGTTGCCAATTAACTCTCTTCTTCATGAGCCAACCAAATCTCTGGCTTTCCTCTATCCTCTTTTCCAGTTTATAAAACTATTCTGTGATCTCAACTATCTCTCTCCACCATTCTACATCAATGGATTTCTTCCTCATGCCATTTGCTTTGGCATCTTCTTTCTCTCTTCTGCTGTGGCCTCTCTCCAAACCTTTGCAATCTCTGCTATGGATATCAGTAGCCATATTCTCCTCCATGAGTTCTTCACTCACAAGCTGCACTAAGCCTCTGCAATATCAAGCTCTCCTGCTGCAACTTACCTCACCAATCCTTTCCTCTAGATCCAGATTTTGGCAAGTACTGGTCCCCTTCTGCTGGAACCTTCTGAGCACTCTCCTCTGCTCTCTCTAGGCTTCACTCTGCAACTTTTCTCAAGAACACATCTATTTTTCTTTCATCCAACCTCTATTGGGAATTCTCCAAGCTCTTCCACACTCTCTTCTTCACTCAGAATCCCTTGCTGGACTCCTTCTATCACTGCTCTCAAAGCTGTGATCTGTCTTTGCTGAGATACTTCAATTGTTTGCAATCTGAATTCTGCAAATAATCCTTCAAACCAGAGTTAAACACTGCTCATCAACTCACCTCCTCTTGAGAACACTACAATTGTTCCCCCTATTCAACCTTTAGCTGAATATCAGGTTCACTGCCATCATCATCAAAACTCTGTCTTCACTTTTCTGCAACCACAATTCTGCAATTACAATTCCAAATTATATTTCAAATTATCTCACTTGCAAGATCCCTACATGATCTTGTTCTTCACTCCTTCATTTCTGCAAATCCCGTTCACTATAATTCTGTGTACTTTGTTGCCTATCAGATCTTAGAATCTAATCTTCCTTCTTCTTTCATCACATGCACTGCATCTCTCTTCAAATCTGTAATCTTAAAAACACTTGTCTTCCAATTTAGACTCTGTAAATCTGTGATCACCTCACTGCATATCTAGTCATTCTACACTCATTGTTAAACAAATTAAACTTCAACTTGTCCTCACTGCTCTTATCAAGCATGTATTCCAAAATTAAAATAACTGTTCTGCTTTGATACCACTTGATGCCCGGGCTACCTTCTCAGTCCACTCTCTATGCATATACAAATAATGCACTCAAATTTTGATGCCCAATAATTTTAAATCTGAGCAGCTCAACAATTTAATGCGAAACTTTTATATCTACTTCAAGCCTAAGGTTAGAGGCCATATTTCATAAATACCCCTCAATCTTCCTATATGGAATTCTCCTTTACATACCATATCTTAAACCCCCTTCTCGTCATTGTTTTTCATCTAATACCCAAGTCATAATGCGAATTCAAACCTTTCACTATTGGAATAAGATCCAATTCATAGACCTTAGTCACTACGCTTATGGCTATTGAATCAAGGTTCGACCCTTAACATTTTAAATCCGAAGTATGAACTTCTCTTCCACTGCCTCAACCTTCAATGAATAATTATTAATGTAATAACCCTTTGTGTACACCATATGCGCTCATTAAATAATCCTTTTGATTATTAACTCTGACCCTATCAACGTTTTAACACTAAACCACAATACATTCGGGCCCACATTTCAACTAACATAACTTGTCAATTATATTCGTGCAGCTTGATAATGCAACCGTCGTAGATTTCCCAATACTGACCATCGGACGGTTAAAACGCATATCGCGTTTTTTTGTTCTCTGAGCTTTAATGCTTCAAAATAGCGCGATGAAAGTGGGTTTTGAATACCACTCTTGGATGCGTGTCAGCCAGCGACTATTATCGCGTTTTTTTTGTTGATCCAACTTACCACTTAATAAAAGTGCGAACTGCTGGTATTGTGGGCTGAAACCACCGTCACTGTTCATGCTCCCAGTTCCGACTGTCGGCTTATTCAAGGTTTTGGTCTTTTACACCGTTACTGCATTCGTATTCCGTTATGCCACAAATATTCATCGGTTTCCATTCCTCCATTTTCACACATGATTATATTAACATCACTAGAATTATGAGGAAACCTCTCCACACAGAGACCAGTATTTCGACTTCCTCCACAATAATAACTCAGGAACATAAAGGGAATCGAACCACCTTCAACAGTGAGTACATAAAACTCGACCTCCACATTTTACGTAGAGTATTTTAACTATCCCTATTTCAGCTCGCTTAGGAGTCAACCATCACCATTCCCCCTTAACACAGAACTGATTCACACATTCTCATACAAACTCAAAGTGTTATACACTTAGAGTTAAATCGAATTACACCCATATGCAATAAATTCGTTCAGAGCGCATCAAATCTTGATACATATATAAAATCCTATTCACGAACTAACATCAGGTTGCCCAATCGTGCACAGAATTACAGATCTACCCCTTTTCACAGAGTTTACAACGTTCACAAACTCTGAAGAACTAACTCACGCTTCCACAAGTAATTCAAGCATTATATACAGGCATAATCCTGTCTGCCAGTAACACAAGATTTCATATTACAGTTCAACTTCCTTCTAGAGGATCGATCCTTTCAGTGATCGATCTTCCCCAAATAATAAGAATGCAGACTTATATCAATTCTCTAATCCCCACAGAGTCACTAATGCAACCAATAACACAGAGTTCATACTAACCCTCTGAAAACATTCTTCATGCAGAAATTAATCAATAACACATATATTTTCACACGGGATTTAGAAGAAATTATTCATCAATATATACAATTGTCACCAGTTACAAAAGCTGCTCGGTCTTGGCCAGATATTCATGACAACAACCTGTTTCACAATTTCCCATAGGCTTAATAAAACTCTGCCTCTGAATAGCTACCGTACTCTCCCCTCTTATGCGTTCATTTATACAAAATAAGGACCTGAATCGATTCAGGTTCCTTTACAGCTCGACAACTCTTACAATTCCCAAAATTCCTAATTTTAGACTCAATCTGAAACTGATCCTAATTCGACTGACTCTTCACATCCCTAACTAATCATTTTCTCTCATGTTATTTGCAACTAGAGAACATTTACAATTCCTCACTTTTTATTCAAAAATACTAATAATTACATGAGAATTTAAAATCATGAGACCCCTCCTATGTCTATGAAAATACAAAGTAAATTTTGAGCCTAATGCTCCTGCATCAAAGAGCTTCCCGGAGCACAAATGCAATAATTGGATTTTCCTACTGCAAGGTTCTAATTTTTTGTTTAAACTGTTTTGGAATGTTTATTACAACCTATTCCAAAACACTAGTCTCAGCTATGTTGGTGGAATGAGCCCTAGAAAATGTAAAATATCTAGATTTATTTTATTAACGCATTGTATTAATTTGGCTGTTGCTTAAGACAAAAGGCACGGAGTTGAAAGTTTAATGATGTTTGTGACCCGAATCAAAAGTACTCTAAATGCATCTAAATGAGAAGTGAAGCTCTTTCTTTTCAATGAATCTTATTTGAAGGAAAGTTTGAGATATTTATCAATTTTTAAAACAAAAATTCTTTCATTCATAAACAAAATCCTTTTCGAAAAGAAGACAATTTCACGAAGAACTAAATTTGTAAGAATGATCAATTACTCTTTTGAAATGAAATTCCTTGAACAATCTAATTAAAAACTACAATTCAATAGACAATCCATCTCCAAAGGAAAAATATTTCTAAAAACTCTAAAAACGTAAATTTAAAAATCAAAGAAAAATATAATTTTGAAGTCTATCTAGAATGTTTGAGGATGTTTTCTCTTATTTTGTGATCAGAGTAAGAAAAATTTCTACTTATCTCAGTAGACATGAAAACATCCAAAAATGCTTTGGTGTTATATCAGGCTTCAGTAAGCTAAAAGCTCTTCCAGATTTGCAAATGAAAAAGGAATCAATTTTAATAAAAGTAAGGTTTGCAATGATCCTAATGGCTCAAAAAGACAATATCATAAATACCAGTAAGCTAAGGCAAATGAAGGTATCTTTATATAGAGCAGCAATAAACTAGGGCAAACTCTCACTTATAAAATGAAAATAGGATGATAAATCACACGAACAAAATTTTTTTTGAACATAAATTCTCACACAAGATTTGACAATTAAGATAAATCAGGGAAAACATAAAGAATTAGGTTATTTGGCTCTAAAAAAGAGAAATTTATTTTTTTCAACAAATTTTCAGGGGTGCACAATTTATAGTGGAAAACAAAATGCATGCGCACTAGATTGAACTAAAATCTGTGCAGGTTGCCACACTGTTTTATGTTGAAAACCGTGCAGGCGAAGAAAAAACTTGAAAAAATAAATAATAAGATTTATTTTTTAGGGATTCTTAAAAGTGATCTACCCAACCAGACTCAGAGAAGTCAAAATCAGAAAAATTTAAAATTCAAACTGAAAATAAATAAAGAAAACTAAGCCCTAGTTCCCCAGTGGAGTCGCCATTTTGTTATGTGGATTAATCCTTCTTGCAGACAAGAGCGATCTCCCTAGTACCCCAACGAGTAATTAGAAACAAAGAACCATTTGGAAAAATTTTACTCTAGATTAATTGCATTTTATAATTATTATAAGAAAGTAGAGAGGACATGCCCCTACCTTGAAATCCAAACATTTGATGTAGCCTTTTATCCCGTCACTCCAAAGTGGTTTCTCCAATAAGTGGAACTTGCAATCAAAGACAAGGCAAAGGATCAAAGCATCTGCAACATATAATAATCAGGAAATACTAATCCAACTTAGTGATCAAAGAGTCTAAGTATTGATTTTATTCAATAAGCATAGAAACAACTCAATGAGAAAAATAGATCCATATGTATTATCTTGAATAAAAAGAGTAATATTACAACCTGATGCCTTGATGTCGTACATATTTCTCTCGGGGTCTTGAAAAATTGTTTCTCCTTCAGTTTGATAAGCCTTCCTCTTTGAATACCAGCATGGAGTTATAGACATAAGGGTGTGATCATTCTCATGCCAACTACAACTGACTAGGGTAGAAAGTATGCGCTCTTATGAATTCTCTTCAGCATCTACCATGTGTGTACCCTTCAACTTGAAACTTAAGCTCAATTTATAGGGAAATGGAGGTAGTTTCAGTTCCATGAAGAGGGGGATGGATTCCTCTCATGAAGGGATTTGAGCTCCATGGACCAAGGGATAAGCTCCATGAGTGGAGGGATAAAGATCAAACTAATCGCGACTCTAGAAGCTTCCAGTTGGGATAATATTCGACCAGCTAGGCTTCTAGAATTTAATTTTTATTTTATTTTCTTTTCATGGGGGTGCACAGGTAATAGTGGCAAAAAGTGTGGGAGTTGCTGCAGTTTAGGGAAAGAACAACAAAGCATGCGCAGGGAAAGGATAGAAAAGCTCCACAGGTAGACTTTTTAGGGTTTAGAGAGCTTTTCTCCAATTCTAAGACTTGATTTAAGAACATTGGTGTTTTTGACCTCTAAGGGAACATGATATAGGTGGTGATAGAACTATATGAATAGTCAAATGTCATCGTGACAAAATGATGTGTAACACTCTCGTTGACATATCAACGACCAATATTAAAACATAATAAAAGGCTAAGATTAACTGGGAGTTGATCCATGTCTTTATCTAGAAGATTCACACCCTATCTAATTAATGCACTTTAATTAATCACATTTCCTAAGTTTATACTTAGAAATACATTAAAAATGATTAATTATTTTAATTAAATCCTTTCCAGGTGGAATTTACAAAAAATATTTTTGGGTATTGTGGAATGCATGTGTCTTAGCCTCTCTGCAAAATCTTGAGGCTAGAGCACATCTGATGCTACAAAAATAAATACTCCCTCTTAGCGAGGAATGTGGTCAAGTGTTGCAACCTCCTGAAGCATCACTCTAACTTCTGTACCATCCCAGCCACGCTGCTGATGTCTAGCTACTGCTACCCACCAAATACTGTGTAGATCTCTCTTTGTTGCATATGTGTTGCTACTGACTCTGCATGTTTCTGTCAACTACTACATATGCAATATAAATCTATTTCTGCTACCACTACAACATCCAAATTTTCCTTTCATCTGTTGCTACTGCAACTGAGATATTTCCATCAACTGAACCAACTGGGTTTAGATTGATGCATCTGTCCACCGAGTTCTGAATTCTTCTAGCCTCTACGTTGTCACTGAAGCCTATGCGTTGTTGCTAACTCTGCAATGTGCCACCTGCATTGATGCCAAATATTCTCTGTGTTGCCAAATCTTCTCTGCGCTTCTTAGTTCCTAACAATGCTAACCACTACTATTGTCACTCTGGCATCTAAATGCACCATATGTCACTCGTCCATCCTGCTACAAATGCTATGGGCTCCCGTAGCAAGGTGGTGATCCAAGAGGTGGACTCATCTAAGATCTCGCCCAACCTGCAGCACTTTGGGGCTACAAAACCAAATCACCCCACCTCTCCCCTGGAGGTATATGGGCAATCATGGAAAAATATTCCTCCAATATGGAGGATAGTCGATCGATCTCTGCAATAGTAGATTTCTGATCCTGATCCTTCTCCTTGTCCTTCTTCCGAAGAGGACACTGAGAACTGAAGTGGCCCATGTCACCAAATCAAAAAAACAATTGATTTGCGAAATTTTCTTTTTTCACCTGTGCCACTCTTTCTACCCCTTTCATGCGAGGGATACATTCTCCTCTTCCTTCTCGATCTTCAACCCACTACTAGCACTGCCACTTATGGTGCTCTTCACTAAATCACACCTCATCTCCTTTTGTTGTAGATCATCCCAAACTATCTCCCAATCAGGAAGCTTCTCTCTGCCTAAGATACTCTCGACAAATACTTGCCACTCTTTTGAAACACTGTTTATGTCCAGTCGTACAAAATCAGTACCCTAAGGCACTTCTCCCACAAGAGCCAACTGATATTGGGTATCCTTAAGTCTCATTAGGAAGGGGTATATGTGCTCCCGTTTTTGCATCCTCGTGCATCTCATGTTCTCCTCCAAGTACATCTTCCACTGCTCGAAAGATCCCTGATATAACATGGCCAATGCATCCCACATATCTTTGGCTGTGTCTTTGCCTTCTATGTGAGATACAAGGTGATATTTTACTCTGTCGAGGATCATCCTCTTGGCCTTCGCCATCTCCCTCTTGTAGGCATTATGTTGATTTTCATCTATGGGCTCAACTACCACATTAACGATATAATTTTTAAGATCATGCTTGTCTAGAAGTAAGGAAGCCCTTGGCTTCTAGATAACATAGTTGGAGGCACCCTCCAACCGATCTTGGTCTCATAACCCAGCTGATGCCATTTCACGATGTTAGGGTCCCGTGATTTGGCTGATTGGCAAGCCAAGTGACAGGGTAACATCAAACCAATCTTTGGAGCCCAAGGACCTAGCCTTCCTGGACTCAGAGAGGGCTCTCTCTATTTGTGTAAGGGATATCTATGTGTTTTGCTTCTTATGTTTCTGATTTTAGGCTAGTTATGAAGTAGGTTTTTGGTTTTGTTTTTAGGTTTTTTGAGGGAGGAACTGATCAAAGACTAAGATAGATAAAAATATTGTCAGATCAACTGGGATATGGAGTCGAAAAGGTCTAGAAAGTCTCAAATGGTGATACAAGGTATGTTGAAGGGCCGATTTGATCAAGGTAAAATGGATCTTAAGGTAAAATGGAGTGGGATGGACACTAAATTTGTGAATATCAAAGGATTTCAAACATAAATAGTTTAATAGCTGACATAAACATGGTAGGGCTAACCATTAATCATGAGAGATGTAACTATAAACTGATAAATGCATAGAAATAAACATTCAAGCAATGCATAGAGATATATGAATCTCTAACTTTAGAAAATTGCCATCAGACTTTGGGGAAAGATAATTAAGACAAACAAACAACTCGAATCACTATGAGGAAATTCCTAGGCATAGTATTTCAAGCTATTGGGCACTTTGAAGCAAGATTGCATAGTTTTAGACAAGGTGCAAGATCAGAACAAGACCTCCTTGGTTCAAATAAGACAATCAAACAATCAAAGAAAGGTTTTAGAGGTGGAGCTATGTCTAGCCATTAATAAACAGGGCATAGCGTGAATCATACTTAGTAAGCATAAAACCATAAATGAAACAAGCAAACAATTTCTTCAGTTATCAAAGAGCAATCAAGGATTCTTTGATATGACTAAGAAGGAGGAAAACATAGAAGCTATAAAGAAACAGGAAATCTGAGGTGCCTCCAAGGGCATGTCTCAAATCTATTCTTTATTGTCTTATAGCAAGCAAGAACATGGAATATGAATGAAAAATAAGAAGCATAACAGAGAGGGACACTATACCATTTTACCAAGTTAAGGAATCCAACAACAGTCCTCTTTCATCATCCAAAACATTCAAGAAACTATCCAATGCATGAGACAAGTGTTTATTCCAAGCTTGTATAACCATATATTGCTCTATATCATCAATTTTAGCCTTATTTACAATGAATTCTATTGGAATATATAGGCCAAGATGAGGGAAAGCCTCGTAGTGCAACTTGCAATCTCATTGGCCCATCAAAAATATCTGATTTTGTCCTTGAGGCTTTGCAAAGCCCAAGGCACAAAATATCTATAGAAATATCCTAAAAATTCTAAAAAAAGAAATTATATTGACTTTTCCTAACTAACCATGGCAAAAAATAGCTAAACACACATTAGGAAAATCCACTTCAGAAAAGTGTATTTTTCACAAAAATACTTAAGAAATATATCAGCAGAAAATCCTCTGTCTTGTCGGCAACTTTTGGAGGCCTTCCTGATGTCGAAACGAGGCCAGTGATGGCTCGTTTGAAATATCAAGATGTCTAGTTTCTGAAAATGCTTATTTTTCTCCAAACTGATCACTAGAAGTCTGTCAAAAACTGACCTATGTGTAGAAACCCAGAAAATAGACTTTGCTGATAAATAGAGTAGAGTGTGGAAAAAATGACTGTTGTTTGCCATTTTGGGGGACCAAATCATCTTCAATTGATTTGAAAATCACTGAGTAGATGCCATTGAAATTATGGCATCCAATGATATCATTTTCATACCATGAGGATGTCCCAAACAGAAATGGCAATGCCCATGATTTTTAGCCAAAAGCCCAAAAATGACAAAAAACCAAAACTTGTTGAATTTCGCCCAATTTTGGCGAGCATGACCCTCAAGGGTTTTCAGAAACATTCTGAGAAGCTGAGGCAAAAATTTGGAGCCTTGAGGTATCTTTCTTCATTTTTGGTGCCGGGCGCCTCTTTTGAGCTTCCTTGAGTTTTTCCTGTGTGGCCTTATATTTCCGTCGGGCGAACTGATTAAGCTTCTTATAGTGCCCGGTCATCCTCCTTTGAAGGTCCAAATCTCTATTGGCATTTTCCAACTTCTTCTCCAAGTGATCATTCACCCTCTCAAGCCATGCTTCTCGATTGTTTTCTATCTCTTGGGTGAACAAAGTAGTGAGAGGAAAAGATTGGAAAAGGGCAGCTTCTTCCTCCTTTTGTTTCTCTAAGGCTCTTCTAAGTCCCATGGTCCTTGGCCTCTTTCTTCTTGGCTGATCTTCATCTTCGCTATCATTGAACTCGCCTATGAGTTCTTCCAACTTAATTTGCACCTTGGAGGCCTCTTTTTGATATTTGATGGCCTGTGTCTCATATACCACCATGTGGACACTCATCTATTTGTTTTGTGTTTGCAAAAAGTGAATGAGGTTTCTAGACCTCTCTAGATTTGCCCTCAAGTCATGAATTTGTTCTTCTCTATTGATCAAGAGAGACTCTAGGATTCGGGCCTCATTGTCACTATTATCACTTTGGATCTGGACTATGTCAAAGTCCCTCTCCTTCTTATGGTTGCTTTCTTCTTTCTCCTTTCCCTTGCTTTGGGTGGCCTTCTTGGTCTTCCTCCTCTTGGGTAATTCGAAAATGGGTTGCTTGGGCAACTTCCCCTTGCTTCGGAGGGCCCTAGTAACATTTGGGGTTATAGTTTGAGGCACTCTTTTCTTTGATGTCCGAGGCTTTGTCACTTTTGGAGAAGAAAGCATGGCCCCTTGCCTAGGAGAGGCAGCTAGCACATACTCTATTTGCTCTTTGCCCTTGCTACTTCCCTCATCGTCCTTGCCACTATTTTGAGTTTCTTCATGAATGCTTTGACTGTCATCTTGCATGTCTTTTTGAGGGCTGCACTCTTTACTCTTGTCCTTGCTTTCTTTAGGACTTTTAGGCTCTGTCTCCTCAATGTTTTGGGCTTCATCTTCATCATTTTTGCTGCTGTGAGGGCTACCAATATCCTCATCAAACTGTTCAATTTCTTCATCATTTCCCTCCTCACTATTTTGCTCTTTTTCATGGCGCTTTTATTCATCACTATGCTGCATATCATCACTGTGTTTTTCTTCACTTTGCTGCCTTTCCTCACTGTGCTGCTCTTCCTCATCATGCTGCTCTTCTTCATCATGCTCTTCTTCTTGTTTGGTTAAACACAAGAATAGTGGCGTAGGACATATCAATTTGAATATTTCCCTAAAGCTTAGCTCTCCAAGTTCTGGATAAAAGCATTCCATACTTGGGGGGGATGTCTGCTACCACTATGTCCATGATCAGGTGTTTTGCAGGTATTTGTGCCAAACTGAAACAGAGATCTTTGATTAAGCCTAGACACTTGACTATACTTGAATCAAATGAATATAAGTCTTTATAAGGTTTTTTTTATTTCTAGGCCTAATCTTTCCATCACAACCTTTGGCATGAGATTATGCGAGCCCCCAGAGTCTAGCATGGCATTGTGTAGGATTTGGTCATGGATATTCAGACTGATGTAAAAGGGAAGAGTGGCTCCTTCTTGGAATTTCCCTTCTATTTTTGGACCAAACAACACTTCAGGAGTGTCATAATCTATATTTAGGGTGTTTTCATCATTTCCTATATTCAGGACCTTTAACACTTGGGATTTATAAGAGCTTTGGGCGATAAGTTCAGTGAGAGACATGGTAATCTTTATTTTTGCGATTTCTCCCTCAAAATTGAAGGGTGCTTGTAGTTTAGATAGGTTTGCTTCAGTTTTTTCAACCACGAATTTCTCTATGTTCTGAGTTTGCTGACTTTGTTTCGGGATTTTTTTCAAAATAGACATCTCAGGAATCTTGGAAGAGGCACTGGGAAAATCTGGGCCAATGCTGGTCTGAATAGCTTTATCTTTACTTTGGTCAGTTTTCTTGACCACGATTTTGTTGCTATCCATTGCTCTTTTAAGGATGGTATCAGGGGTTTTAGCAATGTCCAAGCTACCTTTCTTGGAGTTGCCTTGGTTTTTTTTCTTCTAAGATCATACTGCCTGTGAGCTTCTATTATGGCATTCTAAAAATATATAGCAGGATCTTCAGGATCTTCATAGGTTGTTTCATTTTGATTTGGAGAGAAGAAAGCTTGTTCTTCTTCGCTGAGGTAAACCTCACTCTCGTTATCAGAACCTATTAGGTTCAAATGACTTTCATCAATGGGTTATGTATCCCTCTCATCCTCATCAACATAATTTTCATTAAAGGGTGGCTTAATTTGTTGGTCAGTTTCCCTTGGTTTGTTTTGAGGTTGTTATCTCCTAAAGTTTTGGTTCTGGTTTCTGTTTGGAGGGTTGGTTGGTTGTCCCTAAGAGGTGTCTTTTCACTTATATTTTCCCACATTTTCGCCATGGATCTAACCAAGTCATCTATTCTAGGATCTAATGAAGGGGCTGAAGGGGAGACCTCATCCCGGTATGTGACTTTCCTTTCTGATCTGGTCCTAGCTCTCTTTTCTGCTAAGTTGGCTTCTGCACTTATGGCCATTTTTTGCATTTCCTCTAAGGTTGGGGGGTCCTTGTCTCTTAGTTGATAAGTCATGTCTGGGTCGAAGCCTTCGGGGAACTTTGCTAAGGCTGAGCCAAGTGGAGGTTTGAAGTGAGGCAGGAGGGCGTTATAAACACTGTTGAACCTAGTGCAGTATTCCTTGACACTTTCCCCATTTTCCATTTTTAGATTGTTATACTCCGACAGGATTTGAATGGGGTTCTTTCTGATTTCCCACTTATTTATGAAGGTTTGGTAGAGTTCTGGGAGATCGTGTATGATGTTTGGAGTTAAGCTCTTAAACCATTTTTTGGGTTCTCCACCCAGGCTTTGGGCGAACATCCTCATTCTTATGGTCTCGTCTTCTATTTCCATGTATTCCAAGGCATCACTAATTCTATCTACATGTTGTTGGGCAGTATTAGCCTCAAATCTGGTAAAGTGCGGGATTTTGGATTGGTAGTCATTTTGTAAAGGAGCCAAGGGGTGTGGAAACACCAAGGGTGCATACCAAGTTGCCATGGCGAGAGCTAATGGATGATTTACAATATGAGGGCTTGTAGGATGAGCTGAGGTGATTTGAACAGTGGTGGTTTGGATGGGTGTGGCGGATGTACTTGGGCTAGTGACCTGATTCTGAGCATAGCTGGGGTGGTAGGAGCCAAAGTGATGGAGAAGCTGAAAGTCGGGAGGTGTAGCAGGTGAGGCTTCTCTACTGAGACTCTGTTGCAAATATAGGGGCTCAAGATCGTCAAAGTTTACTTTACTTTGTGAATTGCTTCTAAAAAGTGTTTTTGCTGATTTTAAGTCAAATGGGGAATTTTGCAAGGATGTGAGGTGTTCAGGTACTGATCTTGCTTTACGGATGGACCTATCGGTAGTTAAGTTGCCAGTTTTGGAAGCTTGCCACCGAATCTTCTCTGGGTTATCAACTATGATAGGGGGATTTGGGTCTGGATGAGATCTGGTATTGATTCTTCGTGAAGCCAGATTTCGAATTCAGAGTTTAGAGAGGATGGTATTAGTGATTATTTTGGATGGATGGCCTCTCTAGGGGTTTTTTTAATGTGAAGGATGGTCAAAACAAAAATGAGGGCTAGTGGAGTCGCCAGGTGGATTTCTTTGATATCTATGGTCCACCACCAATACTATCAAAGATGGTTTCGGGAAAAATTCTTCTAGCAAACTTTGAGGTGAAGACTTGCAAGGAAGAGTGATCACTTGGTTTTAATAGTTTGCTAGGATTTTTGGACAAGCTAATGGTTCTATTTGCAAGTTTATTTCTGTTTATCTCCTATTTTTAGGTGAGGTTTTCTGAATCGCTAAGTTATACTTAGTTGGTCACTGATTACAAAGTTTGCACCATGAATTATAAGTTTGTGGAAAGGATAAGTCAACATAAAGGTATGGTTTATGAATTTTTGGTTTTTTATGGAGTTTTTAGGCCTACTGGAGGCTAGTGGAGTCGCTAGGTGGAACTTGGTTGTTTTTATATAGATGTAGCTATGGTTCACCACCAATAACTAGGAAAAGCCAATCTGGGGATGTTTTGGGGTTTTATGAGTTTTTATGTGCAGCCTATGGTTTATTAGAGTGTTCTAAACCTAATTCATCACTTTGCTAGGGTGGTGAAAACAAAAAGAGTTTACTCTAAATGATTCTATGGACTGCTTGTCTGTTTAAATTTAGAAAGAATAATGAATCTACAAGAGTTTGCTAGACTGTTATGTACTCAGTTGGTCCCACCGTGATCGCCATTATGTTAGTGTAGCGATGAGGTGGCTAAATTGGTAGGTATTCTTGAAGATAAGGGATTTCTGGAGTCCTAAGATGTACTTAGATTGTCACTAATTTAGCGTCCCACTGTGATCGCCATTATGTTAGGGTCTCGTGATTTGGCTGATTGGCAAGCCAAGTGACAGGGTAACATCAAACCAATCTTCGGAGCCCAAGGACCTAGCCTTCCAGGACTCAGAGAGGGCTCTCTCTATTTATGTTAGGGATATCTATATGTTTTGCTTCTTATGTTTCTGATTTTAGGCTAGTTATGAAGTAGGTTTTTGGTTTTGTTTTTAGGTTTTTTGAGGGAGGAACTGATCAAAAACTAAGATAGATAAAAATATTGTCAGATCAACTGGGCTATGGGGTCTAAAAGGTCTAGAAATCCTTAGATGGTGATACAAGGTATGTTGAAGCGCCGATTTGATCAAGGTAAAATGGATCTTAAGGTAAAATAGAGTGGGATGGACACTAAATTTGTGAAGAACAAAGGATTTCAAACATAAATAGTTTAATAACTGACATAAACATGGTAGGGCTATCCATTAATCATGAGAGATGTAACTATAAACTGATAAATGCATAGAAATAAACATTCAAGCAATGCATAGAGATATATGACTCTCTAACTTTAGGAAATTTCTATCAGACTTTGGGGAAAGATAATCAAGACAAACAAACAACTCGAATCACTATGAGGAAATGCCTAGGCATAGTATTTCAAGCTATTGGGCACTTTGAAGCAAGATTGCATAGTTTTAGGCAAGGGGAAAGATCAGTACAATACCTCCTTGGTTCAACTAAGACAATCAAACAATCAAAGAAAGGTTTCAGAGGTGGAGCTATGTATAGTCATGAGTAAGAAGGGCATACCATGAATCATACTTAGCAAGCATAAAACCATAAATGAAACAAGCAAACAATTTCTTCAGTTATCAAAGAGCAATCAAGGATTATTTGATATGACTAAGAAGGAGGAAAACATAGAAGCTATAAAGAAACATGAAATCTGAGGTGCCTCCAAGGGCATGTCTCAAATCTATTCTCTACTATCTTATAGCAAGCAAGAACATGGAATATGAATGAGAAATAAGAAGCATAACAGAGAGGGACACTATACTATTTTACCAAGTCAAGGAATCCAACAACAGTCCTCTTTCATCATCCAAAACATTCAAGAAACTATCCAATGCATGAGACAAGTGTTTCTTCCAAGCTTGTATAACCATATATTGCTCTATATCATCAAGTTCAACCTTATTTACAATGAAGTCTCTTGGAATATATAGGCCAAGATGAGGGAAAACCTTCCAGTTGCAACTTGCAATCTCATTATTATCAAAAATACTATGATTTTGTCGTTAGGCTTGCAAAAACTACAGCAAAATATCAAATATCCTAAAAGAAATGTAAGGAGAAATTATATTGAATTTTCCTAACTTTCTTGTAATAAAAATAATGTTACATTGGGAAAAGCATGAAAATTATTATTTTTCTAAAATACTTAAGAAATATATCAATGAAGAAAATCTGTCTTCTTTTGGCAGAACTTTTGAAATATACCAGGATGTCAACGAATGACATGATGGTTAAGTAGGAAATCTCTAGATGTCTAGTTTCTGAAAATTCTTAGTTTTCTCCAAACTTATCACTAGAAGACTATAAAAAACTGACACATTAATGTAAAAATAAAATGAACTTTGCTGATAATAGGTGAAGTGTGGAAAGTGGCTGTTTTGCTTGTTTTGGGGGATCAAAATCATCTGGTGATCTAATAATCAGAGTAGATGCCCACGAAATTATGGCATCAAATGATACCCATTTTCATCCCTTTGAGGATGTCTGACCAGTAGCAGTATACCCATGATTTTTAGCTAAAGAAAGCCAAAAATGAAAAAAAAACCAAAACTTGTTGAATTTCGCCCAATTTTGGCAAGCATGACCCTCAAGGGTTTTCAGAAATATGCTGAAAAGGTGAGGCGAAAATTTGGAGACTTGAGGTGTCTTTCTTCGTTTTTGGTGCCAAGCGCCTCTTTTGAGCTTCCTTGAGCTTTTCCTGTGTGGCCTTCAATTTCCGTCGGGCGAACTGATTAAGCTCCTTATAGTGCCCGGTCATCCTCCTTTGAAGGTCCAAATCTCTATTGGCCTTTTCCAACTTCTTCTCCAAGTGATCATTCACCCTCTCAAGCCATGCTTCTCGATTGTTTTCTATCTCTTGGGTGAACAAAGTAGTGAGAGGAAAATATTGGAAAAGGGCAGCTTCTTCCTCCTTTTGTTTCTCTAAGGCTCTTCTGAGTCCCATGGTCCTTGGCCTCTTTCTTCTTGGCTGATCTTCATCTTCGCTATCATTGAACTCGCCCGTGAGTTCTTCCATCTTAACTTGCGCCTTGGAGGCCTCTTTTTGATATTTGATGGCTCGTGTCTTATATACCGCCATGTGGACACTCATCTGTTTGTTTTGTGTTTGCAAAAAGTGAATGAAGTTTCTAGACCTCTCTAGATCTGTCCTCAAATTATGAATTTGTTCTTCTCTATTGATCAAGAGAGATTCTAGGATTCGGGCCTCATTGTTACTATCATCACTTTGGATCTGAAATATGTCAAAGTCCCTCTCCTTTTCATGGCTGCTTTCTTCTTTCTCCTTTCCCTTGCTTTGGGTGGCCTTCTTGGTCTTCCTCCTCTTGGGTAATTCAACAATGGGTTGCTTGGGCAACTTCCCCTTCTTTCAGAGGGCCCTAGTAACATTTGGAGTTATAGTTTGAGGCACTCTTTTCTTTGATGTCCGAGGCTTTGCCACTTTTGGAGAAGAAAGCATGGCCCCTTGCCTAAGAGAGGCAACTAGCACATGCTCTATTTGCTCTTTGTCCTTGCTACTTCCCTCATCATCCTTGCCAATATTTTGAGTTTCTTCATGAATGCTTTGACTGTCATCTTGCATGTCTTTTTGAGGGCTACCCTCTTTACTCTTGTCCTTGCTTTCTTTAGGACCTTTAGGCTCTATCTCCTCAATGTTTTGGGCTTCATCTTCATCATTTTTGTTGCTGTGAGGGCTACCAATATCCTCATCAAACTGTTCAATTTCCTCATCATTTCCCTCCTCACTGTTTTGCTCTTTTTCATGGCGCTTTTCTTCATCACTGTGCTGCATATCATCACTGTGTTTTTCTTCACTTTGCTGCCTTTCCTCACTGTGCTGCTCTTCCTCATCATGCTGCTCTTTTTGACTGTGCTGCTCTTCTTCATCATGCTCTTCTTCTTCATGCTGCTCTTCTTCTTCATTATACTGCTCTTCTTCACTAATCATGGGAAATTTTAGCTTCTTGGGAATGGGCTTACTTGAAGAAGGAAAAATATTCTGAGTGGAAGGTGAAGGAGATGCATGGGATGAAGGAACAATGGAAAAATCTAGATGTGCAATGAAAGTGTCCCAAGAGATTCCCTTCTTCTCAAGTTGATGAAGAATGAAAATATTGATGAGGGAATGATGGAAAAGGCAAGCTAACTGCTGAGAAGGAGGTATTTTTTGAACAGTGGAGGCCATATTTTCAATACTTCTATGGAGGAAAAAGGGGAGGTTTAACAATTGGGCTCTTGGGAAGTGCATGAGCAACCGGACATGGTAAGCATAGACCCGGGAAAACCTTCCCTTGCATGTGAAATATTTCTTGATTATCTTCATGAGGGGAGCATAACTAGTTAACAGGTATGAAAAAAGAAATATGGATGGACATGTATCCCGATGCTCCGGCTTCAAAAAGGGTTTGTATTGTTCTGAGTCTAGGTAGATCTGTTTAAACCATTTTTCCCTGAGATAAGGGATTCTAGTAGCTTTGGAAATGGATCTAGGAGAAAACTTGAAATCCAAGCCTGCCAGCTGAAAGAGTTTCCCTTGCAATCTCAAAGAACATAAATGTGTCAAGGGGAGATAAATTTTCACCTCTTGAACCCTTTGACAAAACTCTAGACATCCAACTTCATGAAAGTTAAACAGGACTGATGGATTAGCATTTACCTCTTCAGTTGAAACAAGTTCAAACCTCCTGTGAGGGCCACTTCTGCTGTCTTGCCTGGGAGGCATTTTTGTTTTGGATACTCTTTGCTAGTTGAATAAGACAAACTGTCTCAAATGGTTTCCCAACACCACACTTTTTCCTCCTTATAAGTCACTGTGCCTCTTTGATGCCAATCAAACAAGTACTTGTCAAATGAAAAGCAAAATCAATTTATCACTGTGCTTGGGAAAAAAATCTTGAAAAGATGTGTTTGTGATTTTTTGTTGAAAAAGGGCTTCTTGTGTTTTGACAAAAACACCTTTCCCTCCAAACACTGCTCTTTTGCTATTCACTACTCTTCACAAAGAAAACAAGACACCTTCCAACAGACTTGAAAACCTTTCAACACAGACTCTGCTTTTTGTATTCTAGGCGCTGCACAAAGTTTGCTATTTCATAATACATAGAGGACCTTTAAAATGACTAGACCTTCATCTTCCAACCACTGTCTAAGTGATCACTTAAAAATGTTTTGTGATCTCTGCACCTTTGTTTATCTGTCTAGCAGCTGTGGGCTAGTTTTAGCTTTTTAATAACCCTAGAAGAGCTTTCAAATTTGGTCTAACAAACCTCCTCTTTATTCACTGTTTTATCCTCTGCTAGCCATGACCAAAGAGACCCTTTTCAATTTGACAAATAACCTATCTCCCTTAACCACTGTTTTTTAGTAAAAGGTTTAAACAAGATATCTTGGTGGTTTTTGTTTGAAGTGGAAACTTCCTTTGTTATGGCACAAACACCCTTTCCCTTCAAACCCTACTCCTTTGTTATCACTGTTTTTGAATAGCAATTAGGGATCTTTAAAACTGATCAAAAACTTTTTCCTATCACTATGTGAATGCTTGACACCCACAGTTAACAAAAACCTTTTGATTTTCGACCAAAAACCCAAACTTCTAATCACTATTTCTCCCTGGAAAACACAACAAGCATACCCCCTTTTAAACTTCAAAAACTACCAAGAAGCAATGGAGAATACCTTGAATACTTCTTATGAGCCATGGTTGATCGATGAAGCAACCTATAGTAGTGTTTTTGAACGCTAATGGGGGAGCGAGCCATTTGAAGCAGAGGGAGTCGTGCAGTGGATGACAATTGGGTTGGCTTCGGGCAGTTGGTGAACGTGGGCATAGGCATGCCGCGCGCCGCTACAGGCGCGCCATGCAATAGTTAATTTCCTTTGTATTTGCACTCACAGGCGCGCCACGCAGGCTTGGAGCCCTGAAAACTTTGAAATTTTCCCGAAAAACAAGTTTCTCTAGTGAACAGCTAGGGGAGCGTTTGCTTTGTGTTTTGAATTTGCACAAGGGGTTTTTTCAATGGTCTCTCCGCCTTTATACTTTCAAATGAGCTCAAATGCCTTGGTAGTTTATTTGTAAGGGTTTGGATGCCTTTAGAAAATGATTTTTGGTCATATCAAAAGATAAAGCACTGTCTTTGATATTTCATCACTTTTAAAACACCATGAAGCCTTCTATTCGAACAAGTCTCATAATAACCATGTGGTGGCCAGCTCCTTTTGAAGATCTTCATAGACATGATCCTTTTCGAAGTAAAGAAACCACCTTAAAAACACATCTTATTTTACTGTTTCTTCATTAAGGAAATAACCTGTCACTGTTTGTCCATTTCTATCCTTCAAAAAGGAACACTGCTCCGGAGCAATATCAAAGACTGCTGATGCATCCTTATAATGATATTTCTCTTTGAATGTGGGTAAAACCTTAGTTGCATTCACCGAGGCTTGACTTATATCTGTTGATCAATGAGAAAGGCCTTTAGAGACCCTTAATGCAATCACATACAAATAACAGAGTTTGATTTTATGTAAAGTAAAAGGTCTTGTTTGATGACTATGGTATGGCTTGATTCTTTGAATATTGTCTTGAATTTGAGACATTTTGTCATACCCTTCCTGTTATTGATGAGCTTGTTCCAAGTTTTGTTCACTTTAGCTTCAGATTGCCTTTAAAGGAGATCTTTGATATAAGAAAAACAAAGCTTCTTTGAATACCATAATATCACTGCTTGGCCTATGTTTAACACCAGCCCTCTACTCATAAACCTTGATTTGATTCCCACTGAACGTCAATGCTGTCTTTCAAACAGTGAAACCATGTAAGCATCCCTTGAAACAACACTGCTATGTCAGTGGTTTCATCCATTGGAGAAAAAGGTGTAAACAATTTTTTTAGGCCATTTGCAGCATTGTTAGCCTTGTGCTCTTTGAATGAGGCCATACCTCTGTTCCTAACCCTCTTCTTGTTAAATGAAGGAGGCCTTTACCATAATATTCCCAAACCATCTACTCTTTCTTGGAGGAGGTTTGCACAGTCACCCAACCATCTGCTCATGCTTGGAGGAGGTTAACAACAAGTGACATTTCATCCCTTTCTCAAACTGTGTCATCTTTCCTTGTAATGCCTATCTCTACTTGGTATATCATAGTAAGTAATAAAAGTGAAAAATTGACAATATGCCATGAGGGGCATGCTCTGAGATGTGTATCCTTTTTACTGTGGTTGCAGAAGTTTATTGAATTTGCTCTTCTGACTAGTACTTTCATCCCAGGCTCAAAACAACATGAGAAGCAGCTGTCTTCTCATGTTTAGTTTAATAATGTCTTCTGGAACACTGGCACATTTCTGCTTTTGAAATAGACACTGAAACACTGTAAATCAACCCAATATCAGTTTGGCTTTTGAAACATGTGCACTTCTGAGACATCGAGACTCTTTAGTGGCACGACCTAAGGGTGTATCAAGATTTGTTTGCAGAATAGGAAGGCCATCTATGACTGGTTGGTATTAGATAGAGGTTCTTTTGGCTTAGGATAGTTTGCCAAGGGAGGATTTCCTAAAGCGCCACTACCTAAATTAGGAGAGATCTTTGATAGATTTGGATTATTCTCTTTGGTATGACCAGATCTTAAGATGACATATGACTAGAGGTAGGGTGGCTGACATTCTTATCAACACTTGGTTAATGAATGACCTGGGGATGAGGGTGAATGACAACAGATGAAGTTAGCTTATGACAGCTGATGGACAAGATTACATGACTGAAACTAGATAGGGCTTGACAACTAGGTTTTTTCTCATCATAGGCTGATTGAAAAGGTAGGAGGAAAAAATGTCTAGGGTTGTTTTCTAGCTGACAGATTTGAAAAATTGGAGATCAACTTCTAGAAAACTTGGCTTTAAAAACTAGTCATCATCAACAAGTGAAAAATACTAATGAATAACAGTGGCTCCATTTGGGGAGGGCAGCTCTTTTTCAGGAGGTGTCCAGAATTTCAGATCTCTTTCCTTTGAAGACCAGTGCCTTTATCCATTAGCGCAAATTTCTTTCTTCCTTGATGCTATTTCTGAAAATTGACAGCATGATTAGCATTAAAGCCATTTCTACCTACCCTGCTACAGTTCCTAACATTTTTTCTTCTTTCGGGTGCATTTGGACTAGCAACCCTTTGACATAATATTTTTGAAAAATGACACTATATAATTCTACACTTATATCCGTCGGGAGTTCAGATTAAGCTGTTGAACTCCTTTGTTTCTATACCTATGCTGGATCGACTGTCAAGGTTAAGCTGTTTGACAGGATTTTATTCTCTAATCTAAAAAATGTATTTGAAAAATGACTTAAATCAGGATTAAACAATTTGATTTTTCATGTACTTGTGGCATGAAAGACAAGTTGTACACAAATATTATTTTGCATAAGATGAAATCTAGAAAATCAAGGCTAGGATACACAGTTTTTTTTTCATCCCTGCTTTCCTCTTTGGTTCTGTTTTGAGCATGTGGAACCAGTATCTTTTCCTAATCTATTTTCTTTGGCAAGTCAAGCTTACACAATATTGAATATCTTTCCTCTCACTAACTTATCAGCAAATAAATTTAAAACATGTTCAGTTATGATTAGGCTAGATAACTGAACAAGACATTTTGAGCACTAGTAGCGGCATTTAGACTTGCGCGCTTTCAGAATGACTATTTTTTGAACATGGGGCTTTCTTTCTATTTTTCAAACTGCCCTCTTTTTCTATTTTTCTATTGTTTTTGATTTATTTTTCAAACAATGGTATATACAATGATTGAAAATGTTTTAACTTAGAAATCTTGGAAATGGTGAAACTTAAGCATCTTATCTTCATAAGGATCTCCTACCACTCTTGGTCCACTCAGCTCTTGAAAAGAAAAATTTGGAAAATTTTCTCTTTCAAGCATGACATAAGGATTCATGCATGAATCTCTAAACAACCCTGTATCTTCCCGTTGTACCTCTTTATACCTTTGATTCCCACTTCTTCTTTTGCTGTACATCTTTTTCAAATAATGCAGATATTCTTTGTCATTTTTGAAGTATATGATGACATCATCAAGGTACATCAGAATGCAGAAATTTAGAACTGGAAACATGGATTTTAGGAGCATGTTTTTGGTGTCCAGTGGTTTTGCAATTCTGAGTTTGAAGATGGAACTACTTCCAACATACTTGAAAAATTCTTTGAGCTGTTTGCTTTGCAAAGGAATTATTTGGCGATATCCTGAAACATCATTTTGCAAGGCACATGATTAAAAGCATTTATCATTGGTATATCATGGTCTTGGGCAGGAAGGATATAATTTCTATCACAAGGGTGTGTATTTGTATGTCTAAAATAAAAACAGATCCTATGACCAGCTGTTTTATCTTTGACTACTATAGTTTGGTCAAGATTTTTGTATTTTCTTTTGTCGAAGTTGTTTCTCGGAGTGATGGCAGTGGCATAGTGCTTCTCATTGTTTTCTCTACATGAAGTAGTATTTTGAAAAATATTGCAAATTCTAGCAGTTCTAAGTCTTTGGTGGAGTGGCAGAATGCTAGCTAGTTCAAACAACTCAAGTATATTTGGACTGCAGTCATCATATCCTTTCATAAGAAGTTTTTTAGAAATTTTTCCTGGATTTTGAGCTGTTATGGCTACAGTCAAGGTTTCATTTGAAGGGGTAGAGTTATGTGATGGTAAATCCTTAAGGTATGGTAAGAACATTAAGCTCTTGTGCCCTTGATTTCCAAAGAGGTTTGTGATATGCAAGTCTTCTAATGCATCTATTCTGAAAAAATCTCCTGATGTTACTGTTGATGTTTGCCTATGGTTTGAGAAATTTTATTGTTGGTATATAACGTTTTGTTCTTCTTGCTATATCTCTGTTTCAAGAGGAACAAACTCTCTTTCCTCAAGACATAACTGCTCATGGTCATGATAATTTTGAGTGTCTAGTTCATAATAGAGAACTTGGGGTAGCTGATGTGGTGGGTCTAAGTTTGTTTCAAATCTTCCTGACTGTTCTTCAATGTCTTCATTAGTGTGTAAAATGAAAGAGTTTAGATCAGAATGCAAGGAGTACATCGAGATGTTATTTTTCTTTTCTTGGCTGCTAACCATATATTTCATGTGTGATTCCCAATAGAGTATTCTAGTTTGGTTAAACACATGAATAGTGGCGTAGGACATATCAAGTTGATTATTTCCCTGAAGCTTAGCTCCCCAAGTTCTGGATAAAAGAATTCCATACTTGGGGGGGATGTCTGCTACCACTATGTCCATGATCAGGTGTTTTGCAGGTATTTTGGCCAAACTGAAACAAAGATTTTTTATTAAGCCTAGACACTTGACTCTACTTGAATCAAATGAATATAAGTCTTTATAAGGTTTTGTTATTTCTAGGCCTAATATTTCCATCACAACCTTTGGCATGAGATTATGCGAGGCCCCGGAGTCTAGCATGGCATTGTGTAGAATTTGGTCATGGATATTCAGACTGATGTAAAAGGGAAGAGTGGTTTCTTCTTGGAATTTCCCTTCTATTTTTGGACCAAACAACACTCCAGGAGTGTCATCAGCTAGATTTAGGGTGTTTGCATCATTTCCTATATTCATTACCTTTAACACTTGGGATTTATAAGAGCTTTGGGCGATAAGTTCAGTGAGAGGCATGGTAATCTTTATTTTGGCGATTTCTCCCTCAAAACTGAAGGGTGCTTGTAGTTTAGATAGGTTTGCTTCAGTTTTTTCAACCATGACTTTCTCTATGTTCTGAGTTTGCTGACTTTGTTTTGGGATTTTGTTCAAAACAGGCATCTCGGGAATCTTGGAAGAGGCACTGGGAAAATCTGGGCCAAGGCTTGTCTGAATAGCTTTATCTTTGCTTTGGTTAGTTTTCTTGACCACGATTTTGTTGCTATCCACTGCTCTTTTAAGGATGGTATCAAGGGTTTTAGCAGTGTCCGAGCTACCTTTCTTGGAGTTGTCTTGGTTTTTTTTTCTTCTAAGATCATGCTGCCTGTGAGCTTCTATTATGGCATTTTGAAAATATATAGCAGGATCTTCGGGATCTTCATAGTTGGTTTCATTTTGATTCGGAGAGAAGAAAGCTTGTTCTTCTTCGCTGAGGTAAACCTCACTCTCGTTATCAGAACCTATTAGGTTCAAATGACTTTCATCAATGGGTTCTGTATCCCTCTCATCATCATCAAAATAATTTTCATTAAAGGGTGGCCTAATTTGTTGGTCAGTTTCCCTTGGTTTGTTTGGAGGGTTTGGCTGGTTGTCCCTAAGAGGTGTCTTTTCACTTATCTTTTCAGAAATTTTTGCCATGGATCTAACCAAGTCATCTATTCTAGGATCTAAGGAAGGGGCTGAAGGGGAGACCTCATCCCAGTATGTGACTTTCCTTTTTGATCTGGCCCTAGCTCTCTTTTTTGCTAAGTTGGCTTCTGCACTTATGGCCACTTTTTGCATTTCCTCTAAGGTTGGGGGGTCCTTGTCTCTTAGTTGATAAGTCATGTCTGGGTCGAAGCCTTCGACGAAATTTTCTAAGGCTGAGCCATGTAGAGGTTTGAAGTGAGGCGGGAGGGCGTTATAAACACTGTTGAACCTAGTGCAGTATTCCTCGACACTTTCCCCATTTTCCCTTTTTAGATTTTTATACTTCGATAGGATTTGAATGGGGTTCTTTCTGATTTCCCACTTATTTATGAAGGTTTGGTAGAGTTCTGGGAGATCGTGTATGCTGTTTGGAGTTAAACTCTTAAACCATTTTTTGGGTTCTCCGCCCAGGCTTTGGGCGAACATCCTCATTCTTATGGTCTCGTCTTCTATTTCTATGTATTCAAAGGCAACTCTAATTCTATCTACATGTTGTTGGGCGGTATTAGCCTCAACTCCGGTAAAGTACGGGATTTTGGATTAGTAGTCATTTTGTAAAGGAGCCAAAGGGTGTGGCAACACCAAGGGTGCATACCAAGCTGCCATGGTGGGAGCTAATGGATGATTTACAATATGAGGGCTTGTAGGATGAGCGGAGGTGATTTGAATAGTAGTATTTTAGATGGGTGTGGCAGATGTACTTGGGCTAGTGACTAATTCTGAGTAGATCTGGGGTGGTAGGAGCCAAAGTGATGGAGAAGCTGAAAGTCAGAAGGTGTAGCAGGTGAGGCTTCTCTACTCAGACTATGTTGCAAATCTATGGGCTCAAGATCGTCAAAGTTTACTTTACTTTGTGACTTGCTTCTAAAAAGGGTTTTTGCTAATTTTAAGTCAAATGGGAAATCCTGCAAGGATGTGAGGTGTTTAGGTATTGATCTTGCTTTACGGATGGACCTATTGGTAGTTAAGTTGCCAGTTTGGAAGCTTGCCACAGAATCTTCTCTGGGTTATCAACTATGTTAGGGGGATTTGGGTCTGGATGAGATCTGGTATTGATTCTTCGTGAAGCCAGATTTTGAATTCAGAGTTTAGAGAGGATGGTATTAGTGATTGTTTTGGATGGATGGCCTCTCTAGGGGTTTTTTTAATGTGAAGGGTGGTCAAAACATAAATGAGGGCTAGTGGAATTGCTAGGTGGATTTCTTTGAGATCTATGGTCCACCACCAATACTATCAAAGATGCTTTCGGGAAAAAGTCTTCTAGCAAACTTTGAGGTGAAGACTTGCAAGGAAGAGTGATCACTTGGTTTCAACAATTTGCTAGGCTGTTTGGACAAGCTAATGGTTCTATTTGTAGGTTTATTTCTGTTTATCTCCTATGTTTAGGTGAAGTTTTCTGAATCACTAAGTTATACTTAGTTGGTCACTGATTACAGAGTTTGCACCATGAATTATAAGTTTGTGGAAAGGATAAGTCAACATAAAGGTATGGTTTATGAATTTTTGGTTTTTTATGGAGTTTTTAGGCCTACTCGAGGCTAGTGGAGTCACCAGGTGGAACTTGGTTGTTTTTATAGAGATGTAGCTATGGTCCACCACCAATAACTAGGAAAATCCAATCTGGGGATGTTTTGGGGTTTTATGAGTTTTTATGTGCAGCCTATGGTTTATTAGAGTGTTCTAAACTTGATTCATCGCTTTGCTAGGGTGGTGAAAATAAAAAGAGTTTACTCTAAATGATTCTATGGACTACTTGCTTATTTAAATTTGGAAAGACTAATGAATCTAGAAGAGTTTGCTAGACTATTATGTACTTAGTTGGTCCCACCGTGATCGCCATTATGTTAGTGTGGCGATGAGGTGGCTAAATTGGTAGGTATTCTTGAATATAAGGGATTTTTGGAGTCCTAAGGTGTACTTAGATTGTCACTAATTCAGTGTCCCACTGTGATTGCCATTATGTTAGGGTCCCGTGATTTGGCTGATTGGCAAGCCAAGTGACAGGCTAACATCAAACCAATCTTTGGAGCTCAAGGACCTAGCCTTCTTGGACTCAGAGAGGGCTCTCTCTATTTGTATAAGGGATATCTATATGTTTTGCTTCTTATGTTTCTGATTTTAGGCTAGTTATGAAGTAGGTTTTTGGTTTTGTTTTTAGGTTTTTCGAGGGAAGAACTAATCAAAGACTAAGATAGATAAAAATATTGTTAGATAAACTGGGCTGTGGGGTCAAAAAGGTCTAGAAAGCCTCAGATGGTGATACAAGGTATGTTGAAGGGCCGATTTGATCAAGGTAAAATGGATCTTCAGGTAAAATGGAGTGGGATGGACACTAAATTTGTGAAGAATAAAGGATTTCAAACATAAATAGTTTAATAGCTGACATAAACATGGTAGGGCTAACCATTAATCATGAGAGACGTAACTATAAATTGACAAATGCATAGAAATAAATATTCAAGCAATGCATAGAGATATATGACTCTCTAACTTTAGGAAATTGCTATCAGACTTTGAGGAAATACAATTAAGACAAAAAAACAACTCAAATCACTATGAGGAAATGCCTAGGCATAGTATTTCAAGCTATTGGGCACTTTGAAGCAAGATTGCATAGTTTTAGACAAGGGAAAAGATCAGTACACGACCTCCTTGGTTCAACTAAGACAATCAAACAATCAAAGAAAGGTTTTAGAGGTGGAGCTATGTATAGCCATGAGTAAGCAGGGCATACCGTGAATCATACTTAGCAAGCATAAAACCATAAATGAAACAAGCAAACAATTTCTTCAGTTATCAAAGAGCAATCAAGGATTCTTTGATATGACTAAGAAGGAGGAAAACATAGAAGCTATAAAGAAACAGGAAATTTGAAGTGCCTCCAAGGGCATGTCTCAAATCTATTCTTTATTGTCTTATAGCAAGCAAGAACATGGAATATGAATGAAAACTAAGAAGCATAACAGAGAGGGACACTATACCATTTTACCAAGTCAAGGAATCCAACAACAGTCCTCTTTCATCATCCAAAACATTCAAGAAACTATCCAATGCATGAGACAAGTGTTTCTTCCAAGCTTATATAAGCATATATTGCTCTATATCATCAAGTTCAGCCTTATTTACAATGAATTCTCTTGGAATATATAGGCCAAAATGAGGGAAAACCTCCTAGTGCAACTTGCAATCTCATTGGCCCATAAAAAATATCTGATTTTGTCATTGAGGCTTTGCAAAGCCCAAGGCACAAAATATCTATAGAAATATCCTAAAAATGATAAAAAAGGAAATTATATTGACTTTTCCTAATTAACCATGGCCAAAAATAGGTAAACGCACATTAGGAAAAGCCACTTCAGAAAAGTGTATTTTTCACAAAAATACTTAAGAAATATATCAGCGGAAAATCCTCTATCTTGCCGGCAACTTTTGGAGGCCTTCCCGATGTCGAAATGAGGCCTGTGATGGCTCATTGGAAAGCTATGGATGTCTAGTTTCTTAAAATGCTTAGTTTTCTCCAAAATGATCACCATAATTTTTCAAAAACTGACATGTGTGTAAAAACCCAGAAAATAGACTTGGTGATAAACAGGGCAGAGTGTGGAAAAAGTGACTGTTTTTTGCCATTTTGGGGGACCAAATAATCTTCAATTGATCTAAAAATTGTTGAGTAGATGCCCCTGAAATTATGGCATTCAATGATAACATTTTCATCCCTTGAGGATGTCCTAAACAGAAATGGCGATGCCCATGATTTTTAGCCAAAAGCCCAAAAATGACAAAAAACCAAAACTTGTTGAATTTCGCCCAATTTTGGCGAGCATGACCCTCAAGGGTTTTCACAACATGATGAGAAGCTGAGGCAAAAATTTGGAGCCTTGAGGTATCTTTCTTCATTTTTGGTGCCGGGCGCCTCTTTTGAGCTTCCTTGAGTTTTTCTTGTGTGGCCTTCAATTTCCGTCGGGTGAACTGATTAAGCTTCTTATAGTGCCCGGTCATCATCCTTTGAAGGTCCAAATCTCTATTAGCATTTTCCAACTTCTTCTCCAAGTGATCCTTCACCCTCTCAAGCCATGCTTCTCGATTGTTTTCTATCTCTTGGGTGAACAAAGTAGTGAGAGGAAAAGATTGGAAAAGGGCAGCTTCTTCCTCCTTTTGTTTCTCTGAGGCTCTTCTGAGTCCCATGGTCCTTGGCCTCATTCTTCTTGGCTGATCTTCATCTTCCCTATAATTGAACTCGCCCATGAGTTCTTCCAACTTAATTTGCACCTTGGAGGCCTCTTTTTGATATTTGATGGCCCGTGTCTCATATACCGCCATGTGGACACTCATCTGTTTGTTTTGTGTTTGCAAAAAGTGAATGAGGTTTCTAGACCTCTTTAGGTCTGACCTCAAGTCATGAATCTGTTCTTCTCTATTGATCAAGAGAGACTCTAGGATTCAGGCCTCATTTTCACTATCATTGCTTTGGATCTAGACTATGTCAAAGTCCCTCTCCTTCTTATGGCTACTTTCTTCTTTCTCCTTTCCCTTGCTTTTGGTGGCCTTCTTGGTCTTCCTCCTCTTGGGTAATTCGAAAATGGGTTTTTTGGGAAACTTCCCCTTGCTTCGAAGGGCCCTAGTAACATTTGGGGTTATAGTTTGAGGAACTCTTTTCTTTGATATCTGAGGCTTTGTCACTTTTGGAGAAGAAAGCATGGCCCCTTTCCTAGGAGAGGCAACTAGCACATGCTCTATTTGCTCTTTTCCCTTGCTACTTCCCTCATCATCCTTGCCACTGTTTTGAGTTTCTTCGTGAATTCTTTGACTGTCATCTTGCATGTCTTTTTGAGGGCTGCCCTCTTTACTCTTGTCCTTGCTTTCTTTAGGACTTTTAGGCTCTGTCTCCTCAATGTTTTGGGCTTCATCTTCATCATTTTTGCTGCTGTGGGGGCTACCAATATCCTCATCAAACTGTTCAATTTCCTCATCATTTCCCTCCTCACTGTTTTGCTCTTTTTCATGGCACTTTTCTTCATCACTGTGCTGCATATCATCACTGTGTTTTTCTTCACTTTGCTTCCTTTCCTCAATGTGCTGCTCTTCCTCTTCATGCTGCTCTTCTTGACTGTGCTGCTATTCTTCATCATGCTCTTCTTCTTCATGCTGCTCTTCTTCTTCATTATGCTACTCTTCTTCACTAATCATGGGAAATTTTAGCTTCTTGGGAATGGGCTTACTTGAAGAAGGCAAAAGATGTTGAGTGGAAGGTGAAGGAGATGCATGGGATGAAGGAACAATGGCGAAATATGGATGTGCAATGAAAGTGTACCAAGAGATTCCCTTCTTCTCAAGTTGATGAATAATGACAATATTGATGAGGGAATGATGGAAAAGGCAAGCTGACTGCTGAGAAGGAGGTCTTTTTGAATAGTGGAGGCCATCTTTTCAATACTTCTATGGAGGAAAAAGGGGAAGTTTAACAATTGGGCTCTTGTGAAGTGCATGAGTAACCAGACATGGTAAGCATATACTCGGGAAAACCTTCCCTCGCATGTGAAATATTTCATGATTATCTTCATGAGGGGAGCATAAATAGTTAACAGATATGAGAAAGGAACGATGGATGGACATGTATCCCGATGCTCCGGTTTCAAAATGGTTCGTACTATTTTGAGTCTAGGTAGGTCTGTTTAAACCATTTTTCCCCGACATAAGGGATTTTGGTAGCTTTGGAAATGGATCTAGGAGAAAACTTGAAATCCAAGCCTGCCAGCTGAAAGTGTTTCCCTTGCAATCTCAAAGCACATAGATGTGTCAAGGGGAGATAAATTTTCACCTCTTGAACCCTTTGACAAAACTCTAGACATCCAACTTCATGAAAGTTAAACAGGACTGATGGATGAGCATTTACCTCTTCAGTATAAACAGGTTCAAACCTCCCGTGAGGGCCACTTCTGTTGTCTTGCCTGGGAGGCATTTTTGTTTTGGATACTCTTTGGTAGTTGACTAAGACAAAATATCTCAAATGGTTTCCCAACACCACACTTTGTCCTCCTTATAAGTCACTGTGCCTCTTTGATGCCAATAAAAAAAGTACTTGTCAAATGAAAAAAACAATGAATTTATCATTGTGCTTGGGAAAAAAATCTTGAAAAGATGTGTTTGTGATTTTTTGTTGAAAAAGGGCTTCTTGTGTTTTGACAAAAATACCTTTCCCTCCAAACACTGCTCTTTTTCTATTCACTTCTCTTCACAAAGAAAACAAGACACCTTCCAACAGACTTGAAAACCTTTCAACACAGACTCTGCTTTTTGTATTCTCGGGGCTGCACAATGTTTGCTATTTCATAATACAGAGAGGACCTTTAAAATGACCAGACCTTCATCTTCTAACCACTATCTAGGTGATCACTTAAAAGTGTTTTGTGTTCTCTGCACCTTTTTTTATCTGTCTAGCAGCTGTGGGCTAGTTTTAGCTTTTTAATAACCCTAGAAGAGCTTTCAAATTTGGTCTAACAAACCTCCTCTTTATTCACTGTTTTATCCTCCACTAGCCATGACCAAAGAGACCCTTTTCAATTTGAAAAATAACCTATCTCCCTTAACCACTGTTTTTTAGTAAAAGGTTTAAACAAGATATCTTGGTGGTTTTTGTTTGAAGTGGAAACTTCCTTTTTTATGGCACAAACACCCTTTCCCTTCAAACCTTTCTCCTTTGTTATCACTATTTTTGAATAGCAATTAGGGCTCTTTAAAACTGATCAAACACTTTTTCCTATCACTGTTTGAATGTTTGACACCCACAGTCAACAAAAACCTTTTGATTTTCGACCCAAAACCCAAACTTCTAATCACTGTTTCTCCCTTGAAAACACAGCAATCATACCCCATTTAAACTTCAAAAACTACCAAGAAGCAATGGAGAATACCTTGAATACTGCTTATGAGCCGTGGCTGATCGATGAAGCAACCTATAGAAGTGTTTTTGAACGCCAATGGGGGAGCGGGCCATTTGAAGCAGAGGGCGCCGCGCAGTGGATGACAGTCGGGTCGGATTCGGGTAGTTGGTGAACGTGGGCACAGGCGCGCCACACAAAAGTTAATTTCCTTTGTATTTGTGCTCACAGGCACACCACACACACTTAAAGGCACGCTACGTAGGCTTGGAGCCCTGAAAACTTTGAAATTTTCCCGAAAAACAAGTTTCTCCAGTGAACAGCTAGGGGAGCGTTTGCTTTGTGTTTTGAATTTGCACAAGGGGCTTTTTCAACGGTCTCTCTACCTTTATACTTTCAAATGAGCTCAAATGCCTTGGTATTTTATTTGTAACGGTTCCGAAGCCTTTTGAAAAGGCTTTTTGGTCATATCAAAAGATAAAGCACTGTCTTTGATATTTCATCACTTTTAAAACACCATGAAGCCTTCTATTCGAACAAGTCTCATAATAACCATGCGGTGGCCAGCTCCTTTTGAAGATCTTCATAGACACGATCTTTTCCGAAGTAAAGAAACCACCTTAAAAGCACATCTTTTTTTACTGTTTCTTCATTAAGGAAATAACCTGTCACTGTTTGTCCATTTCTATCCTTCAAAAAGGAACACTGCTCCAGAGAAATATCAAAGACTGCTGATGCATCCTTATAATGATATTTCTCTTTGACTGTGGGTAAAACCTTAGTTGCATTCACCCAGGCTTGACTTATATCTGTTGATCAAGGAGAAAGGCCTTTAGAGACCCTTAATGCAATCACATACAAACAACAGAGTTTGTTTTTATGTGAAGTAAAAGGTCTTGTCTGATGACTGTTGTATGGCTTGATTCTTTGAATATTGTCTTGAATTTGAGACATTTTGTCATACCCTTCCTGTCATTGATGAGCTTGTTCCAAGTTTTGTTCACTTTAGCTTCAGATTGCCTTTGAAGGAGATCTTTGATAGAAGAAAAACAAAGCTTTTTTGAATACCATAATATCACTGCTTGGCCTATGTTTAACACCAACCCTCAACTCATAAACCTTGAATTGATTCCCACTGAACGTCAATGCTGTCTTTCAAACAGTGAAACCATGTAAGCATCCCTTGAAACAACACTACTGTGTCAGTGGTTTCATCCATTGGAGAAAAAGGTGTAAACAAGTTTTTTAGGCCATTTGTAGCATTTTTAGCCTTGTGCTCTTTGAATGAGGCCATACCTCTATTCCTGATCCTCTACTTGTTAAATGAAGGAGGCCTTTATCATAATATTCCCAAACCATCTGCTCTTGCTTGGAGGAGGTTTTCACAGTCACCCAACCATCTGCTCATGCTTGGAGGAGGTTAACAACAAGTGACATTTCATCCCTTTCTCAAACTGTGTCATCTTTCCTTGTAATGCCTATCTCTGCTTGGTATATCATAGTAAGTAATAAAAGTGAAAAATTGACAATATGCCATGAGGGGCATGCTCTGAGATGTGAATCCTTTTTACTGTGGTTGTAGAAGTTTATTGAATTTTCTCTTCTGACTAGTACTTTCATCCCAGGCTCAAAACAACATGAGAAGCAACTGTCTTCTCATGTTTAGTTTAATAATGTCTTCTGGAACATTGGTACATTTCTGCTTTTGAAATAGACACTGAAACACTGTAAATCAACCCAATATCAGTTTGGCTTTTGAAACATGTGCAGTGCTGAGACATCAAGACTCTTTAGTGGTGCAACCTAAGGGTGTATCAAGCTTTGTTTGCAGAATAGGAAGGCCATCTATGACTGGTTGGTATTAGACAGAGGTTCTTTTGGCTTAGGATAGTTTGCCAAGGGAGGATTTCCTAAAGTGCCACTTACCTAACTTAGGGGAGATCTTTGACAGATTTGGAGTATTCTCTTTGGTATGACCAGATCTTAAGATGACATATGACCAGAGGTAGGGTGGCTGACATTCTTATCAACAGTTGGTTAATGAATGACCTGTGGATGAGGGTGAATGACAACAGATGATTTTAGCTTATGACAGCTGATGGACAAGATTACATGACTGAAACTAGATATGGCTTGACAACTAGGTTTTTTCTCATCATAGGCTGATTGAAAAGGTAGGAGGAAAAAACGTTTAGGGGTGTTTTCTAGCTGACAGATTTGACAAATTGGAGATCAACTTCTAGAAAACTTGGCTTTAAAAACTAGTCATCATCAACAGGTGAAAAATACTGATGAATAACACACGAAACAAATTTTGATTTCCTCCTCTCTCCTATGCACTGCTGCTGACTGACTCTATGCACTTCCTTCTAGAGTAAGTAGATATGCTCCTGGCTACTACTGTTTTGCAATGAGAAATTGAATTCCTTGGTTAGGAATTATCTAAGGAAGAAATTCCCTTAGTATGTGCTCTTGTTTTATCTTCTGACCCTTTTCTATCCCAACAAATGCGTCCAAGAAAATATCAACTCTGCACTGAAGTTGCTGCGCTTCTCCCTCTGCCTTTGACAAGATCTAGATCTGAAAAATTTACTCTCTGTCGACTCACTCAGAGAAGTAATTTTACACAAAAATCATCACTCCCAACCAATGGATTACGCAACCCCTCTGGGGTTCAATCTGTTGCTTACGCAGTCTTTCTAATTCCCTCTTCATCTCAGGGCTGGGCTCTTCTTGCTTCACTCTCGTGCTTCACCTACACTTTGATACCATGCAAAAATTCCACGATGGGAATCCCTACTATAGCAATGTGATATTATTTCTTCTACTTGTTAATTATGAACCAAGTTATTTATGGTGTTACATAATAAGCATTGAAATAAATACTACTGCAGCCTTCAAAACATAAAAAATACCACAGAAACAAAATACTGAACATGAAAGAAATAAAACACACATATACACTGTTAGTTTTGGACAATGTCCTTGGAAAAACCCAATGCGAGAAAACTAGTGTAACAATTGAGGGTTTTAATTATTATGCAGTAGTTTATGACTAGAAGTATTTGGATGCCCAAACTGGAAATATGATACAGAGAATAAACTGACAAAAATATAGTGATAAATTATCTCGCACTGTCACTGGCGATCAAACATTGATCCAACCTCTAAATGGCTAGCCCCATGCCGCCTCTATGTAGTCACTGCAGTGGCTCTGCATCACAAATCCTAAGGATTGTGTCACCCCTCTAGATGATCGATCTCCTGGTTGGATGCTAAGATCTCTAGCCTTCCGGTCTCACACTCCGGCTCCTGTCACTAGATCTGGACTGCTCCTTAGGAAAACTGCAGATATCCTTAGAGGCTCTACGCTTCCTCAACGTAACTCTACACTGCCTCAACTCTGCACTTCCCAACATGGCATTGCGCAACCTATCTGGACCTCTCTCTTCCTTCTCTCCCTTGCACTCTCTGGATCTGGAAAATCTTCCATCGACAAACTATCCTTTCACCTCACTGCAAGAAATCAACTCGACCTCTTTCTGAAAACTACTACACTGCTCTCTTGAGAATTTGATATCTAGATCTCTCACTCTATGTCCCTTCCAAATGCCCCTCAAGCTCCTTCTTATAATCTCTCGTTGATATATCAATGACCAATATTAAAACATAATCAAAGGCTAATATTAACTAGGAGTTGATCCTTGTCTTTATCTAGAAGATTCACACCCGGTCTAATTAATACACTTTAATTAATCACATTTCCTAAGTTTAGACTTAGGAATGCATTAAAAATGATTAATTATTTTAATTAAATCCTTTCAGGGTGGAATTTTCAAAATCACTTTCTGGGTATTGTGGAATGCATGTGTCTTAGCCTCTGCAAAATCTCAAGGCTAGAGCACATCCAATGCTACAAAAATCAACAATCAGTAGGTACTATCACAACGTTATTTACAGAGGTCTTCTCTAAGTCTGACTATGGCCATCTATGCAAAATCTCGAACTGGGATGGAAATATCCCTCTTTCACTTGCTCGGATGCTAGCTCTGCTATTCTCACCCTTTTTGGAGTGAGAAAAACTGCCTGCTGCTACTGCATACTAGAACTAGAAATATTGGATTTCTGAAGCTAGAAACCCTGTAAGAAAAACTCCCTCTGTGTGTGCACTTTATCTTCCACCCGACACTAATTTTTCTCTAGCAAACTACTGCAAAACCCTTTGTGCCTAGAAAAGAATTTTTCTCAGTGAAAATACTGAGCTACTACTTCTCCCTTTGCTTGTTGGAATCACTTTTATAGACAAATCAAATTTTCCTACAACTGCAATAGGAAAATCGAATCCTTTCCCTAATATTCACATTGCCTAGCTAGGCATTTCACAACCCCAAAAAAAATTGGCTTGTTGCTTCCTCTAAACAACAATTTCTTCTTCTTCCACCTCTGAGCCTTCTGTGTATCAAATATGCTCTGATACAATATGAAAATTTCTTGAAATGAAAAAAATCGGATTAATTCCCCTAACTGATTATTCAGTTTATTAATTTTATTATTAATATCGAATTAATCATACTGCAATTTATTCACAAATTAAAGTAAATGCTACAAAAATTAAAATGCTAGAAATTGGGAAACACTAGTACACACAACAAATTTATGACATTGTTATTTTTGGAAAAATGTCCCTGGAAAAACCCAATGTGGGAAAATCGGTGCAACAATGAGGGCTTTTATTATTATGCAGCAACAAAATTTCTGAGTACAATAAAATGTCGCCAAAGTAGTGATTCTAACCAATATAAATTTGGAAAAAATATATTGAGAGATTTGATCCTCTCTCTGAACAATTCTGACACTTGATTGCCTTTGAAAAGCAAGTTATCCACTCTGATCTATGCAGGCCTTGAATCACTTCTGCGCATACCCTCCCACGCTCAGCCCAAAACTCCTTCAAATCAAGGCACCATGCCTACTACTTACTAGGAAATTGTCTCTCCGACACTCTTGAACTGAAAATGAGCTTCTCCTCAACTAAATCAAACTGCTCAAATTGAGGCAACACGCTATCCCTGCGCAACCTCCTAGAGATAAATTTCAGCCTCCTCTTTTTGACTCTCTAGAACTAGAAAATCCTTTAGAATATTTCCCACTGCCTCTCTGCTATCTTATACTCACCCACTGACTTGATCTCCATTGCTAAATCACTCCTGCTACTGGGAATTCTAAATTCCTAGGCAACTGAGTATTTGTACTAGTGTGTTATCAATATACCCATCGACCTCTTCTTATACTCTCTAGTTGGTATTATAATGACCATGATTAAACTTTAATCAATGGCTGAGATAATCTCCAAGTCTATATATGTGAGTTTCTAGAGAATTCTCACCTTTATTAGCTAATTACTACTAATTAACCATTTTTCCTAAGTTAGACTTAGAAAATTTTTAATTATGGTCAATTAATTTAATTGAGCTATTTCTAGGTGGTATTTCCACAAACGATTTTTGGGTTTTGGAGAAAACATGCATTTTAGCCTCTCCTCAAAGTATCGAGACTAGAACGCCATCCAATTCTATAAAATTTAATAGGAACACCTTAGTGTAATAATTTGTTGGAAACAAAACGAAAATATCTAGACTTGGCACACCTCGGATGTGTTGGAAATACTGAGAGGGGGGGTGAATCAATATTTATTTTCAATTGTTATTTTTACCAGTTATATCACTTATTAGAAAAAAAAATGAACAATGATGGAATAAATAATTTTATTAGTTTCTTCTTACAATAAATCAAGTACAATAATAGTATAGGGCTCCAATCCTAGATGAAGACTCCAATCTTCCAAGCTCCAACCTGTATTGTGCCAAGCACTGACTTGGACTTTCCAAGGCTCAAACCTTGTAAATTTGAGGCACCAACCTCTAGGGCTTCAACCCTATCTTTGGTACAGGATCCGAACTTGTTTCTTGAGGACTCCAATCCTCTATGGCTTCAACCCTATATTCCATTTCACCGACCTTTTCTCTATGATGCTCCAACCTCTTGGTCTCCAACCCTCAGCGTCACTTCGTCTAAATATGTTTGGTTATCCTTTACGACTCCCAATGTCTTCTTTAAGGAGCCCTAACAATCGTCAAATATCCCCTCACTTAGTCTCGACATCATGTCATCAATGACAACCTTGTCTTCTCATGAATGTGTCTCGACTGCTCTTCATGTCACCCAAACACTTTCTCCAAGGTCACCCAATGATGGCTAATGCATCATGTCCTTCAATGTTATCTCCAATATCACTCAGGGATTCTAAATAAATTTTCTTCAATCTGGAACCTTCTTTAAGGTCACTCCACAAGAGCTTCAATAAAAGTCTCCAAGAAGGTCTTGAAGCTAACCTTTAAAAAGGTGTCTTCGATACTCCTTGCCCAAACAAGATATCTCTCCACAAGATCCTTAATAGGTGCTCCAAAACCATTCACCGTCAATATAGGTCTCCACCACTGATATTGGTCTTACACAATTGATCTCCATCCTTGGTGCTATAAATATTTCTTCACTGTAGGTTTCACAATCTGAATCTGGGAGGTAAGACTGGGTTTAAGTCCTCCTTGTTGACTACTCAAGTTTGCACCTAAAAGGTCTTTCAAAAATCTACTTCAAGAGACCTCCAACTACGTGAATGTCCAAGGCTCCAAAAAATTCTCTGTTCTTGCTTCCAAAATGATCACTATTCAAACTTTCACTTCAAAATTTCTTCACTATCCAGCACCGAGCTCACTGTTATATAAATGCAGATGTATTAATTCAAAAAATCGTCCAATCTGAGCTCAAAAGAGGACACTATAACTTCAGACTCACTATAGTCAAGGATTCGAACTGTTTTTGACACCAAATGTTAGAGATTCATCACAAAAGAGCACACCAAAGTCCTGTAGTCTTCATTTGAGGCTGCAATAAGGTTCGAAGTCTTGTAGCTATGTTGAGAATGCAAATATAAAAATGCCTGAGCCTATGTCCTGAAGTTGTACCATAATACTAAGCCTTTATAACATTGATATGAGGGCTGGTATAGTGTAATCAATTTTTAGTATGACACTTGGCACCAAGCAGCAAAACAATTCAACATATCTAAGGTTATATTACTGCGACTCCACAGTTTTATGGGCTTCAAAAAAGTCCATAGATGACTGTCACAGTTTCGGCCTCCAAAGGTTGCTGTAACACGCCACAGAGACTTGTCCGAGCTTCTAACCTATCCATGAATTAATTTTAGGAAGTCTGCACTTTTTATGAGATTCCTCACAAAATTTTTAATGCAGTTTAGTGATCTTTAAGCCCAAACAAATTTCATAATAGCTCCTTTCATCCTTAATCTTCTTTCTTTGGTGTCTTAGTTGATGTTCCTTATCTATTGAGATAACTTCACTGAAATTCCTCGGTCAAATGAACTGTCAAAACCTCCTTTTTATATGAGTTTGATGTCAAGATGAAAGGGTGCGTCTTTCTGGAGGTAGGCTGACATGTGTAGGCTAGCACAGGCCAGCTCAAGGACAAAATTATTTCCTTAACTTGAAAAATTCATATCTCCCAAAAATCTTGGAGTTTTTGGCCAAGTAAGAGCTCGTTAGAAAGCTAAAATTATTCTCTAAAAGGTGGTGTAGGTGACATAGTGAAATTCTGCCTCTAAGGTAGTAAAAAATATTTTTTAGTGTGATTGGTCATTTATTGGTGCATAATTGGAGGTAGGCAATATATACTTCTTCATGGATGGTGTTCCTCTTATTAGGCTTCTTCATCATAGGCCCGCGATGTCATCAAGTGTTCTTCATGTCATGTCCCTAGACATTTTCCACGTCATCAAATGGTCCTCCATCAACCATGTCATCTTGAAATCATACTGGATCTAGTCTTCTTGATCAAGAGTAAGCACATAATCATTAATGGCATCCTTATTGACCAAGAGGCATGACATCCTCATCTGGAACCAAGCATCTCAAGAATATTGACATCTTAGTCAATGTCATATTAACATCAATGACAACTTTAGGAAAATAGGGTGAGATGCCTTACTTCTTCCGGTTAAGGTGAAAATTCCTGCGTTGTGCTAGAATATAGCAGATCCTTTGTTGGCCCCTGAGTTTGAACCTAGGGTATCTATCTATTACAATTCCAACAAATGGTTCCATTACTGGGACTTGAAATTTCTCAAAGGGACTTGGAACATGGTGTTAATGATTTTAAGAAATATCTTTAGTATTGGTGGCATGAGCAGGTGGATTTGGTTTATTTCTTAGTAAGCTCAACTCATCAAAAAAGTGTGAAGCAAGTGAAGGAAAAAATTTTGTACGTGGAGCTTGCAAGTGATTAGTATGAGATATTCTAGTGTAAGTTCCCAGAATATATTTACAATTGGTTGCGAAGGTTGTAGAAAAAAGTATGGATTGGTAGTAGTGTAGATCCTCCTGTACTTGGGCTCCTACTGACCTAGTCGAGTTACACCGGCTTGATACAGACCTGACTCAGGTCGTTGATTTATGGGTTCAAGCTACTTTACAATTCTACATCATCGAGTTTGCTATAGAAGGCCATCTGTCCTTTTCTAAGGCTAAGGCCATTTTTAGGTCATGGTTGCAGGGAAGGCTACTGAAGGAGATTCCATTGTGGGTTAAAGTCTTAATGGTGGAAAAAAAATCTACTCTCAGTTTAGGGCCAATCCATGGCTACTTAAAATCCCTGTATTGGAGGTGGGGTATAGGGGGAGAAATGCTACCTAGTTGTGAGCAATGAAAATGTTAGAGAGATGGACATAGATGACTCACAGAATACTAGAGACTTGAGGGCACAAAATAGGGCACAATTAGATGAGGAATGGTGAGAGAAGGCTTTGCAGGAAATCCATAAGCGATAAAGGGAGCAACACCGAGTAGGAGCGGTGTTGAGTAGTCTAGAAGCGCAAGAAGGAAGACTAAGCCGACTGGAGTTGAGGAACGAAGGGGATAGTTAAAGGGTGAGTCCTGGCCTAGTAGAAGAGATCTGGCCCATTTATGTGATGAATATAGAAAGAAGCAATATATATTTCCACTCGTTAGGAGAGATGGATATGCCAGATGGACTGAGCGCTATGGACCAAGAGACGGGCCTGGATGAACACATGCATTTCAGGATGAGGAGGATGTTTTCTAAAGATGATACATCTCCTGAGAGTAATAACTCATTTCCAAACAGTTCATGTAGCACTTCCCCTGACCTCCCCCTGGTACTTTATCAAAACCCTGTTCAATTTCTCTCGAAGTTAGTTAAAGTCATAAAGGTTCACAAAGTATACAATACCTACAAGGCTAGTATCCTAGGGGTAAAGATAATAGTTTTTACTAAGGTTCACAAGGGTATTTTCAACCCAACTCTCATAAGTTCATACTTTTGTCATTGATTCAACCGTGGATGGTTGGAAACATGGAAGGATCTTTCACTTGGTATCTTGAGTTCTTTGGAAGGGGGAACGATGATGTCAAGTAACATTGGTACTTGTGTGAGGTTATCTGGAGAGCTCGTTAGGCTTCAGATGCCACAAAAATCATTGAATTTTAGACCATTCTTGGAGAGAGAGAACTTAGGTGGTTCCTCAAGTGGTCCGCTTTGCGGAAAAATACTACAATAGATGAAGTTGAAGGGAATTATTCCAAGGATTCAAACTTCTACAGACTAACAAGTAGGGGTTATTTTAACTGTGGGACATGAAGAAGCGAGAGGGGGAAAACATGTGGGAAATGATGCAAAGGCTTAAGGATTCCATTGGAAAGTTGAGTTACCCCATTGATCCCAATCACCAACGAGATTGGTTCATCAAAATAGTGTTTCATCTCACCGAGACATCGCTGACTCAATAGAAGATTGACACTCTACAAGATGAAATTGAAAAAGAAATTGGATTGACACTATGGTAGGGTATCCTCATGAACACTAAGGGGGATCAATTTCCAATGATCCTTCTTTCATTGGGTTGTAGCACTATATCACTAATTTGACTAATAAGTTGAGAGACATGCACCCAACGTGACCCGCACAACCTCAAATGTGGTGTAGCAATTTCCACATCGAAGGACATAACACCAAAGAGTGCCCGAGATTAAGGGGGCCAAGCACTCCCTCCATGTCGATCGAGCCTTATACATCCTTACCTACCATCGAAGTTGTGCAAATTGGTACACAAGGCTTATATCCAGGCTGCACATAGTTTCACACTTTTCCCAACCAACAGGGTGCATCTTTGAACGAATACTATGATATTTTATGAACATATGGGAATCATCCTTGTCTCTACATGATCTTATAGAAATATTCGAATGTCCCAACCAACGTCCTACCAAATCACCATATCAATTAGTGTAGGGCCTTATACGCTTTAGCTGACTCTTTGAATCATTTTTCCTTTAGATTTAATGAATCTCCTCAATGGAGAGGAGGTGGAGGAACAAGGGGGGAAGAACGAGAGGTAGAGGTTCGATCTGCTGCTATAATTATGACCAAGAAGGGCATATTGCTTGAGACTGCCCGCTACCTAGAAGACCCTGGTGCTCTTAATGCAGAGTCAACATGCACACAAAAATTGAGTGCCTGAAATTAATCACTAGGTGGGAGGAGCACAACCGAAAAAGAGGAGAAAATTTTATTAATGGAAAACTGCGAGAACCCAAAATAGCTATGATGTGAAAAATTAACATAGTTACCTAGGGAGGAGAGAATACCAAAGTTGACTCTGGGGCCACTAAGCAACTAAGGGTCATAAGTATGCCTCCCCAAAGCACTCTTATGAATCTAACTAGGAGAAGAAATAGTACAAATATGCCACGAAGATCTTCAAACAATTGATTCCAACCGATGGAAACCAAGGGGAGCAACCAAAAATATCAAAGCCCAGAAGCCCAAGGCTTCCCCAGAAATATTCCCAACCCATATTATAATGGTTCATACTGTTCTTGCAGATCATGAATGACGAGAACATGGCAGGGCAGTTGTAGAAGAGGCTTAGGGTTTTTGTCAAATATGGGGATCTTTTGGAAGGGATCATATCTACAAATTTTCTAAAAGGAATTCTAGATGAGTGCAACGAAACAAGAAAATGATGAGGAGGGATTTTTGTGTCGATGCCCAGATTGCGAGGTTCTTGATAAAAAATACTATGTTATATTTGGGTTCGGGCGTAAACCTCTTACCAAGGAAGACCTAGGAAGCCATGTGAAGATCGAAGCTAGCATTCTTCTTGATTCAGCTGCACATGGATAATCAACACTACATACTCCTAGTTGGAAACCTGGAAGATGTGGAAGTAGATATAGTTTGAGTAAAAACATATGCAGACTTTGAAGTCATAGAAATCATGGGAGATAAGTACCTATATCCTAAATTTTGGGGATAGTTTGGGCCTTCAAAAACTATGTAGTGATTGACCTAAAAAAGGAAAAAATGACTTTCGAGGTGGAAAAAGTCAAGGTGATTCAACCTTTAGATACTTATCAAGGCCCCAGGTTCACTAAGCTAGTGGACGAAAAATAATAACCTAACTTATTGGATCAATTATATTAGCTCACAATATGGAAGAGAGAATACTACATCAATCCTGTAATGGATGGTTCGATTAGTGGAGGAGTTTTCAAAGCTCTGAAGTCAATTCAGAAGTTTCATGGGATGATTGGAAACAAGGGGGTCATGAGATACACTCGAGGTGATGCACAGCTATTTTCCATATCCATAGGGTGGCTACAAAGGTACAATACTTCCCCATTTTTAATGGCATGGGCCCTGTTATTGATTTTATTGATGAATTTGATTTGAAAATTGTAGGGGCACACAAGATACCCTTATTGGACATTGCCCTTTAAGTGAAACTGGAAAGGTGGTGGGGTTTTGATCACAACCAACTTTGAGGATGGGAGATAGTCAAGTCTGTTTTGATATGCATATTCAGGTACTTAGAAGGCTTCTCAAAAAACATCCCTATGTATGAAGGGTACACCGAACCTCACTAGAATATCTAGAATTGTAAAGATAGGTGGACCAAGTAGGGACTTCCCAAAAGTTTTTAGGTGAAAATGTTTGTCCACACTCTAAGAACATTCCCTGAGGCTTGGTATCTTAAATAAGAGATAAATAGGTAGACTAGTGAGTGGGATGACATGATATCCCAATTTGTTCGCAATTTTTCCTTTTTCGATGAAGATAAGAGGATAGCGGTTTCCTTGAAAGTAGCCAAGAGGGTCCTGTCCCCATCGGGAAAACTTATTGAGGACTATTGTGACCAAAATGTATTCAATTATACCTATGAATTAGGGTTTTATGAGGTTGTGGATTGCGGGAAGGTAAATCTTGAACCCGATGAAGATGATTTGGAAGGATTAAGGCACTTGACCTTTAAGGAGTCCAAGCAGGAACAAGACATGGAAGACGGTCCTGTAATGACTGGCCGATAGTGGAAACCTATGAAACTGTGGAAGCATAACATTGGAACTAAAGAGAAACAAGAACTAGATTCCATCGGGGACTATTAGGACAAACAAACTGTCGAGGAGATATTCTACCTTCTGAAGGAGTATAGAGATATTTTCCCTTTGTTCGTTGCAAATCTCAAAGGAATTAAAGGAGATTTGGGAGAAATGAAGATCATGCCAAAGCATGACACAAGACTAGTAAAACATCAACCATATCAAATAAACCCAAGGGTTAAGGAAATGTTGAAGAGGGAAATCGACAAGAAGTTGGAAGATGGCTGTTGTTGAGGTAAATCCCCTCTGCGGACAGAGGTGATCCCTACTAGCCTAGACCGGGTCTAGCAACAATCGTTCATGCTATAGTGCAGGTTCCTAATTGCAGATAAACCAACTAGCGATGAAGGCTTACCTGGAATCCAACGCTATCGCTTGTAGAGAAAGTAGCGCTCCCGTTCCTTAGCTCTGGAAGATCACAATCCTCACGATCTCCGTGATCGGACACCTGCACACGCAAGAAACAAAATAAAAGAAATCGTAAAATCCAATGCATACAACTATATGTCAGTCAGATAAGACATAACTCATGATCATAATCAAGAACAAGAGTGGAACCATAACCAATAGCCGCTTATCATTAATTCATCAAAAGAAGAATACAACCATAGCTCTGAAGCTGAATTCTCCTTCGGAGGGTCATCAGCAGAACGTGTCTCGATAAAGCCTATCAGGGATGGGACAAGCCTCTCTCTCCAAATGTGTCGACAATGATCTCCTTGCTTGGATTTGGCCTGAAGGGAATGGATCAAAGCTCTTGCAGCATTAGGCTCTTGGGAACTTGGAGACTAGCTTGCAAATGAGATGAGCAAGAGTTTATAGATGGAGGAAGGGGGAGTTGGGATCCCTATAATCATGGGATTGGCCCTATCCTCAAGGAAGCTTCCATGAGAGGTGGAAAACCACTTCCTCTACATGGAGATCCAGAGCCAAACCTCCCAACTCAAATTAGATACCAGTTTCTGGATCAGTTAGGACGAAACTTCCGCCATTTATTTAAAAAAAACACTCCTTTAAATGGCTGGCGCGAGTGCGACTCTGGGACAGAGCACCAATTGGCACGCCCTCTTTGAAGGATTTCCCCCATTGGCGCGGGTAATGAACTGGCTACCTGCGCCAATGCAAAAAGGGGTGTTTTTAGGGTTTTTCACAAGGATTTGTCTTCAGGGAAATGAGAGTACATGTTTAGGGGAATGCCATGAAAGAATTTTCAAGTTGTGTCACTGCTCACAGGTCACGGAATGAGCCCTGCAATTGTGCGGGATGGGGAATTGCAGGGACGGTGATAAATTGCTGTGTAATAGATTCCCCCTAAAGCATGAGGCCTGAGAGAGAGAGAGGGGTGAAATGATTTACGAGAACGTGTCCAACTGAAAACACCGCCGTCAGAAAACCTGCGTAGAGAAGTACAACTGATGTCTCAAATACATGATATATACGTGGTATGGGCGCAACCATCCATAACAGAGTATGTAATGACCCAGATCCAAGGCATGGATGCAGCCATCCAGTGAGGATCGGTAAATAGACTCAGGTATGGTCGCAGCCATCCAATCAGTGAGTCATGTAACTAATCATAATAATCCACAAAATTGCAGCTTGGATTATAACAGACAGGAATCCAGGGTCTCGCGCTCCATCTCGACCCGAACAAAGTACAAGTTCAAGCATGCGAATATGTGAGCTAAAGTCGAACATGCAAGAACATCACCTGATTACCAGCCAATGATGAAAGCTGTTAACAGACGTGAGAGGTACCACCATTAATGCAAATGGTCCTCAAGGTACTACAGGTAAAATCTACGGCATGTGAACAATGAGCTGACGTCAAACACCCACAAAATCACTCGATCGGAGGCCAATGATGAAAACCTCACGTCGAATGCGAAGAACCTGCCATTGAGGCATGCAGGCTCTAAGGTACCAGAAGGGAGTCTCTAGATCATCTTCCTGGATAATGAGCTGAAGTCAACAGGAAGTGACCTTGATCAAAGGTGGGCTATAGTGTTTCCCACATCATCGATGCGAGACAGAGGAACATAATGTCTTTGTGAATCAGGATCATATGAGAATCAGAGGAAGGTTGATACTTGCAGAGGTCAACTTCTCTTGAACATATCGGCGGCACGACAGTGGATTTGGCAGTATTTGACATCAAAAGATCAAAGGTCATGATGACGAGGCAAAGAGCATATGAGAGGTCAAAAGGTATTACCCAAACCCATGGAGGCAATCAGATAATGAGGTGAGATGTCCCCAACCCGACACGAATGCAGACAAGTGCCATGTTCAAGAGCGACATACTGCCGACACGACAATGATGCTGGTTCCATTTTCCCCACCATTTCTGGCGAGTACCTCTTTATTTTTACACAAGCTTGAAGAGGATACCATATGATTGTAATATAAATCCATCCTTCGTACGAATCCATCCTAGTACATTTAACGAGTCCTAGGAAGGAGAAACTTGAATATCGTCATTACGACTGAATCCAATGTCATCAGGGTTTAACGAGTCTGACAGAGGAAGAACTCGATGTCTTTTCATATTTAGAGAGTTTGAAAAGACAACAGAAAAGTAAACTCCAACAGTCCCTTTTCGTAAATAGTTCCTTAGATCCAAAAAGGTAGAAAACTATGTCTGAGAAAACCTCCTAGTCGCAATAGGCTAGGGTATTCCTTTTTCGTAAATAATCTATCCCAGCCCGAAAAAGGGATAAACGTATACTGGGTAGATGTCGTTTCATGTCCACTTTAACGAGATCGAAAATGACAAGGGACTCGACAATCTTTTCATGTTTAGAGAGTCAGAAAAGAGCTGAAAGATGACTCCTCCTGGAGGAACGAGTGGTATAAAGGGTAGCAACTGGTTCCGGTGATGATGGAACTACTCAGAACAAGTAAAGGTTAAGAGGCTGGCTAACAAGACTACTCATCGCAGCGGTTCCTCATGAACGGATGAAACAACCAAGTGAAGGCATATGATCGGCGAAGCAGATAGTGACAATGGAGTGAGAAAACCAAGGCTCATCTGGTAAAACAAGCTGATAAAATGGCAATCACAAGAGGTAAAATGGGAATGGTTTCATTTTTACACAAGCTTGAAATCAAGAAACTCCGCTTGAAGTTGGTTTCATTTTTACACAAGCTTGAAAAAAAGATAAACTATGCTTGAAACCAGTTTCATTTTTACACAAGCTTGAAACGGAAACAAACTATGCTTGAAAAAGTAAGCATGCCCCCAACATGGTGACTCAATTCGAGGTACATGCCCCCCAAGCTTCAATCCATACACCCGAGTAAACAGATGGAGGGAGTGAAGGTTCAAGTTATGAGATCAAGAGAAAGACTCGATTGGGATTTTACGAGATCTTATCAAAGACTCGTGTTTCATTATTTTAACGAGGTTGACACATTAAAAGAACTATCCTCAGGCACCTTTGTTTCATTTTTTAAGAAGCTTGACACAAGACAAGGAACTCTGCTCCGATGACCTTGTTTCATTTTTCAAGGAGCTTGACACAAGAAAACGAACTCTGCTCCGACAACCTTGTTTCATTTTTTAAGGAGCTTGACACAAGACAACGAACTATGCTCCGCAACCTTGTTTCATTTTTTAAGGAGCTTGGCACAAGACAACGAACTATGCTCCACAACCTTGTTTCATTTTTTAAGGAGCTTGACACAGGAAAAGAACCATGCTCCGACCGACCTCATCATAATGAACAAGAATTCATCGCTTCTAAGAGTTCCACTCTCGATGGAAGGAAAATATCCTGGAAGTCAGGACCCAATGCCCCCAACACCTAATGCACAACGACATTATCACTGGGTACAGGCATGGGGTAGGTAGCCACATAGTTGACCTGCGGTGGGGCAGATACAACAGGTGGATAAAAACCAGGAAGGGATGATGGCGGGCCAGCTGCCACATCAGGGCCAAAGAACGAAAGCTGATCAATGGTCACGATTCGTCCTTCATGTGGAAAACAGACCACATGAAAAAGGGAGGAGACAAGTGCTCCCATGGCATAGGTGTAATCACGCCCCAAGAGTATATTGAAATCCAAGGGGCCTGGAACAACCATCACGTCCATATGGACGGTTTTACCTCCCAAAGTAACAGGTAACCTTGGAAGGATCCCCAACGATTGACTAGTTCTTCTGTTAAATGCCAACAGATTCTGCGTAACGGGCGCAAGCGGCGGTGAACCGAAAGCTTGCCAAGTAGTTGAGGATATAACACTAACAAACGCGCCTTCGTCTATAATGGTGCTGGGTATGACCAGACCAAAAGCCTGTACTGTGATCTCGAAAGGCACATAAGATGGAAGGTGGTATCCTGCAAATCGATTCCAATCAAAGGAAGGGACTAAACTACTCGGAGGGGCTACCATCAAATCGAGATGGTCTTTCCCTGGTGTTACGGGAGAAGAAGGAGAATCCTCCACGACCTCCATCTCGAAGGTGGGAGGAGTATCCTCTGGGACCTCTATCACGGGAGGCAGAGGAACAACTTCTTGAGGTATGGGGACAGGAGAATCTTTCTCCAAATCCGAGGAATCTGAAGAAACAAGAAGAACCTGAGGGATGTGAGGTCCCCTCTCAACGGAAAATACTTGGTGCACCATAGACGGGGCCAGCTCAACCGATCCCATGACCAATGGTTGGTTGGGAACGAATTCCTGAATTTGAATTTCTAGGGGAGCGAGATCGACCAAGGATGACTCTTGACCAATCGTAGTATCAGCTGGTGGAGGACTCAAAGAAAGTCGTTTGTAACCAGCCGGAAGGCATGGTGCAGAAAAATCTAAGTTGTCCAAAACATGCTTGGCTTCATCCATATACGGAGAAAGGTGAATGGCATGGTGCCCCCCACACAACTTACAGGGATTGGTAATCTTACCCTGCTTCTTAGGAGCCTTACCAGCACTAGTTGAAGACGTGCCCCCAACCCGACTCCCGGAAGCCAAAGGCAACGACGGACGACCGTTGGACCATACTTTGAGCACCTTGGGAATGTCAGGGCAGTCTCGAAGAAGATGGTTTCCAGTGCACAACATGCAAGGGAACTTGAATTTCCGTGGAGGGTTGGAAGGTTTGTCAAGAAGAGCAGTAGCTGCAACTTTAGCCTCTCGCTTATCGGACTTATTCTTCTTTCTCTTCTTCTTCTTCTTCTTAGCCACCTGGTTACTCGAATCCAGACTTTCACCAGGCGAAGTAGAAGATGAGGATGTAGAAACAGGCGAAGAAGGGGAGAGGTCCACCTTGGAATCAACATGATGTTTTTCAGGTGAAGGAACTGATTGAACAGTAGCCGGGACATTCGGGACCACAGAGGTTGAGAACAACCAAATAGGCAACCCAATAGTTAACCCAGGAAGGGACAATGTTTCCATATAAGGAGCACCAACATTTCCAAAGGGAGGAAAAGGACTAGGATTCCCTTCGGAGGGGACTCCTTGGTTGGTGAACTCCGGAAAATTTGCCATCAACAACTCAAAACCGCACACGGGCTAAAAACCAAGGCACACAATCAAACGGTCAACAAGCAAATTCTAAAAGGGCATGTGATCGCAGGTGATTTATTTTACCACATTGAAACTTAGAAACTTCACCGTTTCATGTTTTAAGAGTCGAGAAACGGATGAAATATGACTCTATATCTTTCAGTTTTGACGCAAGCGTGAAAGGACAAGCGATTGATGATCTTTTCAAATTTAAGGAGTCAGAAAAGATCAAAATGACTACTCAGGAGTACTAGGCAAAGGGTGTACCAAATAACCGTGAATTGCAATATACACCTTGGTTTCAAAATGAAGAGAAATCAACCAAGGACTTAACGTACGTGCAGGTAATCTCCTCGAATGTTGTGTCTGGTGTATCACAGGTATAGGGCGGCAGAATCGGCTTCCTATGGATAAAGGATAGAAACCTAGTGGGGTCTCCCTTTATATACGCGATGGTACGGGGAGCACAAGTCCATACTAGTGCTGTCTAAAGCCAAGAGGCGAACGAAAACTACTAGGTTTAAAGACGCCGGAACATGTCTCTAGCCTAGACCTCTAAATATTTCATTATGTTTCAATGCTGCCTTAGTGTAAATTGAATGAATTTTAATGTTTATCTTCAATTATGTTTCAGTTTTCAGGCCCTAGCGAGTGTTATCTGACAATCTCCTATATGCAGCTATATGAGGAAAGAAAAATTTTCAATTCGATGAATGCTATCTAGGTAAGGGAAGAGCTTCAAACAATGATGCAACAAACGACAACACTGAAAACGAAACTTTTTCCAAACTAGATGAATTTCACTATCCAAAAGTAATTTCAAACATTCAACGATGCGAATAATGCAATGTAATCTATGCAAAATCCTCTTTTTCGGAAACTATGCAAATGTAATTTATGCACAATTTCCTTTTTTCCTTTTCAAATTATAAGAATGCACTCAATGCATTTTTTGATGAAATGAGAATCTACTTAATGCATGCTTTTAATGAAAGAGAATGCACTCAAAGCAATTTTTAGCTTTCAATCATTAAACAATGTAATCTAATTTTGATGATAAATCTCAAAAAACACTTTTCAATGCAATGTGATCTAATGAATTTTAACAAAAAGAACACTTTGAGACGAAAACTAAATAAACACAAATCTCAATGAAGGATGAATGCAAAAGAGATGTAAACAAACACTAAGAATGCAATCGTTGTTTCAAACACTTTGTCACGAAATCCCTCAAAAGGAGACAAGACATATGAGGTCAAACACAAAGAGGACTTCCAAAGCAAGAGATCAAAACAAGGCATTCATTCCCTTTTACATCAAACAATCATGGAAATAAGACATTTCAAACAATGAGCAATGTAGTCTATGCTCATACAGTGCAAAGATCGAAAGGGAAAGACACACTGGTGAAGGATTTAGGGAAAAAATCTCAATTTTCACACACCCTGAAATTGGCACGACTTTGTCATTGACAACTAGCGCAAACTGGCGCGACTTGCTCACGGAAAACTAGCGCCAATGCCCAATTGGCACGGGTTGCTACCTGACAACAAGCGCCAACGCCTGAAAATGAAAAAAAAAAGAATTTCTCCCAACCAAGACCAGACTCACCACTTCAAGCATAATCTAAAACAAACCCAGAAGCAAAGTACTGACCAAAAGAAACTTCCGAAAAAGGGTAAACCCTAGCACCTAAAGGAGATGGCGCAACTTTCTGGCTGTAATCCACGCCAGACAGGGGATGGCGCGAGTGATGAACTGGCAACCCGCGCCAATTGGCACGACTGTCAGGGTGGAAACCGCGCCAATAAAGCCAACCATGAAAGGATGAAAACTCAGAAAAACAGAGGTCAGATCTGATCCTCTGGGGTTGAACCAAAATCCAAACAAAAAAACAGCCGATCAAGCAAGCAGAATCGAGAAACAACCGAAAAGACAAGACAACACTCCAAGTGTTCAGTTCATAAACTAAACCAGAGATTGACTGAAGAAGATTTGATCTACTTCGCTAATGCAGAGCAATAGCGTTTCGAAGGCTATCTGGCTAACTTTAGGCTCCGTATGTAGCTTATAAAGCAGGACAAAAACAAGCTAGACGATCCCCAGCGGAGTCGCCGATTTTTTGTGGAGGTAAATCCCCTCTGCGGACAGAGGCAATCCCTACTAGCCCAGACCGAGTCTAGCAACAATCGTTCATGCTATAGTGAAGGTTCCTAATTGCAGATAAACCAACTAGTGATGAAGTCTTACTTGGAATCCAACGCTATCGCTTGTAGAGAAAGTAGCACTCTCGTTCCTTAGCTCTGGCAGATCACAATCCTCACGATCTCCGTGATTGGACACCTGCACACGCAAGAAACAAAACAAACGCAAGCGTAAAATCTAATGCATACAACTATGTGTCAGTCAGAGAAGACATAACTCATGATCATCATCAAGAACAAGAGTGGAACCATAACCAATAGTCGCTTATCATTAATTCATCAAAAGAAGAATACAACCATAGCTCTGACGCTGAATTCTCCTTCGGAGGGTCGTCAGCAGAACGTGTCTCGATAAAGCCTATCAGGGATGGGACAAGCGTCTCTCTCCGGATGTGTTGACAATGCTCTCCTTGCTTGGATTTGGCCTTAAGGGAATGGATCAAAGCTCTTGCAGCATTAGGCTCTTGGGAACTTGGAGACTAGCTTGTAAATGAGATGAGCAAGCTTTTATAGATGGAGGAAGGGGGAGTTGGGATCCCTATAATCATGGGATTGGCCCTATCCTCAAGGAAGATTCCATGAGAGGTGGCAAACCACTTCCTCTACATGGAGATCCAGAGCCAAACCTCCCAACTCAAATTAGATACCAGTTTTTGGATCAGTTAGGACGAAACTTCCGCCATTTATTTTTAAAAAACACTCCTTAAAATGGCTGGCGCGAGTGCAACTCTGGGATAGAGCACCAATTGGTGCACCCTCTTTGAAGGATTTCCCCCATTGGCACGGGTAATGAACTGGCTACCCGCGCCAATGCAAAAAAGGGTGTTTTTAGGGTTTTTCACAAGGATTTGTCTTCAGGGCAATGAGAGTACATGTTTTGGGGAATGCCATGAAAGTATTTTCAAGTTGTGTCACTGCTCACATGTCACGGAATGAGCCCTGCAATTGTGTGGGATGGGGAATTGCAGGGACGGTGAAAAATTGCTGTGTAACAATGGCATTATATTTCCAATCAATGAAGTTGAGTGAGATAGCTCGATCGTAATTCAGAATAAGAAGGATTCTGAAGAGATCCAATTTTGTGTATATTATAGAAGATTGAATAATGCCTGCATCCATAATCCCTTCCTACTCCTTTCAGTGATGACGTCCTCGATAGTGTTGCAATTAATTAGGTCTATTCCTTCACGGATGGGTTTTCTGGCTATCACCAAGTCCACATTGCAGAAGAAGATAAGAAAAAAACTACCTTCACAATTGAATGGGGCTTTTATGCATATCATGTCATGCCATTTGGGTTGAAGAATGCACCTGTAGTGTTTTCAAGGATCGTGCTTGCTGTCTTCCATGACTATATTCACAAGTTCTTGGAGGTGTATATGGATGCCTAGAAAATAGATAGCTTAATGAAGAGACACTCCATCTTGCTCAGGGTAATGTTTGATTGCTGTAGGAAACTACAGATTTCCTTGAACGCTAAGAAATGAATTTTTGCTGTCCACTTTGGAAAATTGCTGGGGCATATAGTTTTCAAGGAAGGAGTGTGCATCGACCCTGCCAAGGTTGCAGTAATTTTAAATGTGTCTCCACCAACCAGTGTCAAGTAGTTAAGATCGACTCTCGACCACACAAAATACTAACACAGGTTCATCAGTACATATGCGATGATTAATGCATTGTTGGAAAAGCTGTAGAAGAAATCTGAGTGTTTCACTTCGATCGATGAATGTGATGCTACCTTTAATATTTTAAAGGAGAAGTTGGTAAATGAACCAGTCTTGGTTTACCCATATTAGAATAAATAATTTTATGTCCATATTGATTCATCGTGGGTCGCTTTGGGAGGTATTTTGGTCTAGCTTGGAGATGGTAATCTGGATCACCTAATTTATTTTTCCAAAAGAAAACTTTCTACTGTGGAGTAGAATTGCACCACTACTAAACATGAAGCCCTTGTGTTGGTATATTCACTGTAGAAATTTAGGCGTTATATTTTGGTTGGTCCCTTCAATTTCTTCACTGGCCACTCTGCACTGAAGTATTTGGTAAATAAGCCTATGCTAGAAGGGAGGATTAGAAGATGGCTCTTGCTATTTTAGGAGTTTACATTTGAAGTCATAGTGAATCTAGGAAGGATGAATGTAGGGCCTCACCATATCTCCCATCTGGACTCGAGTGAAGTAGGAGGGTCAATAGATGACCAACTTCCGGACACCGATTTGTTTTAGGTTGAATCGATCCCCGACTACTTGGAAGACATTGTGTTATTCTTGGCCATTGGAAAATGTCCACCAGAGTACACAATAACCTAGAGGGGGCATATGGTGGTTCAAGCTATATATTATAAACTAATCACAGGCCAATTGTACAATATGGGTCTCGACTAAATACTACAATGATGTGTCCACAACCATGAAAAGGAAGATGTGCTATGGGAGTTCCATTATGGAATTGCGGGAGGACATGTAGGGGGAAAATATACCACAAGAAAACTAAACAATCAGGATTATGGTGGCCCACACTCTTTAGGGATGCAAAAGAGTACATCAAGAAATGTGATGTCTGTCAACAGGTGGGGCGACCATACCATAGGGATGAACTTCCTCTTCAACCAGTATGCACACTCCAAGCTTTCAAAAAGTGGGACGTAGAATTCATGGGGCCTATTAATCCTCTAGCATGTCACTCGCATGCTAGGTACATTATTATTGCTACAAACTATCTCACCCATTGGGCAAAAGATGCACCTATTAAATATTGTATTGCTAACACCAAAACTCGGTTCATTTTTGAAAATATCATCACTCAATTTTGGTTTCCCTCGACCCTTAGTAGTGACCAGGGACCCATTTCATTAATGAAACTATCACCATATTGCTGCAGAACTTCATTATCCAACATCATAAAAGCAATCCCTATCATCCGCAGGCAAATGACATCATTGAAGCTTTCAACGAGATCCTGGAGAAGGGCCTCACCAAGATATGTTCTTCCAACCAAGATGACTGGGATGAGAGGGTACCAGCTACCTTATGGGGTTATCATACCATAGTCAAATGATTGCATAAACATACACCATTTTGGCTTTGCTAATTTTCTTATTCCCAACCTCTTTATTACGCAGACTATTAGATGACAGAGGTGTTACACAACAATTTGTCACTATCCCTGTACTCCCCGTTCCTTGATCTTGGAGAACCTATACATTGACCCTTGTGTACTTTCCAAGCATGGAATACATACCCTTGAACCACACTTTGTCTTCCAATTCATCTCCCTTTACAACTTTTCTAGAAGATCCTTATAAAAACCTGGTTTTCAAGGTCGGGGCCTTGTATTGGTGTATGACCCGCGCTGATAGCAAAGATTTGCACTGAGACCCATGCTGATCGACGCTCTATCTTAATGTCAGACCCGTGCCAATCCTCTTTTGGAAAGTTTTTAAAATAGAAACAAAGCTTCCATGACTAGAAGCTTCACGAGGCGGCGAGATGGAAGTTTGTTTTGAGGATATGGTCGAGGAATTCCCCTTTGGGATTCTTGTTCCCAAGAAATAGGAACTACTCCAAAGGATAAGATATTTTCCCATTATTTGAGGGCCCATAACCTCCTCCTCCATTGTTATATAAGGATACCTCCTTCACCTCTACTGCCTTAGTTAGCTAGAGAGGAGAAGAAATTATAGCTTCGGGAGAGTAGTGTAGAGAGTGATTGTTTTTGTGTGTTAAGTACATAGTGAGATCTTAGACCTTTGTGTGTGAAGGTGTTGCAAACATGCTTGGATATGGACCTACCGAAGGAGAGCCTCAACATCAAGGCTTGGTTGTAAACTCCCCTTGTCTTTATCATAGTAAAATGCAACTAATGTTTATTTTCCACTCTTTTTTACATTTATAATGAGATTTCTAGCATTCCTTGATCAGTTAGATAGGTTGTAATTGTTTTATGTTTGTCATGGTTTTATTCTTGTCGTGGTGTATTGATTTTTTGTGCAGGTAATCGGACGTTGGTAGCAGCATACATCGAGCTTGAGGAGAGCGACGGATCAAGAAGCTCCGACGGAAGACAACAACATAGAATTAGAACAAGGGAGGTCAGATTCCTTACTCTGAATTTCATTTACAATCTAGGAAGGTATATGTTAGTATGTTCCTATAGTTGCTAGACCCACCCTAGGGCTAGAGGGATCACCTCTGTCCGCAGAGGGGATTTACCTGGATAACAAATTGGCAACTCCACTGGGGAATTTCCTTTGAGTTTGTCACTCTTTGAGGTCTTAGTCATTTGACGAGTTTAGTCAAACAACCATTTCCCTGTATGTTCCTATGTTTTTCATCAATTACAATATTTTAGTTTTGCTTGAAGTGGTGAGTCTGGTCTTAGTTAGGAGAAATTCTTTGTTTTTTTCTTTTTCAGGAATTGGCGCTTTTATTTGTCTGATAGTCACGCCGATTGGCACAAGTTGTCAGTTATAAATTCGCACCATCAGGATGTTGGAAATAGTTTCAGCCCCTAAAGTTGTGCCAATTCTAGTGTGTGTGAAAAATTAATGTTTTTTCCCTAAGTCTTTCACCAATGTGTCTTGCCCTTCTATTCCTTTTCTCTATATGATTTACATTTTCTCCCCTTCACTCAAGTTGGTTTGATTGGCTAGGTTTTTGGTTGTTTTTTGGGATGTGCATCCTTGCATCCTATGTTTTATAGGATTGTGCATCAATTGCCTAGTTGCATGCTTCGCGGGACATCGCCCTGCTGATTGAGTCAGTCTCTTTGCTTGGTGAGCTATCTCTAGTTGATTGCCTTTTGATTTTTGGTTGATTGAGTGTTCAAGTCTCAAGTGTCTATTTGAGTTCATTTGGTCCACTTGTTCGTTTGTGAGCATAGATTACATTGCTCATTGTTCAACTGAAAAGTTTTCTTTGTATGTTTGCTTGATGTAAAAGGGAATGAATGCCTTGTTTTGAGCTCATGCTTTGGAAGTCCTCTGTGTGCTTTAACTCACATGTCTTGTAGCTTTTGAGGAATTTTGTTACAAAGTATTCAAAGAAAGATTGTATTCTTCATGTTTGGTTGCATCCTTTTTTCCTTAAGAAAATTTGCGTTCATTTAGTTTCATCTCAGAGTTTGCTTTTCGTTAAAGTGCATTAGATCACATTGCATTGAAAAGTCATGTTTGAGATTTATCATTGAACTTAGATTACATTGTTTAATGATTGAAAACTAAAAATCGCATTGAGTGCATCCTATTTAATTAAAATCATGCATTAAGTAGATTCTCATTTTATCGAAAAATGCATTGAGTGCATTCTTATTCATTCAAAAGAAAAAAGGAAATTGTGCATAGATTACAATTGCATAGTTTTCAAAAAAAGAGGATTTTTCATAGATTACATTGCATAATTTGCATCGCTAAAAGTTTCAGATTACTTTGGGATAGTGAAAGTCATCTAGTTGGGAAAAAGTTTCGTTTGCAGTAATACTATTTGTTGCATCATTGTTTGAGACTCTTCCCTTAACTAGATAGCATTCATCGAATCGAAATATTTCCTTTCTCATATAGCTGCATATAGAATATTGTTAGATGATAGTGGTAGGGCCTTGAAAGTGGAACAAAATTTCAAGAAAAACTATAAAAATAATTCAATCAAACTAAGGAAGCATTGAAACTTAACGCTCATATTTAAACCTAGCAGCTGTCACTCACAATATTGCATTAGACAACACTAGTACAGACTTGTGCTCCCTGTACCGTCACATATATAAACTAAGACCCTTATAGGTTGCAATCCTTTATCCATAGGAAACCTAATTCTGTTGCCCTGTAACCGTGATACACCGAACATAACATTCAGGGAGATTGACTACCGTACGTCAAGTCCTTGGTCATTTCTCTTTCATTTGATCACCAAGGTGTATATTGCAGTTCAAAATTACCTAGTCACCTTTTATGCCTAGAATACTCTGAGTAGTCATCTTTTGATCTTTATTGACTCTTTAAAATTTGAAAAGATCATCGAGCACTTGTCCTTTCGAGCTCGTTCAAACTGAAAGCGACTAGAGTCACATTTTTTCCTTTTATCGACTCTTAAAACATGAAAAGGAAAAGTTTTGTTTCAGTGTCTTAAAATTTATTGCCCACGAAATATTCCTGGTTAAAGTTATATTCCTTAGTGATTCTTTAGGGTTGATTCCAATGGCGATGTTTCCAGAGTTCACTAACCAAGGAACCCCCTCAGATGGGAATCCTAGTCCTTTTCCTTCTTTTAGGAATGTTGGTGACCCATATATGGCAATGTTGTCCCTCCCGAGATTAACCATTGGTCTACTGGTTTGGTTATTTTCGACCCCTATGGTTTCGAACATCTAAATAGTTTCTCAACCAATTTATCCTTCGCCTGAACCATGTCAAACCCATGTCGATCCTAAGGTTGACCCCTCACCTTCTTCACCTATTTATTTACCTCATTCTTCCTCTTCGCTTGCTTAAAGTATGGATCCTAATACCCAGGTGGCTAAGAATAAGAAGAAGGAAAATAAGCTGGGGGTAAAATCAACAACTATTTCTACCCCTGCTGCTACTATCGAGAAACCTCCCACTCTGTCTTGTAGAGTCAAATTCCCTTGCAAGCTATGTGAGGGTGACAATCTTCTTCGTGATTGCCTTGGTATTCCCAAGGTGCTATAAGTTTGTTCCATTGGCTTGATTCGTCCTTCATCATCGACCTCTGGGCATCATGTTGATGATGAGCCTTAAGCTAAAGATAATGAGACTCGTAAGAAACATGGTAAGATAAAATTTTCCTGTAAGTTGTGTGATGGGAATCATCCCATTCACCTCTGTCCTTATATGGATGAAGCCTCTAAAGTATTGGATACGCTTTTGGCTTCTAAGTCTTGTCTTTCCTTCGGTTACCAAAATTTTTCTTCGAGTCCTCCAATAGTTGATCAACCCATTGATTAGGATTCATCTCCAGTCGATTCCACTCTCTCTGAAAGTCAGTCTCCTAGTCCATTTATGACCAGTCATTGGTTGAGGAAAAGGTTGACCTGATTCCACCTACAGTTCATCAGGTTCCGTCGAGAGTGGGTCTCATCCCAGTGAGGTTCCTTTTGTTTCCTATGATTCCCCGGGATCAGAGGGCAATCCTCCCGTTTCTATGATCTAGGAGGGTGATCCTCTGACTCCTGTCACCATAATTCCAGAAAGTGATCCTCCTGCTCTCATTCTTGGAGCCCAAGAGGATGGTATTTATGCTCCTGTAACGCAGGGGGATGATCCTCTTATTCCTATGGCACCCCCTCCATGTATTTTGGTCGCTTCCTTTGATTGGAGTCGAGTTACAAGATACCGTATTCATTCTTACATGACCTTTGAGATCAATGTACAAGCCTGAAATATGGTCGTACTGAGCACGATTATAGATGAAGCGCCTCAGTGAGTATTCTGTCCTCAATTACATGGCAAGATTTGGGTTCTCCACAGGTTGTGTCTGTTACTCAAAATCCACTGGATTTTAACAGAGGAACAATTCAACCATTAGGGATCCTTCCGAAGTTTCCTATTACTTTGGGAGGGAAAACCATTTATAATAATAATAATAATAATCCAATTTTAAGGTCACAGCCAAGCTAGACACCAAATTGGTGTATGAGACCCCCTTGTTTGTGGTACAAGGGACCCACCTCCGCACAACGATTTGACTGCCAAGTCTATGAAGGCATGCATACTCTACCCCCCTCCGGTTTTGAACATGTGACCTCTTACAAGGAAACACATGCTATTAACCATTAGGCCCACTCAAGCTGGTGGTCCAAGGCCCCTTGGATTTTAATTTACTCCTGGGGCGCGACTATGCTTATGACATGGGTGCGCTTGTCTCTTACCTCTTTTGTGTCATCTGTTTTCCACATGAAGGTAAAATCATGACCATTGATCAACATTCATTCATTGGTCTTGATATGACATCTAGTTTACCGTCATCCCCCATTGGTCCTTATGTGCCAGTGGTGTCTTCCCCACCACAGGTCAATTATGTGGCCACCTGTTCCATGTCCACGTCCACTGATGATTCAGTTAATGAGGTAGTACATAATGTACTTGGGGCATTGGGTCCTAATTTTTGAGATGTTGTTATCCCGTCATATGAGAACCTCTTGGAAGCCATGACTCTTTGTATGTCTTGATCAAGCTTGTCAGAGCATAGTTCATTTTCTTGTGTCAAGATCCTTAAAAAATGAAACAAGATTATTTCAGAGCACAATTCGTTTTCTTGTGTCAAGCTCCTTAAAAATTGAAACAAGCTCATTGGAGCACAGTTCATTTTCTTATGTCAAGCTCCTTAAAAAATGAAACGAGCTCGTCGGAGCATAGTTTTTTTTCTTGTGTCAAGCTCCTTAAAAAATGAAACAAGATCTTATGAGGATAGTTCTTTTACTGTGACAACCTCGTTAAAAAATGAAATGGGTTCCCGTTTCAATTCTAGATTTTGATTAGATCTCGTAAAGTCCCAGTCGAGTCTTTCTCTTGATCTCGTATTTGAACCTTCACTCCATCCACCTTTCAGTAACTAGAAGTATACTCTGGTGAATGTAATGAAGCTGGGGGGAATTACCTCGAATTGAGTCATCATGCTAGGGGCATGCAAACTTATTTCAAGCATATTTTGTTTTTGTTTCGACCTTGTGTAAAAATGAAACTGGTTTCAAACATATTTTTATAAAATTTTCAAGCTTGTGTAAAAATGAAACCAACTTCAAGCAGTGTTTCCTAATTTCAAGCTTGTGTAAAAATGAAACCATTCCCATTTTACCTCTTGTGATTTCCATTTTATCAGTGTGTTTTTCCAGATGAGCCTTGGTTTTCTCATTCCATCATCACCATTTACTTGGCCGATCATACGCCTTCACGTGGTTGTTTTACCCATTCCCGAGGAACCGCTACAATGAGTGGTATTTTTAGCCAACCTCTTAACCTTTACTTGTTCTGAGTAGTTCCACCATCACTGGAACCAGTTGCTACCCTTAATACCACTCGTTCCTCCAGGAGGAGTCAAATTTAAGCTATTTTTTGACTCTAAAAACATGAAAAGATTGCCGAGCTCTTGTCGTTTTTAACTTGTTAAAGGTTGTGAAACATCGTTTATCCAGTATATGTTTACCCCTTTTTCGGGTTGGGATAAACTATTTACGAAAAAGGAATACCTTAGCCTATCGCGACTAAGAGGTTCTCTCAGATATTTTTTTCTAACTTTTCAGATCTGTGAGACTACCTACGAAAAGGGATCTACTGGAGTTTTCTTTTCCACTTCTTTTCAAACTCTTTGAACATGAAAAGATGCCGAGTTATTCCTTTTTCGGACTCATTGCAACTTGCATGACATTGGAAATCGTCACCATGACGTAACTAAGTTCCTCCTTCCTAGGGGTCGTAAAATGTACTAGGATGGATTTGTCCGAAGGACAAAATTATACGACAAGCATATGCTATCCTCTTCAAGCTTGTGTAAAAATAAATAGCTACTCGCTAGAAATGGTGGGGGAAAATGGAAGTTATTCGTCAGTTGTGTCGGCAGTATGTCACTCTTGAACATGACACTTATCTGTAGTTCGTGTCGTGTTGGGATATTTTCACACTGTCACTTTGCCTCCATGGGTTTAGAAAATCCGTTTGCCTCTCATTCAATTACCAATCTTGTCAACATGACCTTTGATCCTATTTGAGTCAAATGCTTCCAAATCCAAGAGTCGTGTCACCAATATGTTCAAGATAAAATCCTTTTGCAGTTTGTACATTCTCTGATCCTCTGTTTCAATCTTGATTAACACTCATATTACATTCTATGATTCGTGTTGATTATGTGGGATTCATTATGACCCTCCTTCGACGGATTTCTTCTTGTCGACTTCAGCTCATTACCCAGGAAGTCGATCTAGAGACTCCTTTTTGGTACCTTAGAGCTTGCATGCCCTAATGGCAGGGTCTTCACACTCGACGATCGGTTCTGATCATTAACCTTTGATCGAGTGATTTCACGGTGTTGGAATTCAGTTCCTTATTCACATGCCGTGGATTGTACTTATAGTACCTTGAGAGCCATTGACATTATGGGTGGTTTCTCTCGCACTCGTTAACGGTTCACATCATTGACCAGTAATCAAGTGATTTTCTAGCATGTTTGACTTCAACATGTCTATTCACATGTTGGAATTTGTACTTTGATCAGGTGGTGTCAGAGCGCAAGTCCCAGGGCTTCGATCACAAAAGTCTAGGTTGCGAGGAGTGATGAGTCATTCATGATTATATACATGATTCTTTAGACAGATGGCTGCGACCATACCATGGGTACTCTCGTTTTGATCCTCTCTATATGGATGGTTGCACCCACGTCGTGGATCTATTTCATATGATCCTTTTATTTACATGATTGCGTCTATGCCAAGTATCGATTCACATGATCCTCTTCTTGATGGATAGCTGCGCCTATATCATGGATTCATGAATTTTCATCAGAGATTTCAGTTATGTATATGTATCTATGCTTGATTTGTAGGTCTCCCAACAACAGCGTTTGGTTCCTTGCACGTACTTATAAAACATTTCACCCCTCACTTGTGTTCGGACTTCATACTTTAGGGGGAATCTGTTACACAACAATTTGTCACTGTCCCTATACTCCCCATTCCTTGATCCTGGAGAACCTATACAATGAACCTTGTGTGTACTTTCCAAGATTGGAATACATACCCCTAAACCAAACTTTGTCTGCCAATTCAAAATAAGTCTATAAAAGCCAAAGAAGAAGACAAAAAAAGGAGAGGCAAATATCATATGTTGAAATTCCATCACTAGGTCTATTGAAATTGGTTCTATTCTTGGATCATCTATTTTTCAGCCAAATTGTATGATGATCCGTTTGATTTTGTCTGAAGGGTCGTAGTGTCAGGATGTAATGATGCTTTATAATTAATGAAAATAATTTTCAATACTATTCTATGCCTCTGAATGTGTTGGTTTTTATGGCCCTTTTAAAATTTTCTTTTGCGTGAATGTGAATGTTATCTATCTCTTTAGTTGTGTCCTAAGCTCTACTTTGAACCTATTGCATGTTTGATAATGTGACTTCCTAGAATTAATGTGGATGATAAATCATTGTTGTGACATACCTTTATTTATATTTCTAGTCCCTTTCCTATTCAAGTCTTGACACGCCTCGGGTGAGATGCCTTCTTCTGGGTAAGGTGAAAATGGCGGTGTTGCGCTAGACTACAATAGATCCTTTTTTGGCCCTTGATTTTGAACCCAAGGTCTCTATCTCTTACCATTTTTTGCTAACATATATAATAAAAGTCACTTTATTAAATAAAGAAAATAAAATTGATTTTATTATTTAATTAGAGGTGTTGACCACTCTGTGTCAACGACCCCATAACAGTACACCCCGATTTTTTCAAATGGATTTATCATGTTCGAGGTGTTCATGCCATTTGATTTCATCATCAGTTGAAATTTTTATAAATGATGTAAACCCATTCTGCATATTTATGATGTAAATGATCTAAGTAAGACCATCATGTATGTAACAACCTAGGTAAGCCTATTATTTTGGTGACAATTTATATCCTAGGAGGTTTTTTGTCTCACTGATTCATTTGTGTTTCTCGACACAAGTGATCAACATAGTTTTCCCCTCCAGCCTCACCCCAAAGCTAGGGTGGATTTTTTCATCAAGGTACTAAGTGAGTCCTAGTGTTTTCTATCGAGTCTTTGTAAAAGTAATTTGGGAATAATCCTAGCTAATTGGCTAGATTATTTTATTACAAATTACTTAGTCTACTAGATCATGTTTTGACTCACATAATTGGGTAGCTTTTGAGGGTCTATTCCAAATGGGTTTTCCCCTTTCATGTGTCAAATTGTAATATCTTGATGTAAAATATTTTAGTGCATGGTCCCTCATAGTTAGACACCATGGCTAAATTATTAGAGGGTTGAAAAAAATATTTAATGCCCTCATCATTCGATTAATAAAATTTCCTGGCCATATTAAATTAAAAATCCTAAGCCAGAAAATTAATTAATTTTAGGTCTTAGGTAAATTAAAATTCTTCAAAGGAAAAATTAGTGGGTACCTAAAAAACAGATTTTTAAAGATCTCAGGCCAAGGGAATATTGAGAAATTTTGGACCCTTGGGCCTTGGTGGTTAAGTCAAAGTCAAAATTTTGAGGTAATTACCTAAAAAATATTATTTTGAGTTAATTAAATGGGAATTAAATGATAAATTCGAATTTCCTCAAAAAAATATAATTTCAACGATCGAGATTAAAAGATGATTAAATCTTTTTAAAAGAGCGAAATTACTTTGACATGAATCAACCAGACTAGTTGTTGGATATTTTATCTTATAAATTAGAGGTCTTTGTCTGTCATTTGATCCGATTTTTGAATTGTGCACTTGTTCTGAGAAGCTCTTGTAACTTTTTCGCTGATCAATAAAATAGAAAGACTTTGGGGTTATAGACTTTGGTGTTCCTTTTTCGGATCTATGTGGTGATATTTTTCTAAAACTATGCTAATTTTATTGGCATTTGATGGTTGATAGTCTTTTCTGGATTGATCTGCATACATGTATCTTATGAAAATTTCTGGGTTTTCTTAAATTTCATTTTGATTTGACAGAAATATCAAGTATCTATGTTTCTGAATGATCTTATGGTTATTTTTTAAATCACCATTAATATAAAATTCAGATCTAAGTGTGCAGAGGTCATTATTTAGGATCTGGGTGGTTGGGGAAATATTCAGCTAGATTAGCCGACACTCATATTTCAAAATATCTAAAAAATCCCATTGTCTCTTATTTCCTGAAGTTATCTTATTAAATCTTTTTTGTAGGGTCTTCTTAGGCTTGTGCTTCTCTTAATTTATCTTTTTTCTAGATTGTGAAAAATGGTTTAAAATCTGGCCATGGGGGTTTTGATATGTAGAATAGCATTGTACATTTGAAAATATTGTTACTTTTAACTCACCAGGGTTTAAGGGTTTTTATTTTCTGTGCATATATTTGGTTTTGGGTTCCTTGTTTTCTGATTTTGTGCAGGTTTTTGCTGGGAGATTTTTCAGAGAAATTTCTAAGATCTCAGCCATATCTAGGCCATGGAGGGTAAGATTTGGTCTCAATATCAGATTTGGTTGCAGATATGGGAAACATCTCGCCTCAAGGATTAAATAATTACAAGTGAATTTGTTTTAAATCAAATTTTGTTAGGAAAAATTTGAAATTCTGTGTGCACTGGTGTGCTTGCGTTGTATGTATGTAGCTGCTCCCTTCATCTGCGTTTGAACTCTCTTTCCTTCATCTGGCTCCCATCTTCCTTCCCTTCCGCATGCTTCCTTGGAACCCTTGCCATCTCTACTGCGTCCCTTCCTCCATCGGTCTCTTCTCTTGCTACATCTTTAGCTCCCTCGTTCCTCAACATCCTCTATTAATAACTGTCCTCGCTACTCTTCGTTGCATTTTTCCTGTTAACTCTGCATGCCCTCTTCCCTTGCCTCATTCGCCAACTCCCTTGATCCGCTTCATCCTTTCCTGCCTGCATATGCTCCATTCCCATCTACCTTCATGTCACTTCCATCACTGCGTGTGTCATTCATTCTCCCACAACCCCTAAACTGCAAGCCATCGAGCCTCACGCTGTGTTGTTTCCCTTGTTGGTTGCCTTCACGCTTTCCCTTCTTTTTTTCTACTATTTGTTGCTTCCCTTTAACCTGCGGTTGCCCCTTTTCGAGGCCTCTCCATCTCACGCTCGACCTTCCCTTCCTTACCTACGCACATACAACAAAGTCATGTTTTCATTTCATTTTTTTTAATCTTAGGTTAGTTTCATTTTATTTTTTTTGGTTTAGGATTTGAACATAACATTAACGTTTCAATTTAATAGTTTTGATTTTTGAGTTTCTTTAGTTTCAATTTAATCTTTTAACATTTTAATTTCTAAACTTCTTTTTTTTTTAGAGTTTTAGATTTATTTAATTTTTAAAAAATTTGTATTTTCATTAACATTAGATTTTGAGAAAAATAAAAGATAAAAAAAGGGCTCAAAACTTAATGAAATTTTAACTTTAAAAATTTTCAAATATATATATATATATATATATATATATATATATATATATATATATATATATATATATATATATTTAACATTAGGAAATTTTTTAATTTTTTGTTTCCCTTTTTTTTCATACTTGGGAGTGGTCTTGGGAAAATCTAAATTGTTCTATAGTCAATGGTGAAATTTTAATATCTAAAAGTTTGACTATAAGATAAATTTAAATTTCTGGATTAGAACTATTAAGAAAATCATTTTAATTCAGAATTGCTTAGCATTTGAACTCATCAATTCTTTCATGATAATATATTTCAGAATTTAAATTGTTTAAATCTCGCATCTGGTTCAAATTATTTTTTCATTCTTAGCATCTATTGGGATTTATTGTCGTTTAATTAGCTCTAACCATGGTTTCAATATCTTGAAATTGATATTAATTTCCTAGTCAACTTTGAGATTTTTTCAAGTGATGCTAAATTGCATGTTTTTCTTTCTTGGATTGAATATCCTTAATACATGATATTGAAGGATTATGAAAATAGTTTTTTCTCTTTGAGCTAGAATTGCATTATGAGCTTATATTTAATCAAAATTTAAATCACATTGTTGAAAAAGGTTTATCTTTCAGTTTGGTAAATTGAGAATTTAATTGAAGAATTGAATATTGTGGTGGTGAATTGGTATTTTCATAGCAGGATAGTTGTCCATTTCAGCAGAATTTATCTATCAACTACTTGATCCTAATTTCATAATGGGATAATTGACTCCACAAGGCACTGGTTTCAAACTCTTAATCTAATCAAATTTGCTAAATCTCGTTAAATATTAAACAAGTACTTGGTCGTTTGACTGTGTCTCCTAAACTGGTTGGTTTCAAAATAGTTCTCTTTCTTTCCATTTCATTAGGGTCTACCCCCCTTAGTCAGCAAGGAGACAACTTAAATAGAGAGATTGGGGATCAGGGTGACAATCCCCAATCTGAGAAGTTGTCACGGTGCCTAGACATTTTGTGCGACAAAAAGAGGGGAGAGGTAAAAAAGGTGTCAAAAGATTCACGTGAGTTATAAGAAAAGGAAAATGAGAGGGTCTCTTCTCATCCTTGTATTTTCTCATTTGAAAATTAGAATTTTGGAGAGCTCTTGGGAAAGAGTCTAGAGTTCCTGGAAACCCTTTTTTTGGGTTGTTAGTTTTAGTGTTGAAATTATACATCTTATCTAGTGTGGGAGCGGGATCACTAAAATTCCGACATTGTGCTTCAGTGAAGAAGAATATTTTTGGAAAATGAGTAATCCCATAGTGTTATTAGTTGATTTTACAGAATGAATTTTGGTATTATGCAATTTTGACTCAGGTTGAGCTTTCATTCTCGAAGAGGACTGATTTCTGAAGAAAAGAAGGTTTGAATTCAAGAAGAGGTAAACTATCCCTGTGTGTTGACCAAGTTTGGCTGTCAAAAAGGGGGTCAAATATCACTATAAAATAGGGTCGAGTTGCTGATATTATTTTCACCACTAGAGGTCAAGTTATCTTCTTCATAGTCCTCTGTGTTCTGTACCTTTGAAAGGTCAGAGTTTATTGCTATCTAAGGGTGAAGTTTTGTCATCCCCAAGGGATGTGTTCAACATGAAGAGGGGTCAAGTTATTTGCATCTTGTAGAAGTTGTATAGATCTAAAGGGGACACGATAACCGTTAAGAGAGGCCGAGTTCTGTTAGCTTCTTGAGGTCATGTTTTCCCCAATCCTGGATGAGTGCATTCACTGTCAGATCAATATATGGTTGCATGAGTTTTTCCCAGATTTGTGGGACATGGTACATATATTGTGTGGGTCTTTGGTTATATACTATATATTGGTCCAGCTACCATTGTGGGCTGAGTTTTGAGTCATCATTCTCCAGCTAGAGTTGTCATACACCATCAATAAAAAGGGGATTGATATTCTAGAATTGCATTGCAAAAGTCACACGAGGTTACTCTCTATTTATGAGCATTGTAACCCTTGTTTCCAAGTTGAATGAAGGAATATGCATTCAAAGTCTTATGAATGATATAAATGTATTTTTTTTGAACATTTTCATTTTCTTATGAATACATTATATGTTCTATGCTTATGATTTAGAGCATTTTATTTGCACCTTTGCACACTATGTAACTCTGTTCAAAATAAATTGCAAGAGAAATGAAAATACAACCATGAATCTACAAAATATTTGATAAAATTACTTAATACAAAATACCAAAAAAAATTAGAAACTTGAATGTGTTGAAGCCTCAGAATTCTGTTGCAACAACATGGGAGATAACCACCTGGTCCGGACCTTAGAGAAAGTCCTTTTCCGTTTGGTGTAGTGGCTCTGACTAGGGATAAAGGGACCAGTTTCCCAATAAGGATGTGTTTTGTTTATGACATGCAAATGGGAAATCGTTTAATCTATCATATGCATTTAACTAAAATATCTATTCTACTATATACCCAGAAGTGTTATTTCCTTCATGCGATCTAAAAAGATATCTTCCAACTATTAGTAATGAGGATTATTTAAAAGTTGAAAGAGATGAAAATTATGTAAAAATATTTTTTTTGACAAAATAGTTTAATCAAAAGGATTGTGAATTATGTATCGCAATTATATGTTTTATTATATATGAGATAAGAAATCATAAACAAATATCAGTAAAGAAGTGCATTTAAAATTCACTTATGATAAAAACTCTAATATATAATACAAATAAAAAGATGATTTTCAATTTAAGAAGCAAATCTTAATATAACGTGTAGAAGTACCATATATACGAGGTTCTACTCATTCAAACTGACAATATTTTTCTACTCCTTTTCACTTTCAAGAAATTTAAAAAGTACAATAGTGCAACTTCAGTTAAACAACTTCAATGTCAAAAGATAACAGATTTTGTTCCATTAATTCATCAACGCATTCAAAAACTTACAGAGTGCATTCTTTGCAAATGTTTTTGACAATTTATGGACCCTTCTCTAAATGCATGAGAAGGGTTTAAATACTAAACTAAAATATGTTTCAAATAGATTATTACATAAAAAATGAAGGAGGTTTCAAACAACCATCCTCTAAAATTAAACTTCAATCTAGGAAATAAAAATAACAACATGCTTTTGTGGGTTGATCCTCTTTGCGCATTCAGTCTCGAAGGTGACAAATATCTACCATTGGCTTTAGCTGAGCTGGCTGTGTAATCCCGGATTTGAGATGGCCTTAAACACTGCATTTGAAAGTGCTGGCAGCGATTTATTTGTAGAATCACTTAATTATTGTAGAGTTAGGCATTGATGATAAGGTTGGATCAGAAAATTCCAGTAATTTTCTTGATCAAACTTATTTATCTTTTTAATAGTTTCCACCTGCATATTTTTACTTTCCTTCCACTGTGCTTCTAATGGTTTGAGCTCTGGGAGCACTTCAACTGTGGATTCTTTAATAAGTTAAGCTTTTAAAAGCTGTTCATTAACATATTCAATGATTTCATTTGTCAATTTTGATGCCTTTGTAGTTGCCTTCTCTGCTTGTCTCTACTCCATTTCCCAATCCTTAAATAAAATCTTTTTGTGAAATTTATCTATCTTAGGGAGGTCAACTTTCTTTCCTGCATCAGACCCTTGCCACTGAATGAAATCAATAATATTATTTTCAACTTTTTCGCATTCAAGCCTCATGTTAGCCACTTGTTGGATCAGAATCTTGCTTATATCACAATACAAACTGGTGATTGAATTTTGTAGACAAAATGTTTCTTGCTGCTGCTTTAGATTTGCATTCATTTCCAGTGCTTATTTTATGAATTTCTCTACTTGAGGCTGATTTTTCAATTTGTTCCTTGCTACTTCAAGTTGTGCTTCCTTTTATGTAATTTTTACTTGGTGTTGTAACTTCAGTTTTTCAAAATCATTTTGAAATTGAGACATCTTCATTTCAATCTGCTTGCTGGCATTAAAAATTTCTTGTTCTAGCAGTTTCTCCAACTCTTGAACTTTGTCTTATTTTTTCTTAAGTAGAAGTTGTACCTCTGTGGATTTGTCAATGGTAGAAATAGAATATGCTCCCGTGAATTGTGATAACTTAGTCAAATGTTTCGTAGGATCATTCAAAGGGTCTTTCCATAGAACATCTACATATTCATCCATAATATTTGAAGTTGATTCATCTATTCTTCTTCTCTTAACTACAACCTTATGACTTCGGCTGTAGAAGACATCAAGTGAGGGTATTTATTCAATCTTTAAAACAATATGTTCTGTAGGGTATATCGGGATGATCTCTTGATCAAGAACTTCTGGTACCTGCTGTAGTGGCATTTCATTTTCCACTAAATTCTGGGACTGCTCTGGAGTTTGGAAACTTGTTGATTCATCAGCATTAGGCTTTGGTGGTGGTGGGGTTTCTACTGCCTTCGAAAAATTATCCCATTCTTTCTTCAAATATTTTGATTGAGGCTTCTATGTTTGCTTGGGTGTATTATGGATGTACTGAAATTCTTGAGAAGATGATTCAGCTCCATTAATTTCTGCTTCAGTTTGCATCTCAATCCCTTTAATCACTTTCTCAATTATTTTCTCAGGACTCTCATTCTTGCTCTCGGATTCATTGTTAGAGTGATATGAATTCTGAGAGTGATGTGGTGATTGTTCTAACTCATAATTTGATTTCTCTTGAGATTCATCTTCTAACATATCCTTAGCCTTATTATCCAGACTAATACTAGGAGTTGGCCTGTTGACATCTTCAATAAATAATAAGTCCAAAGGGATTGTTTCTAGCCTTTTTCTTCTATATGCTTGAAAATCCTCAAAGTCTATTTTACTGAGCTGACTGGATGAAATTTTCAATACATCTATGAAATTCTCCACACCTTCAAAGAAATCATCAAACATATCTTTCTCATTCAAGAAAGGTTTAAGTTTAAGCTCAGTGGTGAAATTCTTAACCACATTATTTGGATCATATGGCCTCTTTGGCTTAAGAGCCAGATTTAATGAAGTGACATTTAAACTCTCTTTGAATGCATGAGCAATGTCGAAAAGGGAAAAAGTGCCACATTGTAAAGGGAAAGGAGGCCAAATGGCCTTCTTGGCATCTTTGAGTTGTTTGGACACGCTGCTTACTAGAAGTTGGTAGGAAATTTCCCTGGTTAGGATCTTATCAGGAACATAATAAGGAAAAACATGGGGGGAAGAACAAATCCTGAAAAATCTAACATAAGTGAAATTTTCATCAACAAACCATCTCGAAACTGGTAAAATGTCTGTGCGAGCTTCCTTAGAAATCTTAGGGGATTTTTTGTTAAAAATAATCTGATGAATGGTTAACATACCTCCATTGAAATTTTTATAGAAATGTAAATGAAAATCAGATTCCCAAAGGGATCTATGGTAGATATGAATTGGAGTGGGGTCCTGGCTTGTCCATATTCATCCCATGATAGGAATCCTTAAAGAAAATCAAATTGCATCCATAATGTAAGCACTCATGTAGAAGGGAGGTATTGTTCTAGAAAAAACACTTCTTTTGCTTCTGTAATCCATGATAGTTTTGGCCAAATTATCAAACAAAATGCTCGCCCAATTCATAATAGAGGAATTAATAGTTGTGTCAATTAAAGGGACCCAATTTATGGAAAAACTAGTGGTATCTGGTTTAGCAAACAACCTGCATAGCATTCCAGTTGCATAACAATAATGGGAGGGTAATTGTGCTATCGGGTACATCCCGAATTTATCCCACTTTAGCTTGACTTGATCTTCTTTCCATCCCTTTATCACTTTCATGAGGTCTGTATTCTTCTTCGTAAAGTTTTTGACAAAATATTTATCATAATTCTTCTGCGGTGTGGGAAATTGGTACATTATCTGTAAATCCTCTGCAATGAACGAACCAATATTCTCTAGCTTAGAATTCTTGAATGATTTGTATGCTATGTTAAGGTGGTAAATGACCCACTTTACCATATCTATGTAGGGTAAAATATTCGGTCTCGTTGCTATTCTATGAAGAAACTAACATGCAACATCAAATTAGGACGGGTCTGAGGGAACTGTTGCATCTGCTATTACTGTTTTCACTATTTCTATTGGTTGTTCTTCCTCAAAAAGGTGGTACATTTCTTCCCATGGATAACTGCCACAATCCTTGTTGCAGGTTGTGTCTGAGAACAATGGAGGCATGTCTATGTATCCTACAACGGACGTTTGGGCAATTGCCTTGCCTTTCTTTTTCATTCCAGGTATTCTCACTCCGTTAGGTGGTTTCCTGAATTCAAGTGAAAAGAGTAAACTAAGATCTGAGATGAATATAGAGAAGGATAGATTTAAAACATCATAATAAAATTCAGACGCTCTATTATTCAAAACATGCTTCAAGTAGATATCAATCTTTTGAACCTTGCACCCATTAAATGTTGTTAACAAACCATAACTCTTTCTATCAAATCTCTTACACAACTTACGTAATATGTCTAAATCTAATGATATGAGATGTTAGATCTTATATCAAATTGGTTAAATTAGAATCATTTCACTCACTTGAGTAATAAGTGTTTATATCGCACATCAAAACTTTTAACAAATACCAATAGTTATGTTTTTTGCCGCCGATGAATCTTGCGAAATGCGATCTGCACAAATCACACATCGCAACTTATTGCGGTAATAAAACTTTCCATTTGGTTTGTTGTTGCAAAATGCGAAATATGCTGAAGACTCATGTGGTTTGCACTTTATCAGACTTTTGGATACTTATAATTGTTATTTTATTGTTTCGTCGAGTCCGACTCATTGTAACTTTTAACAGTTATAAGTTTGTTCTTTTCAAAAGGCGTGACACGATTTCTCTTCAAAAATATTTTTAAACATTTTCAACGGGGATTTTATATAATTCCGAAAAGGTTGAAGTGGATATCTCAATTCACAATACTTATATATGTTTTAACTTAATTGGCTTGTAAGTTATGCAATTTGCAGTGAATGCTTTTTGAAATCAAAGTGAAAAAGGAAAAACCTATATTACTAATTTTTTTAAGACTTACGCTATAATGAAATCATGCTCATAAATTTCTATTTCTTTTTTAAAGGGTCCCTATTTATTATTAAAATAAATGGGGGGTGTTTTATAGTACAACAATTGGCGATTCACTTGGGAGAACCATTTATCTCTGATTGGTTTTTTGAAATTTCTAAAACTTTTTCAATATAAAAATAATTTTAGGAATGAATTTCAATAAATAATATTTCACCAAGCAATGAAATATCACTTAATCATAATCCATAAGAATTCCTCTTTAAAAATGAAAGTATGGATATCTATATCAGTCTTTACTAAGTTCAAAAATATGAAGCGGGTGGCTCATTTAGATTAGCTTTATAAGTATATAATCTTTTATCACAGGCAAAGCCTCTGATCCAATAGGTAATTTAAGATTTTGGTGGGGTTACCTTTTACCCAACAATGATTCATTGTCCCATCCAAGACTCTTACAATATTCCAAAAACAAGTTCAATTTTATATACTTTATCTCTTTTGGAACTTGTTTTCTTTTTTTGTAGCTATTTTCTATTTATTTTTAATCACTTTAAAAGCCATTGTCTTGGCTTGGTAACTAAATATTGACAATGCCATTCATTGGTTGTAATTAAACTGATTAGGATGGATCTTGATGAGACCCCTTGTCCTTTAATATAATCTCAAGTCATTACCCTGTTTTGGTAGACAATATTGGTAATGTCAGTTCAACTATTTCCCTATGAACATGGTAAACAAGCTCTTGATGAGACTTATTATATTCTAAGATTTTTAGCATAAATTTTTGAATTACTTTCTAAAAATTGAAAAGTTTGCTGGATGGGGTGAATCATTAGCCATTTTGAGGATTCTGGATGATAGTTTTTAGAGTTTAAGATTGCTTATCTATAAAAGAGTCTTTACTATGTTAAATATTCTTTTCTAAACTGATAATAGAATAACCATACTTTATAAAAATGAGATTTCATCAAAGAATAAATAACTTTAGTGAAAAAAAATCTGGAAACATCTTCATCAATTGATAACCACAGGAGCTTAAAAACCAGAACTTCAGTGAAATTACATTTTTCAGCAAAGTAAAATTTATTTGATATTTGAATCTTTCAATTGCTTCCTTAAAAATTCTTATTTTTGGAAGCGATAAATAAAAAATTATTCTCAGAGATTTTTATTTGAAAAGCCAAAAATAAATACTATTCAACTTTTGTTTTCCTAAGAAAATAAAAGACAGTAATGTACAGGGAATAGAAGGGGTTACCTCCTATGAAAAATATTTCTTTAAAATCTGCCCATTAACAGGAAAATAATCACTTTTTCCTGATAGGTCTTCTAATGAAAATTTTTATGGGCCTACTTATTCAATGATTTGAAATGGTCCTAGCTACAATCTTTGGAATTTGGTATGTTTAAATTTTTCCTCATGTGCCTTATCCCATTTAAATACCAGATCACCAATTTGAAATTTTTTTGGACTGACAGAAGTTGTACGAATGAGGCTTTAACTAACTGTTGATGATGTGCATGAGTAAATTTATCTTTTTCTCTTTCCTCTTCAAGTTTTAGAATTTCAAATTTTGTTACTTGCAATGAAGAAGAAGGTGATTCATCAATAAATTGGACTAAGGCAAGATAAGGAATAACTACATTGGTAGGAATAACAACTTCTTTCCCATAAACAAGATTAAATGGAGAAGTGCTAATGGAGGCCTTCTGAGTTATTTGATCTGCCCAAAGAGAAAATGTTAATGATTTGTGCCAATTTCGTTGGTTTTGGTTAACAGTTCGTTTAATGATTCTAATAAGGTTTTTATTCGTTGATTCTTCTAAACCATTTCCTTGAGGATAATAGTTAGTAGAATATTTAAGTTTAAAACCTCTTTTGATAGAAAACTCTATCATAGTAGCTCCTGAGAAATAAGATGCATTGTCAAACATTAAAGCATTAGGTAAACAAAATCTTGTTATGATAACATGATCAATAAACTCAATAATATTCTCAGAGTTGGCTACCTTTAGTGGAATTTATTCCACCCATTTAGTAGATTAATCGGTAGATGTGAGGATGTATTTATGTTGTTTGGAAGAGTTAGGAATGATCTCACCGATTATATCTAATCCCCATTGCTCAAATGGTTGTTCTATATTAACTGGATGTAATGGGAAAGATGGTTTCATTTGTCTTCCAGATGCACTTTGGAAAAATTTTCATTTCCATGCATAATCATGAGCATATTTGAAAAGTGTTGGCCAATAGTAACCTTCATGCAGGATTTTATGTGCTGTTGTATTCCCTCCAAAATGTCCTCTAGCTAATCCATCATGGAGTTCCTGCAAAACTTTCTCTGCTTTAGTTTTATCTAAGCATCTTAATAATACAGAATCAAAGTTTCTTCTAAATAATATATCATTGATAATTTCATCTTGCTTGGCTTTCAATCTTAAAGCACACTTTGTTTTATAACTGAGCTGTGTTGGGGCATGTCCATTTCTCAAATAAAACTTGAGATCATCATATTGAGACTGAGCATCATTGAGGCTTACCTTTGAGACTTGTACATAATTACGTGAGTCTTCTTTTGATGATAAATAGGATGCTCTTGTTAGCATTCTGCAAAAACCTTGACCTCTAACAATTTTAGAAGGTCAAATTTCTACATCATATTTTTGTAAAGTAGTAACCCAGTTAGCCCTTTTCTCTCCAAGTTCTCTTTGCATCAATAATTTCCTTACTACAGAGAATGGAACTATTATCTTGGTGTGAGTTTTAAGGAGAAATGGCCTAAAATGATTTATAACTTTAAAGACAAAAGATTATTGTTTCTCAATAGATGAATAGTTTAGTTCTGCACCTTGCAAATTGGAACTGAAAAATGATATTGATGCTTCAATTTGTTGGTCATTAAGCTTTGTCAAAAAAAAAACATAAGATGTATCTGATGAGAATCTATATAAAATGAAAGGATTAAGAAAATTGGGAGTAGTCAAGAATGGAGCATTGATAATAGATTGTTTGATTAAATCAAACAATTCCCCTTCATTATGTCCCGACTTGAAGACTGAATTTTTCTTAATCATGGTTTGTAAAGGTAAAACTATCTGCGAAAAGTCAGGGACAAATATTTTTACAAAATTTATTTGTCCAAGAAATGACTGCATAGTTTTATTATTATGAGGGAATGGAATCCTTTTAATCTCTTCGATTCTTTCAGGATCAATATAAATACCTTTTTTGGAAACAATGAATCCTAAAATTTTTCTTTCATCTAAAGAAAAATATGACTTCTTTAGGTTTAATGAAATTCCATACTTTTTACATCGCTCAAAGATTTGTTTTAGGTCATTTGCATGATTGATTGCTTGTCTAGAAAATAATGTAATGTCATATAGATAAATAACCACTGATTTTTTAATGAGTCCTCTAAAAGCTGTGTCCATGGGTCTTTGAAAAGTGGCATCTGCATTGATTAACCCAAATGGAATCTTTTGATAGGCGTAGGTTCTCCACTTAGTCCTGAATGTAGTCTTTAATCTGTCATTTGGATGTACCAAGATTTGGATATATCCTGAAAATCCATCAAGAAAAGACATAAGTTCAAATTGTCTTTCTGACATGCTTTATTCAAATTTTTAAAATCGATACAAATCCTAATGTCACCATTTTTCTTCCTGACGGAAACCAAATTTGAAACCCATTTTGAATGTCTAACTAGAAAGATGATCTTAGCTTTGAGGAGTTTATTTAACTCTGTTTTGATATAATTTTCAAGATTAGGATGAATTTTCCTCAACTTTTGCTGTATTGGTTTCTCATCTGAAATCATAGGAATAGTGTGTTGAATAACAAAAGTGTCATATGTTTTAAGATCAGTGTAATCCCAAGAAAAAACACTTTTGTAAGTCCTTACTAACTTGTGAAATGATAATCTTTGTTCAGAAGAAAGACCAAGACCTAGATTTACATTTTGTGGTTTATCATCAGTTCCAAGATTTACTAACTCAAATATTAAAGTTGAACTTTGAGTTTTAGAATTAGTAGCTCTTTTAAACCTATCTTTTAAATCATAAAGGTCTTCTAATTTGAAAATTTACTTTGGTATTTTATTTTCATCCCGTTCTTCCTTTATCTGAGTATCATGTTCATTTTCATCTAGAATTTGATTATCATAAGATACTTGAAATGTAAGGAAATCTATGATATCAGAATCATGATTAAATACTCTCCAATTAGTAATATTATCAGGAACAGATGGTCTAAAAATCAATTCAATAGAAAATCTATTGGGACTAAATCCTTGAGATGGAATTAATTTCGATGCTACATTAGCCAATAAATCAACACTAGCATTTTGTATTATGGGTACAAAGGAAATATTGGAAGCTAAGAAATGAGAAGTTTATTCTGGGACTAATGATTGATAATGTTTAAGATGTTTAGAATAACGATGGATAGTATTTCTTACTTGTTTGACAATGATTTTTGAATCTCCCAATACTTTCAGATATTTAATGTCAAGGTCAATTGCTTTGTACAAACCTTGAATTAATGCTTCATATTCTGCTATATTGTTTGTGCAATTGAATTCAAGTCTGTAGGCTAGCATGGTTTTTTCTCCTTTTGGGCTGATTAAAATATAGGCAGCTCTTGCACCATATTTCAATTTAGATCCATTAAAATAAAGAATAAAAAATAAATAATTAACTACTGGTTTATTTACAATTTTTTTACACTTAGAAGTGTCTATTTCAGAAAAAAATTCAATTTGAGAGATAACCGCATTATCGAAAAAGGGTGATGGTTGGGCATTAAATTTTTCAACAAATGATTCTGCTGAGTAATTTCCAATAATAATATTATTGAATTCTATTGGCTCATTGATTCCTTCAAGATTAGTAATTGTATGTTTCATGAATTTCTCACGCTCTACCCAAATTTGATTTGTCTTTCCATTGTGGGGCAGCCATATATGTGACTAGTCAGTTGCAAAATATCCATGAAGCTTCTCAGACCAGTCCCTGCTTAATACTGAACCATAAAATTCAGTAATATCAACCACCAATATATCAATTATTTGGGCAACCTTAGGGTTTGATGGAAATCTAATAGAAACATAATTTATTTTTCCTACAACCTCTATTTTTTTGTATCAAGCACATACTGATTTCAACAAGATATTAGAGGAATCTCCTGAATCTATTAAAAAATTGAGGAAGTTCTTATCATAGATCTCATAGGTTATGATAAATGGAGGAGTATGAGAGATGGATTGATTACCTATCATAATAAGATATGTAATATCTATTTTAGTTTAATGAGAAGGAGGTTTAGCCATATTATTAGCAACTTGAACTACTACGGGAGAAGGTACGGCTGAAGGAGGAATTGCATTCAAATCTCTAAGTAAAATATTCTACTGCTATTTTAGTTTAGTAAGTTCATGGATTGAAATGTTGGCCCTGGTCCTTTTCAGATCCTCAACTACATTATATTCGATGATGTCAGAGGCTACCATTGTATTTGATGTAGGTGGAACATCTGAAGTAGCAGGGTTATTTTGTGTAGCCTTAGATGTAGATTTTTTACTTACTGTTTTCTCTTTAGCAAACGTTGAGTTCTTCTGTTTCTGATTTGGATGCATTGCTTTAGTGGTATTCTTGTTTCTTGTAATAAAGGGTAGAGCTTCTTGTTGTTCATCATTTGGTAGGATGAAATCCCACATTCCATTTAGTTCAACTTATTCTTCGACTTCAATTTCTTCTTCTTCTGTTTTCTCTTCATCCGTGTCTTGACCAGGCTCAACATTAGATATGATGTTGGGTGGCTGAGAATTAGAAGACTAATTTTTTTTTGAAGGGCTTGGAAGTCTTCTTTGAACTAGAACTTTCATAATTTTTTTTTTTGATATCTGCCATTTCATTTGTCATGGCTTTTAAAACTTTCTGAAGACCTTCTACATCAAAAGGGTCTTTTGGTGGCTTCTTCTTTGAATCATCTTTGAAGGATACTTTCTTAGATCTCCTGTCTTCTTGTGATTTCTTCTTTCGAGAGAAATTATGCATTTCTCTACAGATAAATATTCTTTCATATTTTATGCCAATGTAAGAAAATTTTCTTTATCAACCAAGATGGCTATGTTAGATGGGAGAGAAGAAATATACCATTCAATTTGAACTTCTGCACCAGGAACTGATGTAGCAGGGATTTCACTGAGTAACTTATTAAATCTGGAATTGAAGTCTTTTATTTTCTCTCCTGTTTTAACCTTTAGATTTGATAGATCGTTGATGAGCAATGCAATGGTTCTTTCATCTCAAAACTTAGCTAACTTTTTTTCTTCAAACATATTCTAGATAGTTATAGAGAGGGCAAGAAATGAGAAATACGAGGATCCTGCAGATCCTGTGAGAGTATTGTAATATTCCCAATTAGCCACTACTACTTGGAATATTATAACTACTCCATTTTTGAAATAAAAGAGTATGGAGGACAATAAAACATATCCCAATGTGAAAAGGGATTGAATTAGGAGGACAAATAAAGCCACCTTGGTGTGAAAAGGGGAAAAAAGCAATGAGCTAGCTCTAGTTGACCAAGTCAACAACGCTGTTAGCAGAGGAGAGAAACTAGTTAGGGCAGTGCGGTTTTGGAAGGGGAATCTTCTCAAGGAAGACACATCATCAATGAGTGGGGTTCGGGGTGAGGAAGCTCACCAAGGATAAGAAGGAGGAGAAAATAGCAAGGGAAGGCATTCTGTATTCATTTTTTTTTTGTTCTTTTGACTGATTGCAAGCTTCAACTATTCAGCCGGAGTTGTAGCACTGTTTAGTACAAAGAATTCTCATGCGAGAATTCCATCTTCACCTTTGGTCTAGCTGATTGGGAGATCTAAGGAGGAGGTCCTGAGCTCAATTTTTATTATTTATCTTGAGGATAACCATTCTACATCATATACAGCGTAGTCACTCCCAGTAACTACATCATTTCTGCAGTAGCAGTAGCATCTGGGTCATACCTTCCTATTTTGTGCTTGTTTCAGAGGAGGAGGTGTCTATTTCACTCCGGAAGGTCTACTGAGGAAGGCCTTGGGCCAATTTCTGTATTATTTTTCTATTTTAGATTACCTTTAGTATTTTCTAATACATATTTTCTGGGTATAGCATTATTTTCTATAGTGCTGCATTTTATGTTGCTATTTTAACGGAAACCCTTGCTGGGGTGTTCCGATGTGCTTGTAAAAGAGGTCAAACCTCTCATTTCTGATTCCATGATTAATGAAAGCTCCAAATATGTATGAAACCATATTTTTTTGTATATTTCATAATAAAAATTACGTTTTTGGAGCCTTCAGTAGTTCTATTTTGTGAAGTAGTGGGATTGGGGTGTTTTTGAGCACATATGAGCTGGGGAGATATGTTTAGTGTAGCTAGAATGATTTTTTTTTTTATGCCATTTCAAATTTAAGCTAAATATAGAATATATAAGAGGATACAAGTCCCTTTATGCATTTTTATTGCATGGTTTTCCTTATACAACGTCCTCATTGGAGATATTGCAAAAATTCCTGAAAAGGAATATTACAGTGGTATCAGAGATCTGCTCTTGGCTTAGATTGTGGGGGAAATTTATCTTCAGCATGGAGGAGGAAGAAATTTCAAATCTCGTACTTCAAACCCTGTAGAACATTTCAAGTGACCTCAAAGAGATGAGACATAAAGGGGATTCTATAGAGTTTTGACATGAGGTAAGAACCAGCATTGCAAATGGCATGGGGCATTCAGCTGCATCACAATGCTATACCATTCCTTCATTTCTAATTGGGGGAGATAAGGAGGGAACCCTGGGAGAATATTTTGAAGAATATGAACTCCAATCTCAAGAGTTCAAGGAGCACTTGAGCTTTCAGGAGTTTTGCCGGATCAAGGATGGGAGGAGGATTAATCCTCATCAAAAGGAGGAGAACTTGATGCAGGGATCAGACCTACATCGCAGTATGGTAGGGTTCTTCTTGCCCACATTTTATGGGACACCTAAGTGCACAACCAAGGCTTGGGTGGAGAAGCTAGACACATACTTCCAGATCAACAAGGTTTCCGAGATAAAAGCCATCAAGATAGCTGCGCTGCACCTAGAAGGGGAAGCTAAAGAATGGTGGTTTCATGGACTGACCACACTTGGGCATTATCATATCACTTCATACTCAGCTTTCACCAAGAAGCTAGTGGAGAGGTTTGATCCAAGAGATCCGGAAGCCCACTTTGCTAAGTTAACCAAGCTCAAGCAGGAGGGAGATATTGAGGATTATATTGCTGAGTATTTGCAGTTTTCAGTGATGGTATCCAACCTCACTTTTAGCAGGAAGGTATGCATGTTTATTAATGGGATGGATGAACCATTTCAAGGGTTGGTCAAATCCACTAAACCAACCACACTCCTTGAAGTTGTGGAGAAAGCTAGAGATCTACAACACATCTTGACCAAGGCAAGAACCTTTTTGCAACAGGAGACTTACTCAAGACCAAGGAAGACAATCCATGTTTAGGATTTGGAGGGAGAATGTGTCGCAGGAAGGACACATCATGTCAAGACCTTCTCCAAGAAGGATGCCAGCACTGTACAATCCATGGAAGACTTTGCTCCAAGAGGGGGGAGCTATTACAACGTTAAGATGAGTCCCAAAGAATCTAACCTTGAGGGTGAGAGGTACTATCATGGGGAAAAGAGTCTCTGTATTGATAGATAGTGGAGCCACTCATAATTTTATTGAAGCACAACTAGTACATAGGAGAGGAATCCACATGGAGGAGTTTGAGGGATTCTCAGTTTTGGTCCCAAGAGCTATGACCCTGCAATGTGCCAAGTATGTTCCAGCACTAACCATTACCATGGGGACCTACACATTGAAAGACCACTTCTTTGTGGTATACATTCCAAATACCAATGTCATATTGGGAGTTTAGTGATTAATCACTCTTGGGAGAGTCACCACTAATTGGATAAATTTGGAGATGGAATGGACAGGAGGGAAGGATGGCCAACAACAAAATATCAAGGGTATAAACACATACCCCCCTCAGGTTGTTTCAACACACAGGATGGAGGCAGATTTTCGTAGAGGGGATGTTTAATGGGTAGTAGAGCTGCATATATCATAGGTGAATGGCAAGAATTCACCAGTGCATCCAGATGTTCGATCTCTCTTAGACCGGTATTCTATAGTATTTGGAGATATCCCCCCAGGGAGACCTCCTAACCGAGGGTTTGAACACACTATTGAGTTGGAGCAAGGGATCCAAGCAGTAATCACCACCCCTTATAGGCATCCCCAGGCTTATAGGGATGAGATTGAGAAGGCTATCCAAGAGCTGCTAGCTCTAGGACACATATGGTCCAGTACTAGTCCTTTTGCTTCTTCAGTGGTCTTAGTAAAGAAGAAAGATGGCACATTGAGGATGTGCATTAACTATAGGGCCTTGAACAAGAAGACCATGAATAACAAGTATGCTATACCCAATATCTATGAACTCATGGATGAGTTGAGGGGATCTAAATACTTCTACAAGATTGATTTGAGATCCGGGTATCATCAAATCAAGGTGAGGGAGCAAGATATCCCCAAGACAACATTTAGATGTCACTATGGGCATTTTGAGTTTTTGGTAATGCCCTTTGGATTGACGAATGCCCCAAAAAATTTCCAATCCTGCATGAACCACATCTTCCATGGTCATTTGATAAAGTTTGTATTGGTCTTCTTTGATGATATTCTTATCTACAGCCGCACTTGGGAGGAGCACTTGTAGCATATTGAGACAATTTTGCATATCCTCAAGGAGCAAAATTTTTATGCCAAGCTCTCTAAATGTGAATTTGGCCTCACAGAAATGTTGTATGTGGGGCACATCATAGGAGTAGATGGAGTAAGAGTACATGAGGAGAAGATTCAGGCCATCAGAGATTGCCTAAGCCCAGGAATGTTATAGAACTTAGAGGTTTTGTGGGCATATGCACTTATTACCGGAAGTTTGTGAAAGGGTTTTCACAACTAGCAGCACCACTGACAGACTTGACAAAGAAAGGAGCTTTCGATTGGACACCTACAACGCAGAGGGCTTTTGATAAGCTCAAATAGGTAATGAGTAGTTGTCCTATTTTGGTTTTGCCTGGCTTTTCTCAACCTTTTGTTCTAGAATGTGATGCATCAGGTGAAGGTATTGGGGCAGTCTTGATGCAAGGAGGGCATCATATAGCCTTTGAGAGCAGGAAGTTGCTCCCTCATGAGAGGTTGTACCCCATCTATGATAAAGAAATGTTGGAAATCATGCATGCATTAGCCAAATTCCAACAATACTTGGTGGGGAATAAGTTTAAGGTGAATACTGACAATAATAGTCTTAGATTCTTCCTTGAATAAAAACAACTCAAGGAGAGACAACAGAAGTGGGTGAGAAAAATCCAAGCTTATGATTTTGACATAGAGTATGTCAAGGGGAAGAGAAATGTAGTAGCTGATGCACTATCTAGGAGGCCTCCAACGCTATCTTTGAGGGGCATGGACGTAGATTGGAAAGCTCAAATTTTAGTTGAGTATTCCAAAGATGAATTTGCATGTGAGATACTTGATGGGGTGGTATCGGATGAGAGGTTTAAAGTAATGGATGAGGTCATCTATTACCGGGACCAGATCTTCTTGGCTAAGATCTCCAAGCTCAAGGAGAAGATCTTGTTGGCATCACATGATTCCCCATTTGCTGGGCATCAAGGTTTCACAAATACTTACAAGGCCATAAGGGAGAGATTCTCATGGAAGGGTCTCAAGGAGGATGTGCTCTGACATGTCAGAGAGTGCACCATTTTCCAGAAAAATAAGGGAGAACACACCCACCCTGCTGGGTTATTGCAGCAACTACCTATTCCGGATGGGAAGTGGGAAAGTATCTCTATGGACTTCATCACCGGCTTATCGACAATACAGGGTAAGGATTGTATCTTTGTTGTTGTTGATAGACTAAAAAATTACTCTCATTTCATTGCCATTTCTGACATTATACTACTTCATAGGTAGTTGAGCTCTTCTTCAGAGATGTATTTAGACTCCATGGTCTCCCAAGGACCATAGTGAGTGATCGGGGCAACCGCTTCATGGGTGGCTTTTGTCAGGAACTTTTCCAGTTAGCGGGGACTGATTTGACTGCAAGCACTAGCTATCATCCCCAAATCGATGGACAGACCGAGATAGTGAACAAGTGGCTAGAAGTCTACTTGAGGAACTATGTGGTAGGGCAGCAGAGAGCTTGGCTGCATTGGCTCCACTTGGGAGAGTATTGTTACAACACTACTCACCATATTTCTATTGGCATGACTCCATTTTGAGCCTTGTATGGGTATGAGGCACTCTCATTTGCTGATGTGATGTTTGGGGCAAGTAAGGCTCCAAGGGCAAAGGAATGGATTCAGGAGAACTAGGACATACTCAGGGTACTCAAGGACAACATTTCCACTGCCCAGAACCAACAGAAGATCTATGCAGACCGGGGTCGGATAGAAAGACAGTTTGAGGTGGGGGATCTTTTCTATTTGTGTCTTCAGCCTTACAAACATTCCACACTCAAGGAGAAGGGAGCTGAGAAGCTCAAACCCTGTTTCTATGGGCCATACAAGGTGGTCAAATGTATCGGTAAGGTAGCATATGAGTTGGGGCTTCCTAAGGGGAACAATATCCATAATATCTTCCATGTTTCTTGCCTCAAGAATGCCATTGGGAGGAATTTACTTGCCAACATGGATCTCCCCCCTATTGATGATGAGGGCCACCTAATTTTGCAGCCAGAAGCCATCTTAGACACAAGGGAGAGGCAGCTAACAAATAGAGTCATCAAAGAATA